>CM042842.1:125085953-125260953 GCA_023653725.1 Bungarus multicinctus | reverse complement strand
GAGAGGAGTGCCTCGATATGAGTGATATTGAGTTGGCCACGCCCAACCAATAACATGACCACCAAGCCACACCCACCACCTAAGTCAGGCCCACAGAACCGGTTGTTAAAAATTTGAATCCCACCCCTGAGGAACAGGAAGTTCAAGTGCAAAGCCCAAGAGAGGATATAAATACCCCTTACTCTCAACTCCAAGTTACTGGGCAACTTGGTCAGCTGCCCAGAGCCACATGTGCTTCTCCTTCATCATTAAACCATCTTTCCAATCTGCCACTATTTTTCCAGGGTCTTTCTCCCAGCTTGTAACTGAACCAGATGGATTTTCCTTCCCGAAGCAGGATATAAAGAAATACATCTTTGATGCATGGAAACAAAACATGACATCATACCACAAATGCCACATTTCCAAGGTGCCTTGGCCAGTGATGGCTAATCTTTTCGGCCCGTAGTGCCCAAAGCACGTGCGTGCCTGTGCATCCCCAAAATGCAATGTGTGTGCATTCCACCCCCATGCATGCACGCATGTCCCCTGCACATGCACCTCACCCCGTGCATGAGCCCTGCCCCACACACATGCGTGGCAGACACCCAACAATCAGTTGGCTGGCAGGAGGCGCACATGCATACATGGTGGAGCTGAGCTGGTGTGACGGCTCACGTGCCCACAGAGAGGACTCTGCATGCCACCTCTGGCATGTGTGCCATAGGTTCACCATCATGGGCCTAGGCTAAAGTTCCCCAAGATTTAGGAGAGAATTTTGACCCCAAAGTTCCCCTTTATCTTGGTGGGTGGTCTCAATAACACCAACGAGCTAGAGGAGAGAAAATTTACTATCCTCAGGTTCCTGTTGAGTTTCATGTCACCCAAGAAACAAAAAAAGAAAGAAGGAATTCAAACCAAACTACCAAACAATGACAGAAAGGCAGGCGTTGCATCCCAACAGAGGGATTAAAACAGAATAGATGTTTTATTTTTAGCGTCCTTTTTGAAAAACAATATGTAACTCTCCCACAGTGCTTTAAAAATACTCCCTTCAAATACGCCATCCAAATGATTAGTTGGAATACAAAAAGAGCTCAGAAACCAGCATATTAAAAAAAAAAATCAGCCCATCAAAGATACATCAATCTGTCTTCTTCTTCAAAAAACAAACAAACCCCAATACCAGGAATCAATATTTATTAAAAACTAACTCGATACCTGTGCTTTGTTACGAAACTATATGGTTGGGCTTAGTTTTTGGGGAGGAAAATAAAGGAAAAATTTTTTGCCTCTGCCTACCAGCATCCATTGGTATTCATCTGACTAGCGTCCTGTCAGTATGTGAGAGAATTGAGAGCTGTTTGGAAACTGAGACGGTATTTGCTGTGTGAGCAAGAAGGAGACAGCAAGGAGGCTGGGCGTGGCTTAGCTCAACTGTTCTTTACTAAAGCTGCTTGGTGCTGTGGAACTGAAACTCACTCATATCGAGGCACTCCTCTCCTCGCTTGGCCTCTCGTGACTGTGGGGATGCTGCAACAGTCGTAAGTGTGAAAAAGGGTCATAAGTCACTTTTTTCAGTGCCATTACAACTTTGAATGGTCACTCCACACAAGCAAAGTACCAGCAAACAAATGGAAAAAAACTCCAGAGAAGTTCCAGAGACACGAAGTCTAGTCCTGCCAAGAATGCAATAAGGGTTAACGGAGAGGCAGTTTCTATAAGCAACACCAGAATGTTTCCTTCCTGCCTTCCTTACAGGATTAGCCCAGTAATTTCTTCTAACAACTGGTTCTCCAAACTGCTTAGAATGTTAACAACCGGTTCTAGCAAATAGGTGTGAACTGGTAGAATCCCACCCCTGATCTGGTCTCAATATAGCTTCCAAAGGTGACACTGGTGGTAAAGAAATTTGAAACCTACCACAAACCAAGGACTACCTGTTCACCAAACTGGCTCTCATTTCCCACATTTATCCCACCCTTTTTCTCCTGAGAATATCCTCTCCTCCTGGGATTTAACAGCGATTTGAAATCTAGACGAAGGGAGGTGATGGACAGACTTCCTTATTCAAGGTGCACATCATTATCTTACATCCGGGGAAGGATAATAGCCTTTGTACGAGTTTTGCTTGCATTGTTCGGAGAAAACAAAACCTGCAAAATCCATTTGTCCAACGATAATGGGTCGTTCAGATAAAACCGCTTCTGGAAAAAACAACAGCTTGGTTTCAGTCTGAATGGAAAACACAGATTCTCCTCTTTCAAAACCGAGTTACAGAATGGCTCTGAACTGACAGGCCTATCAACATTCCTCCAAAGCTCCCTGGGCTGTTGAAGATGAATCCATGATAACCTTCCTCAACAATACACGAGCTCCAGGGATCACCAGCATTGTTGGGGGCACTGTAACATCCCTCTCTGGAGAAAGTGTTATCTTTTTGTGCTAGGAATCCTAGGGGAAGCCCTATTCACTCTCTTTCTAAAGCTTCCCTTAATTGTCCCCATTGCTGGAATCGACACAGGCTTTCCAGCTATTTGGACTAAACCATCTCTGTAGACAAATGCATCCATCAAAGGTGGAACGAGATAAGAGCAGCCCAGGGAGTTTCTTGAACTTACTAGGTGGGGGTGGAATTATTCCACTGAACTGGTATGTTTTGTTTTTTTTTCATTCAGATGCAACATTTGGCTGTTGGCTTGTACAAGTCCTCTTTCACCCTCTCTTGACATGCATTGACAACTAGAGAAGGTACTTCTTATCAGAAGTTCTCAGGACTTTGGGGTATTCCAGCTTTGATGCATTGGAGGATTTAGCTTTGTTTTGGGAAGAAGGATGGAAAGCTTAATTTTTCCACCCAGGTGAAGATGATCCTGATTTCCGGTGTAAGATGCAAAGGATAAAGGTGCATTAGGGTATATATCAGGGGCTATCCCAAAGAGGGAGTCAAGCTATTCTCCAAAGCACCAGAAGGCAGGACAAGAAGCAACAGATGGAAACTAATCAAGGACAGAAGCAACCTAGGACTAAGAAGAGATTTCCTGATAGTTAGAACAATTAACCAGTGGAACAACATACCTCCAGAAGTTGTAAATGCTCCAACACTGGAAGTTTTTAAGAAGAGATTTGACAAATATCTGTCTGAAATTGTATAGGGTTTCCTGGCTGAGCACAGGGTTGGATTCGGGGCAGGATTTAGCCGGTTCAGGCTGGTTCAGACAAACCGGATGTTAAATTCACATCTGGTTCAATGAACCGCTAGTTGAAACAACCGGCTGGCCCCACCCACCCTGCCCTTCCCCTCCCAGGAGTCTCCATGCAGCCCGTTTTGGATGCAAGTAAGTGCAGGGCCCACACAGAGGTTTGGGAAGGGCGAAAAAAGGCCCTCCCGGAAGTTCCGGAAGTGCAGAAATGGGTCTGTTTTCGGCTTCCACAGGGCCTCCGGAGACTGGGGGAGGCCGTTTTCACCCTCACAGAGGCCCAAGGGAAGCCTCCGGACTATGGGGAAGGTGAAAAATGGCCCTCCCAGATGTTCTGGTAGGCCACGCCCACCATGGCCATGCCCACCCGGCAACCAGGCAGAGAACTGGTTGCTGGGATTTTAGAATCCCACCCCTGGTTGGATTAGAAGATCTCCAAGATCCCTTCCAACTCTGTTATTCTGTTATATGCATTTGTTCAATGGGCGCTTCTCAAATTTGTCACCTTGAAGATGTGTGGACTTCAACTCCCAGATAGACAATGTAATTCTTTAACCTTCTAACTTGATAATGACCCAAATGCTGAACCTACAGTATCTTCATCTTTGAATACTCAAACCTCTTGTGAACATCTTCTAAAGCAACTTTTGGATTCACATCTCTAATATACAAAACTTTGGGTACAGCCCTTTGATCTTTCTTTATTCCTGTTTCAACCAATTTCTACCTGTATAATGGCAGAAAAATAGCACCTATAGCATAGCTTCCTTCTTCAGATCTGGTTTGAATCCACAGAACATAGAATCATACAGTTGGAAGGGACCTTGGAGGTCTTCTAGTCCAACCCCTCCCCCTGCTCAAGAAAGAGACTCTGAACTATCCCAGATAAATGGCTGTCCAGTCTCTTCTTAAAAACCTCCAGTGTTGGAGCACCCACAATTTCTGGAGGCAAGCCATTCCACAAAATACTGTAATTTATTTCAATATCAGGAAATTTCTCCTTAATTCTAGGATGCTTCTTTCCTTGATTAGTTTCCATCCATTACTTCTTGTCTTGCTTTCAGGTGCTTTGGAGAATAAGCTCATCCCTTCTTCTCCATGACAGCTCCTCAAATATTGGAAGACTGTTATCGTACCACCTCTAGTCCTTCTCTTCATTAGACCAAACATACCAAGTTCCCTTCATTGTTTAGAATCCACTCTAAAGATCTTAAAGTTAGTAAAAACAGTTTATTTTTTTTCCCTGGAAGGCATTTGGATCAGGATTGGAGAGAATGCCCTTTGTGTTTTCTTGCATTTATCATATTGCATTTGGTTTTACTATTTTTTATTTTATGGTTATAAACTGCCTGGAGTCCGCGTAGATTACAGCAAAATATAAATGCAACGCATCCATAAATACAAGTCTCTGTGTTTGTGTCAATAGATCCATATATGCACCTCACGAACCAATAACTGTCACTACATACAGCCTTCAAATCTGAAATACAGCTTCACCACTATTATAGATTTTAGCTCAAGAAATAAACTCCAGCTAAATGCACCCACAGCATTTGGAACTGTGAAATGTTCTCAGCTGAGGTATATTTTTTACCCTGGGTTAATTAGGTAGTTAGTTAATTAGTTAGATAGATAGATAGATAGATAGATAGATAGATAGATAGATAGATAGATAGATAGATAGATGATAGATAGATAGATAGAAAGAGATAGATATAGAGGAATTATTGAGTCTGTCATCTGCACTTCTATAATGGTCTGGTTGGGTTCTTCAACCCAACAGGACAGACACAGACTTCAGAGGATAATTAGGACTGCAGAAAAAACAATTACTACCCACCTGCCTTCCATTCAGGACCTGTATACTGCACGAGTCAAAAAGAGGCTGTATAAATATTTATAGACCCCTCACATCCTGGACATAAACTGTTTCAACTCCTTCCCTCAAAAACGACGCTATAGAGCACTGCACACCAGAACAACTAGACACAAGGATAGTTTTTCCCCAAAAGCCATCATTCTGCTAAGCAAATAATTCCCTCAACACTGTCCAACGATTTACAAAGTCTGCACTACTGTTACTGTTAATCTTCTCATAACTCCTTATCACCCATCCCCTCCCACCTGTGGCTGTATGACTGTAACTTTGTCGCTTGTATCCTTACAATTTATATGGTCTCGTTCCTAGTATGATTTGATTGCTTTCTGTACCCTATGACTATCATTGAGTGTCGTACCTTATGATTCTCGACTCTTGACAAATGTATCTTTTCTTTTATGTACACTGAAAGCATTTTCATCAAGATAAATTCCTTGTGTATCCAATCACACTTGGCCAATAAAAAATTCTCTTCTCTTCTCTTCTCTTCTCTTCTCTTCTCTTCTCTTCTCTTCTCTTCTCTTCTCTTCTCTTCTCTTCTCTTCTCTTCTCTTCTAGATATAGATAGATACATAAAATCCTGCAAAGAAGGGAAGGAAAGGAGAGGAGAGAAGAGGTACAGGAGAGAAGAATTCCATGCATTTTCTTTGAGCAGGCCGGCCTGGGCTGAAGTGGGAGTTTTAGAGTAATTTTAGAATTTTGGGTTTTAAATTTTGGGCTTTTAATATTCGAGGTTTTATTAATTTATTGGGGGTAGGTATAATTTAAATTTTTAAGGCAGCCTAGGATGTTTAATTTTCTTTTAACTTTTATAATCTGTAGAATGTTTTATGGTTGGCTGTATACCACCTGAGTCCTCCGGGGGAAGGGCAGTATATAAATGTCTTAATAAATAAAATAAATAAATAAATATTTGTTATTGTCATTATTTGCGGCCATCTGAATTAAAGGTACATATTCAATGTATGTTTTGATTCTCATTATCCATCCAGTTATTTAAATTCTACAACCTGTTTGAAGAGGTGCAGAGTTTTTTTTAAAAAAAACAACAACTTAAAAGATGCTTTTTAAAAGTCAAAAATTCTGCATGCATTTTTCTGGCGTACATTCTCAGCGCACACTATTTATTTATATATTCTCCTAATACAAATAGTCAAGGATGACCACAATTGATCCCAAAAATTATGTTGCTAAGAGAGGACAGTGCTCTATGTATAACAATAATATTTATGTATCCATTGTCCCGTTTTACAATTTTTCTTGAATCACTGCAGTTGTAACGTTTGTAACCCGGTTGTGAAGTGAATCTGGCTTCCCCCTTGACTTTTGCCTCCCAGAAGGTCGCAAACAGTAATCCCATGACCCCGGGACACTGTAACCATCATAAATATGAGTCAGTTGTCAAGCGCCTGAATTTTGATCATGGGATCATGGAGATGTTGCAATGGTCATAAATGTGAAAAAAATGGTAAGAAGTCACTTTTTTCAGTGCCATTGTAACTTTGAACAGTCACTAAATGAACTGTTGTAGGTCAAGGACTACACGTATTTGTCAGATTTCTGTCCTGGGCTTTTTCCAAGAGCTTCAGGCAGCCTAGATCACAGCCTGGCCTTCAACTTTCTCCTATAACAGTCCTAGGAGGTAGTGACAACAGAAATCTGTGTCATTCATCTGTGTTATTGGCCTCTGATGCTGAATTGTGGAGTTCTTCCTGCTTCTCTCCTCTCCTGTACTTCTTCTCCTCTCCTTCTCTCTCCTCTCCTCTCCTTTTCTCTCCTCTCCTTCACTCTCCTCTCTTCTCTCTCCTCTCCTCTTTTTCTCTCTCCTCTCCTTCTCTCTCCTCTCCTCATCTCTCCTTCTCTCTCCTCTCCTTCTCTCTCTCCTTCTCTCCTTTCCTTCTCTCTCTTCTTCTCTCCTTTCTTTCTCTCTCCTCTCCTCTCCTTATCTCTCTCCTCTCCTCTCTCTTCTCCTCTCCTTTCCCTCTCTCTCCTCTCCTGTACCCCCTTTCTCCTTTCCTTCTGTCTCCTCTTCTTTCTCTCTGCTCTCCTTTTCTCTCCTCTCCTCTCCTTCTCTTTCCTCTTCTCTCCTTCTCTTTCCTCTCCTCTCCTTCTCTCTCCTCCTTCTCTCTCTTCTCCTCTCCTCCTCTCTCTTCTCCTTCTCTCTCCTCTCCTCTCCTTCTCTCTCCTCTCCTTCTCTCTCTTCTCCTTTCCTGTACCTCCTCTATCTTCTCCTTCTCTTTCCTCTTCTTTCTCTCTGCTCTCCTTTCTTTCCTCTCCTCTCCCTTTCTCTCCTCTCCTCTAGAAAAGGCCATCTCTGGTTTTGGTACACCCTGCCTCCCCTTCCTTTATACCAGAGGATAAGAGTAGGAGTGAGTTACCTCTCCATCTTCTTGTGAACATCTTAGAAACATCCATTTAGTCACTGAGGAATGAAATTTCCCTCCTCTTGTTCATGAAAGAAAGGTTATTCATTCATTCTCTTTTCCAAAATTGTTTGGGTTTGGATATTGTGGAGAGGAGCAAAAATGATATTGCTCTACTCTTACTTTACGCTGAAACCAACACCAAAGTATGTTTTGATTTTCTTCCCTGGGTTCCTAGTCTAAAAACCATAAATTGCTCTCTAGTTCACAGTTACGGCTGCTGCTTCTGCTTGAGTACACAGAGAGAATGAGCTTTTTTCCTTATGGAGAACATGCCACCATTAATTTAAGGAATCGTTTTTCTCCTTAAGTGAGGTTAAATATTTTCTACTTAAGGAAAAAAATATCCCAAGGAAGGACAAGGGCAGCTTTTTGAAATAATGACACAACTTTTGCTTCTAGTCCTCTTGAATTTTCTCTTCCCTGAATCAGGTAGTTGGAAGAAAACCAACTTTTGCTCAAGAATGCAATCACATTTAATTGTGGTAACAAAGATATTTACTACAAGGTTGGAGGTGTGCAGAAATAGTGTTACCAAAGTAGAGAAATTAAAAAGCAAGAAAGTGTGATAGAAATCAGTAGAAGCAAATATTATTTTTAACCATTTTTAACTATTTTCATAGTTATTTCAGTAAGGGAGAAGAATTCGGACAGGGGTTTTGTGGGAACAAAAGCACTTCTATTCTTTTCTTAAATCAAAATAGTGTCAGCCTTGGAAGCCATTTTTCTCTTGGGAGCTTCGAGGCTGCCACATTCAGTGTCTGGGAATTTGGGAGGGGGGATTTCATAGAGGGCTAGAAGACTAGAAACAACAACATTCTTTCTCAGAGAGTCAAGGACATGCAGCTCTGCACCTGGAGAGGAGTGACTGGAGGGGTTTCTCCAGTTGGGATAAAGATTTGATTGGTCCAAGTGACGGACCGTTGGGTGCAGGGGATGGATCTTTGATTTCTCTTTTGGGAAGGGAAAACCTGGAACTCTCAAATTTGGGTTTTCCCAGATGTGCCAATATAACAACTCTATTAAAATGGAACTTTGTTTGTCTCTGAGTTTATTGGGTTGGAGTTGGTTAGTTGGAATGCTGACAAATAGTCAATGTTGTCATTTTAGCCAACTCCATCAGCTTATGCAGCCATTCGTCCATGGTGGGAATTGAAGTGTCTTTCCATTTTTGTGCATATAATTATCTCGCTGCTGTCAACATATATAGTGTTGAAGTTCCAAAAAGTGACTTATGACCAGTCCTCACGCTTACAACTATTGCAGCATCCCATATGGTCATATGATCAAAATTCAGGTGCTTGGCAACCGGCATGTATTGACAGTTGCTTCTGCCTGCCAGAGTCATCGGATTGCCGGATGTGACCTTCCCAGCTGGCTTCCAACCAGCAAAGTCAATGGGGGGGAAGCTGGATTTGCTTAATGACCATGTGATTCGCTTAATAACTGCAGTGATTTGCTTAATGCCCATGGCAAAATAAGGTTGTAAAATTGGGCATGACCCAGTTAACACATAGCAATGGACATTGTGGTCTCGATTCTGATAACAGATACTAGATAATCAGAATTGGAAGGGACCTTTTAGGTCATCTAGTCCAACCTCCTGCCCAAGCAGGAGACCCTATATCATTTCTAACAAATAGCAGTCCAATCTCTTCTTGAAAGTCTAAAGTGATGGTGCTCCCACAACTTCTGAAGGCAATTTCTGTTCCATTGGTTGATTGTTCTCACTGTCAGAAAGTTTCTCCTTATTTCCAGATTGAATCTCTCCTTGTTCAGTTTCCATCCATTATTCCTTGTCTGGCCTTTGGATGCTTTAGAGAATAGCTTGAGCCCTTCCTCTCTGTGGCAGCCCCTCAAATATTGGAACACTGCTATCATGTCTCCCCTAATCCTTCTCTTCACTAGACCAGCCATGCCCAGTTCCTGCAACTGTTCATTGTATGTTTTAGTCTCCAGTCCCCTAATCATCCTGGTTGCTCTTCTCTGCACTTTTTCTATAGTCCCAACATCTTTTTTATAGTGTGGTGACCAAAGTTGGATGCAGTATTCTAGGTGTGGTCTTACTAAAGCTTTATAGAGTGGTATTAGTACCTCACTTGATCTTGGTTGTATCCCTCTGTTAATACAACTTAGAATTGCATTAGCTTTTTTGGCTGCTGCTGCACACTGCTGGCTCATATTTAGCTGGTTGTCCACTAAGACTCCAAGATCCTTCTCACAGTTACTGCTATTGAGCCTGGTTTCACCCAGTCTATATGTGTACTTTTGGTTTTTCTTGCATAAGTGTAGGACTTTACTTTTCTCTACACTGAATTTCATTTTGTTAGATACAGCCCAGTGTTCTAGTCTGCCAAATCCATCTGGATCTTGAGCCTATCTTCTTGGGTGTTGGCTATTCCTGCCAGCTTAGTATCAATTCTGGTTGTCAGCTGAGGACTAGCTGCATTGTGTGAACGTATCCAGGGGTGGGATTCAGCTGGTTCAGACCAGTTTGGGCGAACCGGTACTTCTGGCAATTAGTTGGCCCTACCCACCCACCCCTGCCCTAGTCTGTCCTTTATTTCCATGTTTTGCAGCCCGCTGATTCGCGTGGCATAGCAGATTCCTGCGCCTCAGCTGTTCCACTCACCGAGCAGAAGGAAAGTTTTAGAGCCAAAAAATGGGTGGTTTTCAAATGCTGCGCATGCTCACCAAACCAGTTGTTACACCAGTTCAATCCCACCCCTGAACATAGCTGTCAATCAATCACAGTGATTGTATGCATTGTGCTCAGTCAGCTCAGTTCAAGAAGTAGCAGCTACAGCTGGTTTAAAACGCAGCATAAAACAACAGCAATAATTATTTATTTAGTTCAGGGGTCTCAAACACAAGTTCATTGAGGGCCGCATCAGGGTTGTGTTTGATCTTGGGGAGGGGGGGGTGAGAGTGGCATGGCCAGGGTGGGTGTGGCCAGTTTGACATCACTTGTGTTGGAGGGTGCCTGTGGTGGCTTGAGTGTTCTGCCAGAGAAAATGGGCTCCTGAGTTCCATTTTTGAGTGCAACAGCCTCCTGCAACCCTCTGTCAGTGAAAACGGAGCTCAGGAGGGCCACATGTAGCCTTCCTGAGCTCTGCTTTTGCTGGTAGAGACACCGTGGGCCAGTGAGGGAGGCCTTGCAGGTCAGATCTAAGCACCCCATGGACTGGACCTGGCCCCCGGGCCTTGAGTTTGACACCCCTGATGGATTGAATGTATGCTTTACAGGACCACCTGCTGCCACCATCGGCCTCCCGTCGGCCAATGCGCTCCCACAGGGTGGGCCTCCTCGGGGTGCCGTAGGCTGGGTGATGCCAGCTGGCGGCCCCAAGGGTGCGGGCCTTCTCTGTGGGAGCACCCTCCCTCTGGAATGAATTACCCCCGGAGATGAGAACTATCCCTGACCTGCGAACCTTCCGGTGCGCGCTGAAGACTCACCTTTTCCAACAAGCCGGTCTGGCCTAGAGTTACTGGTAGGGTTTTAATTCGTTTTAATGGTTGTAGCTTTTAAATTTTTTTCCTGGTTAGTTTTTATCTTTATTCTATTCCAGCCACTAATTTAATGTATTTTAATTCTATTTTAAAATTGCATTTGTAACTGTGTTGTTTTTACTTGGCTGTGCACTGCCCCGAGTCCCGTTGGGAGAGGGGGCGGTATATAAAATCAAGCAAACAAACAAATACATAAATGCTTATTGAGTGTACAAATATTTGTAGTATTTGTGAGCGAGAACTTATAAATAACTTATAGTATTTATGAATGAGAATGGATAAATAATGTATAGTATTTATGAATGAGAACGTATACATAATTTACGGTATTGATGACTGAGAATTTAAAAATAATTTATAGAAAGTATGAATAATTCATAGAATTAAATGTACATTATACAAACTATAATCATACCCTGAAACCTCAATTTGTTAGAGCTTACGGGCAGGCAGGGAATGTCCATTCTTGCTAAATGTCTGTTAAATAGAGAGTGATCATTGTGGAAATGTACATTATTGTATGATAGCATCATCGCATGAAAGACTCAAATTATTTATTTGTGACATTCGCAGAATGATATCATTATGCCAATGGTGTAAACTATCAAACAAAATCTGGTTGCTGCATGTAAAGTCCACTGTACTGAGGACCTTTAATTGAAATGGCATTTGTGAATTCTGCCTTCCCTATAGAAACCAAGATAGCTTAGAAAGGGCACAGAGAAGAGCAACGAAGACAGCAAGGGGGCTGAGGAACGTTTGCAGAAATTGGGTATGTCTAGTTTAATGAAAAGAAGGACTAGGGTTGATATGATAGCAGTGTTCCAATATTTGAGGGGCTGCCACAAAGTAGAGAGAGTCAACCTACAAAGGAAGGAGGGTAAATAGCATATTGCTCAAAAGGTCAAAAATAAGGGGGGGGGGAATCAAAATGGTGGGACATATTTCTTATCAATGGCTGTAAAAGAAGTTGGGTTCTTTGCAAATGCAAAGATTTACTTGCCCAGCATCTTTTAAAACCATTGCAGGCTTACTATATCTGGTCGTATAATATCAGGTATGCCAAACTCCAGACAACTATAGGTAGTCCTCGATTTATGACGACAATTGGGATCATAATTTCCGTTTGCTAAGCAAAAGGGATGTTAAGTGAAACGTGCCTTATTTTAATGATATTTTCAGTTATAATTGTTAAGTGAACCATTGCATTTGTTAAGTGGATCATAAATACCCATCATGTGTTCCCAGGACTCCTGCAACCATTGTAAATACCTGCCGGTTGCCAAACACCTGAATTTTGATTGTGCTGCAATGGTTGTTAAGTGTGAAAACTGGTTATGACTGGTCTTCGTATTTACAACTGACCCAACATCCCCATAAGTCACTTTTGTTGGGGCCATTCTAACCTGCCATTGGGCGCTATTCTCCAAAGCATCTGAAGGCAGGACAAGAAGCAATGGATGGAGACTAATTAAGGAGAGAAGAATCTAGATCTATGAAGAAAATAGGTTAACTCAATAATCAAGTGAAGCATATCTGTGAACCCAATGTCTAAACCCAAACTGCTCCACCACATTTCAGCCTAACATGGTGTACCAATGCTGCCAATCATTGATGCATGGAAATGAGGGGAAAAACCCAAATTAGAAGAAGAAAATAGCAAAGCAATTCCGTACTGTTTTCTTGGCAGCAAGAAAACTGCACAGAAGGGTCCATAAAGTCACAGGAGTCAAGCTTGACTGGGAGGAAACTGTATCTGAAATGGAAGAAAGGAAATCAAAGGGAGATCCAACCTAGAATTAAAGAAGAATTTCCTGACAGTGAGAACAATTATTCAGCTGAATGGCTTGTCTCCAGAAGCTGTGCATGCTCCATCACTGGCGTCCCAAAGGTGCATTTCAAAAAGGCAACTGGATTTTCTTGGTTTTTTTTCCCCCCTTGAAAATGTTTTGCTTCTCATCCAAGAAGTCCACAGAACTGAAGAAACTTCTTGGACAAATTCAGTTGTCTTTTGGAAAAGCACATTTGGGATAATCATGACCTGGATGGTTGAGAATCTCTATAGACATTTACCACTGGAGTCTCAAAGGTGGTTTTTTTTCAAGAGGCAACTGGACTGTCTGTTTTTTCTTTGAAGACATTTCACTTCTCACCCAAAAAGCTTCTTCAACTCTGGCAGAACGGTGGAGAATAGAAGGATTTATATACCTTGCAGACAGCTGGTCACTTGCATCCTTTTAGAGGGTTGTTAAGGCCATCTGGAGGTTTACCTGTATCCTTGGGGTCATTTGAGTGGTGCAAATGGATGTAGAGCTTTCTTGAAACTGCTGAAAGGACTGGGTTGTAGCTTGGAGATAGATGATGTCATATCCCTCCCCTCTATGGAGAGAGGGCTGTCCAATTTTGACATAGATGGCCTCTTTCATCCCTCTTTTCAAGCCAGTGGTCTTCTCTGTCCAAAATGTGGATTTTGCTGTCTTCGAAAGAGTGGCCTTTGTCCTTTAAATGCAGACGGGACTGCTAAATTTAGTCCTGATGGGTTTGTTCTCCTATGTTGCACCATGCATTTATGAAATGAGCAGCTGCTTACAAAGGATGTAAATTCTTCCATTCCACACCATCCAGTCAGAGCTGAAGAAGCTTCTTGGATGAGAAGTGACACATCATCAAAGAAAAACCAGAAAGTCTAGTTGCCTCTTGAAAAAAGCACCTTTGGGACAATCATGATCTGGATGGCCGATAATTTCCATAGACATCTATCACTGGAGGTTTTTATGAAGTGACTGGTCAGCTATTTGTCTAGAATGGGGTAGGGTTTCCTGCTTGAGCAGGGGGTTGGACTAGAAGACCTCCAAGGTCCCTTCCAACCCTGTTATTCTGTATTCTCCCATACTACCACTTCTTACAATACTAGACAACACATTACCAACAGTAGAGACCTTCAAATTTCTAGGTTCTACTATATCACATGACCTAAAATGGACACCTAACATCAAAAACATCATCAAAAAAGCACAACAGAGAATGTTCTTTCCGCGCCAACTCAGAAAGCTCAAACTGCCCAAGGAGCTGCTGATCCAGTTCTAGAGAGGAATTATTGAGTCTATCATCTGCACCTCTATAACTGTCTGGTTTGGTTCTGCAACCCAACAGGACAGACACAGAGTTCAGAAGATAATTAGGACTACAGAAAAAACAATTACTACCAACCTGCCTTCCATGGAGGACCTGTATACTGCACAAGTCAAAAAGAGGGCTGTGAAAATATCTACAGACCCCTCACATCCTGGACATAAACTGTTTCAACTCCTTCCCTCAAGACGATGCTATAGAGCCCTGCACACCAGAACAACTAGACACAAGAACAGTTTTTTCCTGAAAGCCATCACTCTGCTAAACAAATAATTCCCTCAACACTGTTCAACTATTTACAAAGCGTACACTACTATTACTGTTAATCTTCTCATCACTCCTTATCACCCATCCCCTCCTATCTGTGATTGCAGGACTGTAACTTTGTTGCTTGTATCTTTACGATTTATATTAACTGTTTCCTAGTATGATTTGATTGTTGATTGTACCCTATGACTATCATTATGATTCTTGATCCTTAATGAATGTACCTTTTTTTATGTATACTGAGAGTATTTACACCAAGACAAATTCCTTGCGTGTCCAAGCACACTTGGGCAATAAAGTATTCTATTCTATTCTATTCTATTCTATTCTATTCTATTCTATTCTATTCTATTCTATTCCATTCCATTCTATTCCATTCCATTCTATTCTATTCCTACTTCATTCTATTCTATTCTATTCTATTCTATTCTATTCTATTCTATTCTATTCTATTCTATTCTATTCTATTCTATTCCATTCCATTCTATTCCTATTTCATTCTATTCTATTCTATTCTATTCTATTCTATTCTAAAAGCAAAGATTCTAAACAGAAAAAAACATCAGGACCTTGGACAGCTCCAAGTCCTGTTAATAAAATTCCCAGAATAACAACTGCATACAGTATCTCCTTTAGTAACTGATCAAGAGAACAGCAGCCTTGTAGAGAAAGACAGAATGTAGTTCGAAATTAGCATCAGCCTAACTGGAAAGCTTCCTAGGCTTTAGAAAAACTTCACCGGATTTTGCAAAACATGCTTTTCTGCAGTTGGAGAAGCTTGAACTTTGCTGGAGGCTGAATTAGAATATGTCAAGAATCGGGCCCACACATTAGGTTACAATGAACCTGGTTTGTTGTTCTTGCCTATTTGCTGCCTATTCACAAGATGTCAACCTGAAGCTGACCTGGTTAACGCCATCTTGGATGCTTCAGTGTTTCCACACTGGAGCTGATGGATAGGGAGGCGTGATTTGAGATAGCTGGGATTTTGTAGCCAAACAAAATACTTTCTCTGGGGAACCAAGGACATTCTCACACCTGGGCAAAGGAAAGCGGAGTGATGTCACCCAGCAACCAGACAGCACTATGATTGGACCATGTGACTGCTTGTTTTGAGAAAGTGACAAACTTTGAATTAGGTGAAAACCACGAGAACCTTCAGAGTTGGTTTTCACCAGATCTGTGCCAATATGATAAATCCAATAAAGCTATTCTTTGAAGAATCTACCTGCCTTGGAGTTTTGCTTTCTACGGGTCTATTACTTGGAACCCTGACACAAGAATCTAGTCAACTAATTGTCAGCATTAAATTGGCAGCAGGTAAGAGTCCACGGAATTCAAGAGGGGTTGGGCTTAGACCATTTGTAGGAACGTAACAATTCTAGGCTGATTACTCACTTGACTCCACCACCAGTGCTCCTCTGTCTATCACTGAATGACACCCCTCCCCAGTGTTTTTCAAAACTTAGTATCTATAATCATGGGGATGATCTTCGGTGATGAGGGGAGGTGCCATATGGAAAAAAATGAGAGAAAAGAGAGAGGATCCCCCACTGGCTTAATGGACAGAAAGAGAAAATTAGGAAGCACCCACCCTAATGAACCAACCAGTGAAAAGTGATGGCAGGATTTTCAAACTTGCAAGATTCTGTTAATTTAGCCTTACAATAAAGTAGAACTAGTTTATCTAATCATCATCTGGACCAGTGGTGGGATTCAAATTTTACTATCGGTTCTGTGGGTGTGGCTTGGTGGGCATGGCAGGGGAAGGATACTGTAAAATCCCCAGTCAGAGGTGGTATTTGGCGGTTCTCTGAACTACTCAAAATTTTCACTACCGGTTCTCCAGAACTGGTCAAAACCTCTGAATACCCACCTCTGGTCTGGACTCTACACTGGCCTCCTCCCCTTCTGGTGGTGGTTCCAGTCCAATAAAGGTAGTCCTCAACTTAATGACCACAATTGAGCCCAAAATTCCTGTTGCTAAGAACAACCTGTTTTTGCCTCATTTTACATCCTTTCTTGCTACAGTTGCTAAGTCAATCACTTCTAACTTAGTGACATGGGTGTTAAATGAATTTGATTTTTCCGTTTGCTTGTTCAGAAGGTTGCAAAATGTGATCACGTGACCCCAGGACAGTGCAACTGTCCTAAATATGAGTCAGTTGCAAGCACTAAATTTTGATCACATGACCATGGAGATGGTGCAACGGTCGTAAGTGTGAAAAAGTGTTCATAAATCCTTTTTTTCAGTGCAGATTTAGCTTTGAAGAGTCACTAAACAAATTGTTGTATGTCGAGGACTGCCTGTATAGGGGGAGCACAGCTTCATTTGCTCCCATAAACTCTGGTTTTAATAAACACCAAGGATGAATCCAGAATGTTTTATTTATGATGCCATTTTGACTCATTGTAATTATATCACCAGATAAATTAACTTCCCCTGTATGTTATTTCTTACATAGTGTCACGTATCAAAAATAGTCCAGTCCGTACCCATTTCTGATTCTATCTGCTTTTTGATAAAGTGTCATCTTCTTGCCCACATAATATATCAGCAAATGTCCCTATGGGAGAGAGATGTAGCCTTGCCAGGAAAAGAAAAATCCATACAATAATTTGTATATAAACAGAGACAATGCATTTCCCTGACTTTTAACACAATGAAATGCTTCCCTTTGCAAATGATGGTTCTGTGGTTCAGAGAACATCAATACATTTTATTCTTCTTCGTCTTTGGCAAATAAAGCATTATAAATACATGGTCCCAGTACAATAGCTTTCAACAAAACATCTCCTTGTCAGGAACTTAACAATGTGCCAAGTTAAGCCATGAGCAAAAGCCACAGGTAACTTACAAATGAAAGGAATAAAAAAAAGGATAATGCGACTAAATTTATATTTATCGTATCTAAAATGTTGCCTTCTTCTCGGGAGCTGATGATCTTTTATCAACAGGATAATACTTCAGGGTAGGCTTCACTCAGAGCTAGATTAAATAGACCTCCTGATTTCAGCCAACAGATCATTGTAAGACCCAGCACCTAAGTTCACATCACATGCCAAATGTCTGTGGAGATTCTCAATCATCCAGGTCGTGGTTGTCCCAAAGGTGCTTTTCCAAGAGGCAACTGGACTTTCTTTGGATTTTTGGGGGAGGGTTTTTTGTTTCGTTTTGTTAGTTTTTTGTTATCTGGAGGTACAGATAACTAACCATCTGAACTGATCTCTACACACCTCATCTTTAGTGAAGTATGCAAACCAGTGCTGCATTTCCTGCGTCGGATGAGGAGAGGACAACTTTCTCCTTCTGTCACTGTTTACAGAGGCATGATTGAGAGCGTTTGAACAAATTGTGTCACTTTGGTTTGGTGGCTGCATCGCCTCAGATAGAAAGCCCATACGGAGAGTGGTGAGGATAGCAGAGAAGATTATAGGAAGCTCGTTTCCCATTATTCAGGATACTGCTTATAAGCACTGGAAGCATTGTTAGAGACTCCAACACCAACTTCATGGCCCGTTTCTGTTGCTTTCCTCTGGGAGGAGGTTTCAAAGTATTTCTAGCAGAACTAACAGACCCTGTAATAGCTTTGTTCCCTATGGCATCCATCTGGTAAACTCACAAGATTTGTTTTTCTTGCCATGTACATGTATGTATACATCCAAACTATACTGTGTTGTTTCTCTGTGTCATATAACATATGTGGGTATGTGCATAATTTTGTATTTATTTATTTCATCATGTTTATGTAGTGTATATTGGAGGTGGTGACCCTTTGAGAGCTGGATGCAATGAAATTTCATTTTAATGTATGCTGATTACATTAATTATTTTTGTGGCTTAGCACAGTGGTTGCCAATCAGTGGGCCGGAGATCAGTGGTGGTCTGCGAGAAAAATTTGGTGGTCCACACAGAAATATCACCCCCAAAGCATTCCCCTCCAAAGCAATTAATCCAGGCTGCATGGGAACACAAGGCTGCTCTGCCCACATGGCCCGTGGGAACATAAGACTTACGTCGCTTGCATTGCGAACAACATGAGGTAGTGAGGGGAGGGGGAAAGGGCGGAGGGGGGAACTTGCCCCACGCGCCTGGCCTGGCCACCAGGTTGCTTCTTTCTGCTTCTTTCTTCTTCTGCTTTTGGTTGCACACAAGGAAAGCAGCAAAAGTCTTTCTTTCTCTTCCCCAAACTCCGCCAGAAATGAATCTTTGGGACCCTGCAAGGCATCTTGTGTGACAAGTCTCACAAAGACTGGCAGAGCTTGGGGGAGAGAAAGAAAGACTTCTGCTGCTTCTGCTGCTCTCCTTGCATGAAGCCAAAAGTCTCTTTCCCCCCCATCCCCCAAGAATGGAGCTGGAGATGGTATCCTGCAAACAGGGTGGGGAATTTTCCTGCAGACTTTTTTGGGGATTTTCCCAGGGTCTCTGCAGAAAGCAGCAGAGACCCTGGGAAAACGTCAGTAAGCCACCATCAGTCAAAATTTATATTAGTGGTCCGCGGGATTTAAAATTATGAGTTTGGTGGTCCCTGAGGTGCAAAAGGTTGGCGACCCCTTTTCTAGTCCAAACCCCTGATCAAGCAGGAGACTCTGTACCATTCTGGACAAATGGTTGTCCAATCTCTTCTTGAAAATGAAGCAGAAAAACTGAAGTCTCTTAACCAATTAACAGAGTTGGAAGGGACTTTGTAGATCATCTAATGCAACCCTCCACCCGAACAGGAGACCTTATATCATTTTTGACAAATGGCTGTCCAATCTCTTCTTCAAAATCTCAAGTGATGAAGTTCCAACTGAAGGCCAACTTCTTTTCCATTGATGGTTCTCACTGTCAGAAAGTTTCTCCTTATTTCTAAGTTGAATCTCTTCCTTTTCAGTTTCCATCCATTATTCCTTGTCTGGCCTACAGGTGCCTTGGAAAATAGGTTGGCCCCCTCCTCTCTGTGGCAGCCCCTCAAATATTGAAAGATGATCTTGTGTCTCCTCTGGTCCTTCTCTTCAATAGACTAGCATTCCCAGTTCCTGTAACAGTTCTTTGTATGTTTTTGTCTTCAGTCCCCTAATCATTGTGGTTGCTCTTCTCTGCATTTTTTCTTACTAAGGCTTTATAGAGGAGTACTAGTACATCCATTATTGTGCTTCCATCCATTATTCCTTGTCTGGCCTACAGGTGCCTTGGAAAATAGGTTGACTCCCTCCTCTCTGCAACAGCCCCTCAAATAGTGAAACACAGTAAATAAATAGCGGACTGGCAAAAATAGGGAACTTTTTAGCCTTTGGGGAATTTGCATCCAATTTGTTAATCTCGTCAAGAATCGTGGAGAAGTTCAGACCTGCTCCAGCTGGCACTCATCCTGGTGCCCTGAAACTTTCCAAGGTTTCCATGACATCATACAGTAGCTGTAGAGCCCATCAGTTAATTAAATACTGTATCCATGTGTTCCTAGTTAATTGATGTTTCTTTCTGGGCTCTTTTGTGCTATGGCACGGCATTGCTTCTGTTTCACTGAGCAAACACAGAGGAAGTAGCACACGTGTACACATACGCAGAGCGGTTAACGTTTCTGCCTGGCATTTAAAAAAAAATGTGTAGAATATTATCTGTGGGAATCACCAGCCTGAAAATTAGGAATTTGTGGAGGGAAAGCTTTTATTTAACCCTCTTGGTAATATGCAGAGTATGTTTTTCAGGGAACTAAGGCGCCTTGGAAAAGAAAGCAAACCTTTTGCTAATTCAAGTACAGGCAGTCCTCTATTTATAACCATTCATTTAGCAACTGCTTGAAGTTACAGAATAACAGAGTTGGAAGGGACCTTGGAGGTCTTCTAGTCCAACCCCCTCCTTAGGCAGGAAGCCCTATACCATTTCACATAAATGGTTGTCCAATTTCTTCTTTAAAACTTCCAGTGTGGGAGAATTAACAACTTCCTTCCTTCCTTCCTTCCTTCCTTCCTTCCTTCCTTCCTTCCTTCCTTCCTTCCTTCCTTCCTTCCTTCCTTCCTTCCTTCCTTCCTTTCCTTCCTTCCTTAGAACAGAAGAACAGAGTTGGAAGGGACCTTGAAGGTCTTCTAGTCCAACCACTTGCTCAGGCAGGAAACCCTATACTATTTCAGACAAACAGCTGTCCAGACTCTTCTTAAAAACTTCCAGTGTTGGAGCACCCACAACTTCTAAAGGTAAGTTGTTCCCCTGATTAATTGTTCTCACTGTCAGGAAATTTGTCCTTAATTCTAGGTTGCTTCTCTCCTTGATGAATTTGCATCTGTTGTTTCTTGTCCCGCCTTCAGGTGCTTTGGAGAATAGCGCCCAATGGCAGGTTAGAATGGCCCCAACAAAAGTGACTTATGGGGATGTTGGGTCAGTTGTAAATACGAAGACCAGTCATAACCAGTTTTCACACTTAACAACCATTGCAGCACAATCAAAATTCAGGTGTTTGGCAACCGGAAGGTATTTACAACGGTTGCAGGAGTCTGGGAACATATGATGGGCATTTATGCTCCACTTAACAAATGCAATGGTTCACTTAACAATTATAACTGAAAATATCATTAAAATAAGGCACGTTTCACTTAACATCCCTTTTGCTTAGAAAACGGAAATTATGATCCCAATTGTCATCATAAATCAAGGACTACCTTTAGTTGTCTGTAGTTTGGCATACCTGATATTATACGACCAGATATAGTAAGCCTGCAATGATTTTAAAAGATGCTGGGCAAGTAAATCTTTACGTTTGCAAAGAACCCAACTTCTTTTACAGCCATTGATAAGAAATATGTCCCACCATTTTGATTCCCCCCCCCTCTATTTTTGACCTTCTGAGCATTATGCTATTTACCTTCCTTCCTTTGTGGCTAATTATTGTCCTGGGGCCCATATGGCTGGCCTTGGAACAACAGATGATAGAATATTTGCAGCTCTGGGATGAACTGTGGGCTCCTTGATGCTCTCTGAGCTTGATTGTTTTCTTCAGACGTTTCATTACCCAACTAGGTAACATTATCAGTGCTAGAGGGTGAGGGGTTTGCTCTCTCATTATTTATACTAGGAGCTTTCCCTATCAGTGTTGGTGAGAGTGGCTCCTTGATTAGGCTGTTATTTACAATTGATCAATGGAGTGTCTTGCACTGACTGACCCCTGAGAACCAGAATTACTACTACTGGTAGTCTAGAATAGGCATTCCAGAGACAAGGAGCTGGCTGTAGAAGTCCCTGTTCCCCAGTATCCAATCAATGGATGTTGGCATGGTGAACATCTCAGAAAGAATCTTTGTGTTTGGTTAGGAGCAGATGGGAAGAGCATTCTTATCTATTTATCTATCCAGACAGAGACAGATTTAGACATGGAATATCAGCCTTGCCTTCATAGCCACAGATAGCAGGTGCAAAATCTGCATTGGAAAATATATATTTTCAAAAATTCAATCCCACGCAAAATCAGGGGAAGGGTAACTCTATTTCCTGCCTATTTAGGTAGAAAAGGAAAAGGAAGCTTCAGCCTTTGGATCACCAAAACTCTTCTGACTCATCCCCCCAAACATGACAGACCCACTGTAATTAAATAAATGTTCTCTTTATTAGGAACGCTAGCAGCCCAGGCAAAAAAGTTTCTCTCTCAACTCAGGTTAACAAATCTATCCATCTGGGAGATGAATAATTGTCTGTCACATCTATTCATCTCTGCCCCCTGCCTTTTATCCCCAGAGTCAGGATGGGGCCTTGCTAGCAGCAGTGGCTCTTCTGCCCCAAGAATCGGCCCATAGATTTCCACTGCTCTCCTCTTCTCTGCCTTCTGTATATCCACATGTCAGGCACTGGACCAGCTGTTCCTCCTCTTCCTCATCAGCCACCTCCAGACCTGGGGGCTGTGGCCTCTCCATCTGAGAGCTGATGGACGCCTCTCTCTCTCTCTCTCTCTGTCTCTCTCTCTCTCTCTGTGTCTCTCTCTCTCTGACAACCTCACTCCCTCTTCCCACTTAGAGCTCTCAGATTCCCTTGATGCTGACTTGACTCCCACATCTCCTCCTCCTCTGATTCGGCTACGGGAGGGGTCGGCGGCCACAACAAAAACCTTGCTCGATGGAACAGATCATCATTGCAATGGGAGATGTTGGGGGTGTCTCCCCTTCCTCTTCTTTTAGGTTACCATCAATGCATTACTTGGTTTATTGAGGGTGCAGGGGAGCAGAACAATTAGTTTTGCAAAAGGGTGCATCTTCGCATTATTACATAAGAGATCCCATTTGTGACTGAAATAGCGCTCGAAATGCCATCTCCTGCTATAGGAGTGGGTTGGCCTTTTTACTTTATGAGTCCTAGATATAAACTGCTAGCGTGGAGGAGTAACGGGGAGATGTAATGCATGAGCAGTTTCTCAACCAGGCCAAACATAGACTAAGCGTTCTGTACATTTTCTAATGCAAAGCAGATTTAGTCCTGCTTTGAAGAAGCTTACTAAAACTCAGTGAATCATCCGGGAGCCTGGAACCTCAAAATCTGCCAAATATTCAACTACGACACCACAATTGAGCCGAAAATTTCTGGTGTTAACCTAGACAGTTGTTAAGTGAGTTTTGCCCATTTTACAACCTTTGTTGCCACCGTTGTTAAGTGAATCGCTGCAGTGGATAGGTCAGCAACACAGTTGTTAAATGAATCTGGCTTCTTTGCTTGTCAGAAGGTCACAAAAAGGGAACCCGTGACCTTGGGCCACTGCAACGATTGTAAGTATGAGCCAGTGGCCAAGAGCCTGAATTTTGATCACATGGTCATGGGGATGTTACAAAGGTCATAAGTATAAAAAACTTGGGCTTTAGCCTTATATACCACTTTGCAGTGCTTTAGAGCCCTCTCTAGGTTCTACTATATCACATGACCTAAAATGGACACCTAACATCAAAAATGTCATCAAAAAAGTACAACAGAGAATGTTCTTTCTACGCCAACTCAGAAAGCTCAAACTGCCCAAGGAGCTGCTGATCCAGTTCTACAGAGGAATTACTGAATCTATCATCTGTGCCTCTATTACTGTCTGGTTCGGTTCTGTAACCCAAGAGGACAGACACAGATTTCAGAAGATAATTAGGACTGCAGAAAAAACAATTGCTACCAACCTGCCTTCCATGAAGGACCTATATACTGCACGAGTCAAAAAGGGAGCTGTGAAAATATCTACAGACTCCTCACATCCCGGACATAAATTGTTTCAACTCCTTCCCTCAAAATGACACTATAGAGCACAGCACACCAGAATAACCAGACACAAGGACAGTTTTTCCCCAAACGCCATCACTCTGCTAAACAAATAATTCCCTCAACACTGTTCAACTATTTACAAAGTGTACACTACTATTACTGTTAATCTTCTCATCACTCCTTATCACCCATCCCCTCCCACTTGTGACTGTATGACTGTAACTTTTGTCGCTTGTATCCTTACGATTTATATTGACTGTTTCCTAGTATGATTTGATCGCTTATTGTACCCTATGACTATTATATCTTTTCTTTTATGTACACTGAAAGCATTTGCTGAAAGATAAATTCCTTGTGTGCCCAATCACACTTGGCCAATAAAGAATTCTATTCTATTCTATTCTATTCTATTCTATTCTATTCTATTCTATTCTATTCTATTCTATTCTCTAAGTAGTTTACAGGATCATCTTCTTCCTCCAACAATCTGGGTCCTCCTTTTACCCACCTCGGAAGGACAGAAGACTGAGTCAACCTGGAACCTGGTGCGATTTGATCTGCCCCCTTACAGGCAGCTGGCAGTCAGCAGAAGTAGCCCGCAGTACTGCACTCTAACCATTGCACCACTGAGCCTCGCCGAAACAGTCATAAGTCAGATTTTTCAGCGCTAACTTTGAACGCTCATTAAATGAACTGCTGTAAGTTGAGGACTACCTGGATAAAACGTGGAATCGTAGGGCTGGAAGGGACCTCAGAGGTCTTCTAGTCCAACCCCCTGCTCAAGGCAGGAGAACGTATACATTCCTGGTCAAATGGTTGTCTGGTCTATTATTGAAAACCTGCAATAACGTGTAATCATTGTCAACCATAAACTGACTACTCTGATTAAAGAAAAGTACATAAGTGGTTTTGTCTCCACATGGAAACCGCTTTTGAATTTCGTGCTTCATGTAGAAAAGAATGAAACCCTGACTTTGGGTTTTGTAGATTAGACCAGCTCGATTCCTCTGCTTTGCTATGAAACTATGTGGTTGGGCTTAGTTTTTGGGGAGGAAAATAAGGGGGAGACATTCTGCCTCTGCTTACCAGCATCCATTGGTATTCATCTGGCTAGCATCCTGTCAGCGTGCAAGAGAGTTGACTGTTACAATGGCACTGAAAAAAGTGTCTTATGACCATTTTTCACACTTATGACCATTTGCTGAAATGGTCATAAGTGATTTAGTTTGGAATGGTCACGTGATTTAGTTTGGAAGCTTGACAATGGACTCATATTTATGATGGTTGCAGAGCCTCAGTGGTGCAGTGGTTAGAGTACAGTATTGCAGGCTATTTCTGCTGACTGCCGGCTGCCTGCAATTTGGCAGTTCGAATCTCCCCAGGCTCAAGGTTGACTCAGCCTTCCATCCTTCCGAGATGGGTAAAATGAGGACCCAGATTGTTGGGGGCAAGAGGCTGGCTCTGTAAACTGCTTAGAGAGTGCTGTAAAGTACTACAAAGCGGTATATAAGTTATAAGTTAGCTATGGCTATCCCAGGGCCATGTGATCCCCTTTTGCAACCTTCTGACAAGCAAAATCAATGAGGAAGGCCAGATTCACTTTAACAACAGTGTTACTCACTTAGCAACGGCAGCTATTCACTTAACAAATGTGGCAAGAAACGTTAGAAAACGGGGCAAAACTCACACAACACTTTTCTCACTTGGAAACATAAATTTTGGGCTCCATTGCAGTCGTAAGTTGAGGACCACCAGTAGTGTAGTTTCAACTTTGCTGTCCCGAATTGTGTGTCCTAATAGCTGATGTGGGGGCATAGTTTCTACAGCGCTCTAAAGCACAAAATACAGGATTCTGTTCTAGTCTATCTAATGTGCTGGGCGTACTTAGAGCAGGGGTGTCAAACTCAAGGCCTGTGGGCCACATCCAGCCCACGGGGTGCTTAGATTTGGCCCACGAGGCTGCCCTGGAAATAGCAAAGGATGGGCCCATGGTGCCTCTGCCAGTGAAAACTCGGGACAGCTCCATTTTCACTGGCAGCAAAACAAATTAAAAACAAAACAAAAGGAGAAACATTTCCCCTTTTGCACTTGAGCATCCAAGAAGAGACAGGAAACGAGGAAGGGAAAGAGGAAAGAAAAAGAAAAAGAGGGAAAGAGGGGAAGAAAGTACAAAAGGAAAAAGAAGGAAAGTAGGGAAGAAAGAAGAATGAAGAGGGAAGGAAGGAAGGAAGGAAGGAAGGAAGGAAGGAAGGAAGGAAGGAAGGAAGGAAGGAAGGAAGGAAGGAAGGAAGGAAGGAAGGAAGGAAGGAAGGAAGGAAGGAAGGAAGAAGATTATAATGAGAGGGAGGGAGAGTCTGAGGGAATCCCGCTTTAGTATTTGGCCACCACAGGTGCCCCCCACATAAGTGACATCAAGATGGCCATGCCCCCCTTCCCCACCCCCAGGTCAAGCACAACCCTGATGTGCCCTCAAAGAAATTGAGTTTGATCCCCCTGACTTGGAGTAACAGAATACAGCTTGAATGCATTGGATGTCAGCCTTAGTTTAATCCAGGATGGTTTGACTTTACAAATTCTACAAAAAGATAATGGTTACTTTACTCTTTTTTCTCAATAGGTAATAGGGTAATTAGACAAATATTAGATACACAGAAAAAAAAAGAAATATGAAAGTCAATCTTATAAGTTATCCACATTGCTGATCTATAGTACTTAAAAATATCAGTGAACAGGTAGAGATTTTATAAAACTTGGGAAATCAGTAAGAATTAAATATTTGAACACTTTTGGCCAGAGGAAGCCTCCTTCAAGAACAATTTTTTTAAAAAAAAAACTCCATTAAGAACTCAGAAGGACAAGAATTTAGAACAGAGAATAAGTTTCACTGATAATATTGGCCTTAATTTACCTCAGTATCTCAAGAGAGAAGGAATTAACTGAATTCACAGATCAGGTTTCAGTTGTAGGCTTTAATTTTCTTATCTTCCATAGGTTTTTAGTTAAGGAATCATTTCAGTGCTTGAACATTTAATTACTTAACCAAAATTGGTTGGAGAATGAGATGGTTCAGGCACTGTTATCTGGAAGGGATAAAATGAAAATAAAAAGTTTTTTCTTCAGGAAAAAATAAAATTTAGTTGGAGGAGAAAATTAAAGAGACAAAAACTTTACCAAGCCTACTTTTTCAATACTCTGAAAATTTTCTATTGTTCCTTTCAAATTTTAATAGTTGTAGTCCAAACTAACTTTGTAATACAAAATTGTGTTGGACTGTTACCAGTGTGAGAAATTTTGTAACAAAATATATTTTATTCTTTATAGATTCTCCATCTTACCTTAAACATTAACAGAATCTGTAATGGCCTGAGAATCAGAGTCTCTGCTAGATAATTGACGGTCAATCTGAAACTAAGCTAATCAAGTAAAAAATAGCAAATAGGGGAAAATCTTTTACTCAAACTTCCTTAAACCACCAAATCCACATATCAAAGGAGAAGGTCTAAACAAAAATAGAGTTAACTAAAATTGTCTCCCAGCAGAACTGCATGCTCACAAGAATAAACATTATAGATGCTATGTAACTACACACACCCATACCGTTCACATGTCACCCTAGAATCAGCACATACATACTTCCACACCCAGGACAAATTCCCCTATAAAACAACCTCTCTCTACCCCATTTCTCTGCAGCTATTCCCCAAAGCAAAGAGATTTATAAATAAATATATTTTTTTATTTCTTTAGAAGTAAATATTTCTGCTTACCTCACAGCTGTCTGGGTTTCATTTTTATTTATTCTTGCGCAACCCTGGCTTGAGATGAAATCCCAAATTATTCTTCTGACACCAGGAATTATTTTCAAAGACAACAGGGAGGAAGCGAATGTGCTAACATTTAGGCACACTTTCTTCCCTCACAAAATGGAATATATGGGAATTAAACCAACTTTTGGTTGTAGGAATATTGGAAGCTCATCCCAGTTAGAAAGGTGAGTATTGGCAGATCTCCTAAACGGTTAAAGCATCTTTGCCACCTCCCTGATTAAAATTCGCTTTTCCTGGCTAAAAGATTTGAAGTCCATCTTTTTGTTCAATACTTAAAGCAGTCTGCAGAAACAGGCATTGGGAATATGACCTAAATATTGTCTTGGGAGAGGTCCTGCTTGAGATTTGCAGAAACCATCCATTTCTGCTGAATCAGATTTTATTATTGGATTATTATTATTTTTTTTGCCTGTGTCCTTGCTTTTCCTGCTGAGAATCGATGTGACTTTGCTCACCTTACGAGGCGAGTTGGATTTTAAGTCCAAGATGTAAGCATTTTGAGATGAATCAAGCAAATTGTATATTTTTCCTCCCTTTGGGAATGTAAAGCTATCACGACATGTCTCTGCATTTCACCACATAAAGCACGTTGAATGAGCTAGGCGAAAAGCCTATTTGGAGCAGATGTCTGAGGCTGAAACCACCAAAATAATATATAGAGATAGAAAATGAGTTAGTGAATGGTAAGGTGTTTCTCATTGTTTTTGTGTCGTTTACTATCACTAAAAATCTAATTCTCTCTCTCTCTCTCTCTCTCTCTCTCACACACACACACACAGAAGGAGGGAGGAGAGAACCTAAATCCAGTGGAAACAACCACAAAATTAACAATGATAATTAGTTGCCTAAATGCAAAATATATGGCTTAGCTTCCAATAAATAGTCCGTAAGTCTTATGTAAGGAACTAAAAAAATGCTTATCTGCTTCTCTTTAGCACAGAAACTAAAAATAATAATTATTAGCATTCATTGCCCTCTCTCACATTTTAAATCAAAATTGTATGAAATAATAAATTATACCAGCAGGTGTGTATGTGTTGTAAATACTTCTAAAAGACTTAACCTGGGAATGTTAAAATTCCCAGATTCCCCCTCCCCCCACACACAATTCAATGCCTTTCAAGAAATTTCTAAGAGATGGTACCAGGATGATACTAGATAAATTACACATTTGGAAATTATTTGAAATCAATCCACAGGCAATAATTACATTTAGCTTTATGGTATCTTCGCCCCTAACTAAGGTCTGGCAAGGGCTGATATTTGCGATGAAAATGTTGGCAGCTTTATGCACATTTTGCAAGCTTTTTCTTATGGTAGACAAATTTAGTTTCTAGGTCATCTAAATGTGATGGTCAACACGCAGATAATTGTCCAGCAAAAAGGAGAGAGGGCTATATCTGTTCTGAGACTTTCTCCTGGAATTTTGGATGTTTAACAGTTATTCTAATATGTGTATAGAATATATGATAATTAGAGCAATACAATATACTATATGCTATATATATATTTGTGTGGGTGTATGTATATATACATGTGTGTATGTATATATATATATATATATATATATATATAGTATGATGAGAGGAAAAGTACTATACAGTACTATATATATATCTACATTTCCTTTTCCTCTTATTGTATATATACAATGTGTGTACATATGTGTATGTGTGTATGTAATATTGTATATATATATATATATATTATATATATATATATATATATATATATATATATATATATATATATATATATATATATAATCTTCACCCGATATATTGCATGACGAGAGGAAAAATACTATATAGTACTATATATATGTTTTCTTAAGTTTTTGCGGGTATTTATACGTATGGCATTCAGCTTTGTTCTGATATTTTCCCACATCATTATAGTTGTGCTTTTAAAGTTGTAGTGACGTTTCAGCAGAATCTCATCTGCCATCATCAGGCTTGTGTATTGGGTTCATCTGTGTGTCACTATATTGCATATATATATCTTCACCCCATATATTGTATGATGAGAGGAAAAGGAAGAAGAACTGGCCAGAAAAAAGAGTTGCTAAAAAAGAAATGCTAAAGTATATTTCTTATACTGCTCTAATTCATCATATATTCCATGCATGCATTAGAGTAACTATTGATACTGGCTATCCAAAATTCCAGGAGAAAGTCTGAAAACACATATAGCCTTCTGTCCTTTATATATGTATGTATACACTTTTCCTCCTAAACTTAAATCGTTTAAATTTTCAATTCAGCCTCCGCTCTGACTTAATCTGTTCCTCCAGTCAGCCATCAATCTTGAATGTTACATTTTTGGCAGACTAAAAGAAAAGGAACAAATGAGGTGAACAAATATGGTTGGCTATTTCCTTCATTTTTCCCACTGTCTACATGTATTAATGGAATACGTGCAACTGCTTTTTTTTTTTGCAAAAAAGAATTCTCAATTTTTGTCTTAAACTTTGTCAGACGTTCTACTATTTTAGCATACTTACCAGCTGGAAAAGACAAAAGGCCAGTTGTTTCCGAAGCTTTTTTGAAACAAACACCTACGGTTTATATTAATTACACCTATTAATATCCTTCATACTGAAAAAGAGTCGGAACAGTGCTTCTGACCTGTGAATTTTGCATGGCTGATAGAATTCCTCTGTGAAAAAGACGTACTATAAATTGGAGAATTTGCAGATCGAATCCAGAAAGATGGAGGGGGAAATGTATATTATTTTTAGAAGCAATACTTATGAAACATCAGGAATAATTCATTTTTGTCAGCAACAAAATAAAACGGTGTGACATAACCACAATTTTTCATTTCTGCTTTTCTAAGACTATTCTATGAAAAAAAGAAGAAGCAGTAATTATAGAAGGAGGCCAAGATGTCCCAGTTAATCCTTTAGCGACTTCTTTTATTGGCTAAAGATTCCCTTCTACAAAGATTTGATGCCTTTGAGAAAATGTTAAAATTAACACAATTCATGCCAAGCTTTTGCTTTCCGTGGGTTATATTTTTCAAAAGCTAAATCTTACTTTTTTAACTATATTCCCTTTGATCTCTTAATGAAATCTCCAATTCAACGGAATCAAAAAAAGGTGCCCACCCGATTGTTTTTTTAAAAAATGTTTTATTTTGTCAAATCTCATGGGTGAAATCAATCGATCCATTCAACCCCTCAACCACCAGAATGTTTTTTTTTTTCTTTTGCAGGAACTTAATAAACGCCATCAACTTTTTTACAAGTGAGGCTGCAGCAGAAGTTAGCAAGTAACCCCATCAAAAAGCTCAATGAATTTAAATGAAATGACGTTTAAGCGCTCTAAAATCTAAAATAGGTCAGAAGATTGTCAGGGGAAGAAATCATAAAGACAATGCTGAGGGAGGGGAGAGGGAGAGAGACAGAGACAGAAAGACAGAGACAGAAAGATGAAGAGAGAGAGTAAAAGAGAAAGAAAGAGAAAAAAGGAAGAGAGAGAGATAGAAAGATGAAGAGAGAGAAAGAAGGAGAGAAAGAGAAAAAAGGAAGAGAGAGACAAGGACAGAAAGATGAAGAGAGAGAAAGAAGGAGAGAAAGAGGAAAGGAAGAGAAAGAGACAGAGACAGAAAGATAAAGAGAGAGAGATGGAGGGAGAGAAAGATAAAAAGAAAGAGAGGCAGAGAGACAGAGGCAGATACAAAGAGAGAGAAAGCAGGAGAGAAAGAGAGAGAAAAAGGAAGAGAGAGAGAGACAAAGAGACAAATAAAGAGAGAAAGTGGGAGAGAAAGAGACAAAAATGGAAGAAAGACATAGAGAGATAGAGAGGGACAGAGAGACAAAGAGGCAGAGAGAGAAAAAGACTGAGAGATACAGAGAAAGAGAGAGAGAGAAAGAAAAAGAGACAGAAAGATGGAGAGAAAAAGAAAGAGACCGAAAGACAGAGCATCACCAGTAATAAAACAGTTAAAAGCAAAGAAGAATATAATCAAGTTTGGGACACAAGATTAAAAAAAATCAAGCAGTCAAGTAGCTAATTGACTTGCTTTAATCATCCCAATGAATATTCATTAGTCTACTGGTCCTAATCACAGGGACTATGTTGTCCCCATTTAGCAAGTGCACAGAAAGGATCATCCTACATGCCTGAACAGCTTCTCTTGCTATCTGCACTGACATTAAATTTAGTGGTTTTATGCCTTTACCAGCGTACAGTTAGCAGCGATTGGTCCAGCTGCTCGACTTGAAAATGCCATAGCAACCCCTGGCTAGTTGCCTAGCAACTTTTCCCCCCATTTTTTTTTTTTTTTTTTTGGTGCAAAGGCTCAAGCCAGTAATCCATAGCCTTCGCTTTGTAGAAAATATGTTTTTATAGACATGGCTTGTGCATGGTTTGTGTCTCTGTGCATGCTGATTCTCCTAGGAAGAAGGCCAGGCTTTCAAGTTTGGCTGTCATAGGCAATCAATTCTAGCTGATCATGCCTCTCCTTAAGAATTATTCCAATTTTAGACTGCGCCTGCTTGCAGAGTGTCATATTTGGGTGGCAGGGTTGCCACACAGATCCACTGATCTGGGGTGAAAAGAGAACACAGTGACAACTTCACCTGAGTCTGCAAAGTACGGAGATACAATCAGTGGTGGGATTCAATTTTTTTTTTTACTACCGGTTCTGTGGGTGTGGTTTGATGGGCATGGCAGGGAAAGGATACTGTAAAAATTCCAGTCAGAGGTGGTGTTTGCTGGTTCACTGAACTACTCAAAATTTCTGCTACCGGTTCTCCAGAACTGGTCAGTACCTGTTGAATGGCACCTCTGGATATAATCCTAACCATGTAACTCAGACCCCCTTGGAGCAGAGTGGAAGGCATTACCGATTTTGCTTCTTTCTTCTGTGGTATTAGCTCTGATTCCTAACATCTTTCCCTCCGTGCTCTTTTTCTAATAAAAACATAATAGCACCTTATGATAGAAGTGTTCTGATATCTAAGGGGTTGAGTAGAATAGGATAGGATAGGATAGGATACAGTACAATACAATACAATACAATACAATACAATACAATACAATACAATACAATACAATACAATACAATACAATAGCAGAGTTGGAAGAGAACTTAATAAACCATTTCAGACAATTGGCTGCCCAATCTCTTCTTAAAAACTTCCAGTGTTGGAGAATTCACAACTTCTGGAGGCAAATTGTTCCATGGGTTAGTTGTTCTCACTGTCAGGAAATTTCTCCTTACTTCTAGCTTGCTTCTCTCCTTGATTAGTTTCTACCCATTGCTTCTTGTCCTGCTTTCAGGAGCTTTGGAGAATAGCTTGACTTCTTCTTTGTGGCAGCCCCTGAGATATTGGAATAATGCTCTTGTGTCACCCCTAGTCACTTCTTTTAATTAAACTAGACATACCCGGTTCCAGCAACTGTTCTTTACAGTATATGTTTCTCCTCTAGCCCTTTAATCGTTTTTGTTGCTCTTCTCTGCACTCTTTCTAAAGTCTCTTAAAACATCTTTTTTACATCGTGATGACCAAAACTGGACACAGTATTCCAGGTGTGGTCTTAACCAAGGCATTAATAAAGCAGTATTAACACTTCACGTGATCGTGATTTCATCCCTCTGTTTATGCAACCTAGAATTGTGTTGCCACAAAGAAGAGGGAGTCAACCCATTCTTAGAGTGTTCTTAGAGGCATGAAAAGTGACTGGGTGACTTTGGGCCAGTCCCTGTCTCTCAATCCAACCTACCTCACAGAGCTGTTGTTATGGGTACAATATGAGGAAGAAGGTATATCGGATATATTCACCACCTTGTGTTATTTGTAAAAACAATAGAAATGGGATGCAAATAAATAAAGAAACAAATTTACCATATTAAAAAATGTTGGGGGACAAAACCCTTCTATTTATTTATTTATTTTTATTTATCTATTTATCTATTTATCTATTTATCTATCTATCTATCTATTTATTTATTTATTTATTTATTTATTTATTTATTTATTTATTTATTTATTTATTTTATCAATTGCTTACAAGATAATAGGCATAAGTAAAACATAGTTATGAATACATGGATACATATAAGAAAAATAAAATATAAAAGAAACTACTTTAGACCCCAGAAAGTAATCGTCAACAAAAATCAAAAATGTTGATCAGGATACACAGCATGTCTTCCCACAAAGTGGCATGAAATAATCAGCATTTGCCAAGAATTGTGAGTGGACACCTTTCTTTCATTGCCTGGCATGATTTTTGCAGTGCAGAATATATTACAAAGGGCAAAGACTGGGAGGTAAGGAAAGTGGCCATGTACCCCTTCGCCCTCTGCACTGTAAAATCATTCCAAGCTCATCTTTTGCCCTTTTTGTCAATATGTGGTCACTTGATGGCAAATCGTTGTGTGAGTCTACCTCTTTCAGAGTCTCTTTAATGCAGCACCACAAATCCAGGTAATTGAGCAAGACAAACACAGCCTTTTTTTTTATTGGGGAAGAAAAGGCAAAATATATTCCTGTCAGCATCTTCAATCATGGTTGGATGACTGGCAGTGTTTAGTGGTAGCAATAGCACTTAGACTTATATATCACTTCGTAGTGCTTTACAGCCCTCTCTCAGTGGTTTACAGAGTCAGTCTATGGCCCTCAACAATTGGGGTCCTTTTTTTACCCACCTCGGATGTCAGCATTCCAATAAACCAACTCCAAACCATTAAACTCTGAGACAAACAATTCCTCAAAGTTCCATTTTATTAGTCATATTGGCACGTCTGGGAAAACCTGAATCTGGGAGTTCTGGGTTTTCCCTTCCCAAAAGAGAAATCAAAGACCCATCCCCTGCACCCATCAATCCATCACTTGGACCAATCAACTCTTCATCCCAACTGGAGAAATCCCTCCAGTCACTCCCCTCCAGGTGTAGGGCAACATGTCCTTGATTCTCTGAGAAAGAATGTTGTTGTTTCTAGTCTTCTACCCCACTATGAAATCCCCCCTCCCAAATTCCCAGGCACTGAATGTGGCAGCTTCAAAGCTTCCAAATAAAAAATGGCTTCCAAGGCTGACAACTGAAAGATGGAAGGCTGAGTCAACCTCGAGGCAGTCAATGTCAACTCATACAATATTTCTCTGGTCTTGTTAGAGTTGCCAACAGAAAGGGAGGGGGGATCAGTGCAGCAGCTTGCAAACTGAAAGTGCATTCCATAAATGTTTTCAAAGATAGCAACTAGGTGACTGAAGTTTCTGCTGCGCAAAATTCTAACTGGAGAGCATGATTGATGACTCTTGGCTACAGATGTGTCCCATTGGAGAATGTGAATTACAATACACCCAGGAGATGGAAGAAAACCAGGGTCAAAGGTGGCAATGAATTATGTGTCTTAGAGGCAGCTATACCCAGTCTCCTGAGGATTAGCCCAAAGCCACCCTGTTGGCTTTCATGGTTAAGGTGGGACCAGAATTTGCAGTCTCCTGATGATTTGCTAAAAGTCACCCAATTGGCTTTCATGCCTAAGGCAGGATTAGAAAGTGTAGATTCCTAGTTTCTATCTGAGTGCTTTAACTCCCTCCAATATGGTGGTAGGAGATTCCTAGCATATCTGGAAGGGAATGGGACAACTTGCTGCAGCTAACTCACCATGGCCAACTTGCAGGACAATTTAACAGTTCAATTTAATTATTTAAAATAAATTTAAAAATATTTTAATTTTTGTCACATTTCACTTTGTCCCTCCTTTTGCGTCCTTTTTTAAAATGATCCCATTCCACCACTTTTTTTTATATTAGTGTAACTCTGGTCCCACAGTGAATTGCCCCATGGTGAGTTGGCCATGGCAAGTTGGCTGTGGTGAGTTGGCTGTGGTGAAGTTGGCCATGGCAAGTTGACCATGACAAATTGGCCGTGGCAAGTTGGCCATGGCAAGTTGGCTATGATGAGTTGGCCATGGCAAGTTGGCTATGACAAGTTGGCCATGGCAAGTTGGCTGGGGCAAGTTGGCTATGGCAAGTTGGCTGGGGCAGGTTGGCCATGGCAAGTTGGCTATGACGAGTTGGCTATGGCAAGTTGGCTATGATGAGTTGGCCATGGCAAGTTGGTTGTGATGAGTTGGCCATGGCAAGTTGGCTGAGGTGAGTTGGCCATGGCAAGTTGGTTGTGATGAGTTGGCCATGGCAAGTTGGCTATGACGAGTTGGCCATGGCAAGTTGGCTATGACAAGTTGGCTATGGCAAGTTGGCTATGACGAGTTGGCCATGGCAAGTTGGCTATGACAAGTTGGCCATGGCAAGTTGGCTGAGGTGAGTTGGCCATGGCAAGTTGGCTATGATGAGTTGGCCATGGCAAGTTGGCTATGACGAGTTGGCCATGGCAAGTTGGCTATGACAAGTTGGCTATGGCAAGTTGGCTATGACGAGTTGGCCATGGCAAGTTGGCTATGACAAGTTGGCCATGGCAAGTTGGCTGAGGTGAGTTGGCCATGGCAAGTTGGCTATGACGAGTTGGCCATGGCAAGTTGGCCATGGCAAGTTGGCTGAGGTGAGTTGGCCATGACAAGTTGGCCACGGCAAGTTGGCTGAGGCGAGTTGGCCATGGCAAGTTGGCTATGATGAGTTGGCCATGGCAAGTTGGCTATGACGAGTTGGCCATGGCAAGTTGGCTGAGGTGAGTTGGCCATGGCAAGTTGGCCATGGTAAGTTGACTGTGACAAATTGTCATAGACCCTCCTGAACATTTTAAAAAATAGAAGAAGTTGAGTCTTCCAATCGACAAAACTTTATTTAGCAAAAACCAGAATAGCCTGCAAGTACCAACATGAACTTGGATACTGTGTGATCACTGGCTATTATCTCACCTACAGCAGCTGCGGGGTGTCCAAAATATCCAATTACTCTGGAAAGAAGAGAATCAATCATTCAGGGTGAATCATTCTGCAAAATTGGTTGTATAGTCAGCATAACAACATTATTCCAAATTTCTCTCTGAGTCTGCTAACATTCGGCCTTGACTGAGACTGTTAGATGCATATTAAACATGTTCCTTTCCTCTTGATGAAAACTTTTCCTATGTGTTAAGAAAAGAGAGCTACAAGCATTTGTTGTTTCCCTCTGCTTGGCGTCCTTTCTAGCTAAGGAAGTCTTAATTCCACCATCATCTTATAAGAAGCACACATTCTTTCATCTCTGGGCTGATAAACTTGCCTAATCTTCCCTATCATTTCCTACTGCACACACAGAGTTACTTCTTCTTTTATTGTTCCTCACTTCTAGACAGATTCTTGCCAAGCTAAAGAAAACTACTTGAACCATTAAAGATATTTTATTTATTCATTTAGAAAATTTATATTGCACTGCCTATTGCACATGGTGACTCCAGGCGGCTTGCAAAGACATAAAAGTGCCATAAAAAAGAAATAATAAAAAAATAAAAAAATTAAAATAATAAAATAATAACCCTCCACCTTTCCACCATGGCGATAACACACATTCATACTAGCCATTTAATGGACTCCATCCCGCTCTGGGTTCACCAGGCCCACTGGCAGAACTACATCTTCAGGGCCTTCCAAAAGAGTGTTTGAATGGGGGCCATTTTAATCTCTGGGGATGATGATGTTCCAGAGAGAGGGAGCCACCACGGAGAAGGCCAGACAAGGAATAATGGATGGAAACTGAACAAAGAGAGATTTAACTTGGAAATAAGGAGAAACTTTCTGACAGTGAGAACAATCAACCAATGGAACAGCGGAAGTTGTGGGAGCTTCATCACTTGAGACTGTCAAGAAGAGATTAGACTGCCATCTGTCAAAAATGGTGTAGGGTCTCCTGCTTGGGCAGGGGGTTGGACTAGACGACCTACAAGGTCCCTTCCAACTCTGTTAATCTGTTATCTGGTCCAGATTATCACCAGCCTTTGAACCTCAGGGACCACCGAACTCATAATTTTAAATCCTGTAGACCAGAGACCCTGAGAAAATCCCCCAAAGAGTCTGCAGGAAAATTTCCCATCCCGTTTTCCTACCAATCAATCATTCTTCATTTGGGATCGCAGGATACCGTCTCCATCTCCGTTCTCACAGGGGGAGAGAGAGAGAGACTTTTGGCTTCATGCAAGAAAAACAGCAGAAGCAGCAGAAGTCTTTCTTTCTCTCCCCCAAACTCCGTCAGAAATGAGTCTTTTGTGAGACTTGTTGCACCAGCGCAGCCTCTTAGAGCAGAATGCCTTGCAGGGTCCCAAAGACTCATTTCTGGTGTAGTTTGGGGGAGAGAAAGACAGACTTTTGCTGCTTTCCTTACCTGCAGCCAAAAGCAGAAGAAGAAAGAAGCAGAAAGCAGCAGCCCAGTGGCCAGACAAGGCGCGTGGAGTGAATAGGTTGAGTGGGGCAAGTTCCCCCCCTGCCCTTTTCCCCCTCCCCTTACTACCTCATTTTGTTCACAATGCAAAATGACACAAGCCTTGTGTTCCCACGCAGCCTGGATTAATTGCTTTGGGGGATTCTTTGGGGATTGACATTTCTCTGCGGACCACCAAAATTTTCTTGTGGACCACCAGTGGTCCCCAGCCCACTGGTTGGCAACCACTGCCTTAGGGGACGGGACCTGCAACATTCCTTGCCTCCCTATTCTAGTGGTAGAGGTGACTGGCAAGAGACAGTCCCTCAGATAACCTGGTCCCAAGCCATGAAGGTTTTTAAAGGTGATAACCAGCACCTTGAATTGCACCCGGAAGCAAATCGGCAGCCAATGCAGCTCCTGCAGGAGAGGGGATACATGTGCACACTGAAATCTGCGCAAAACCATGCAGGCCTCTGAATTTTGCACCAATTGGAGATTCCAGATGCTTTGAGAACTTTGTGAGAACTTCAAAGGAGGAGTAGGCTTAATCCTCTTCCTCCCAACCGAACTATCTAAACTTCACTGTCTCTTGATCCTTTGGAATGCACCCCTCCCATCTGGAATCCAGACTACCTTCCACCATGAGGTAGTCCTTGACTTAGACCACAATTGACCCCAAACCTTCTGTTCCTAAGTTAGTAACGCAGGTGTTAACTGAACCTGCCTCCCCATGGTCTTTGCTGGTCGGAAGGTTGCAAAAGGGAAACACATGACCCCGGGACATTGCAGCTGTCATAAATATGAACCAGTCTAAATTTCGATCACTTCACCTTGAGGATGCTGCGAAGGTCATGTGAAAAATGGACATAAGTCCCTTTTTTCAGTGGCCATTGTAACTTTGAACAGTCACTAATTGAACTTGTCAACTCATAAAATATTTCTCTGGTCTTTTTAGAGTTGCCAACAGAAAGGGAGGGGAGACCAATGTTGTTAGGTTTCTTTAAGAAACTTAACTGTATTGGTTTACCATATATGGCTGCAAGTCAGAAATGACTCAGCACTATCTTGTAGCCACGATGTTGAATGGCTACAGGAAGCAGGAGAGCTATATAGTAAGAAGCCAGAGAGCACATGGTTAGTGTCTGTTGTTAGTCTCTGTGAGTGCTACAGAAATGCTGCTACTGGTTTGCTAGGCTTCTACTATGCTACTCTACTACTTGGCAAGTATCTTCAACACTGTAACTATATTTATCCATTGATGCATGGATGTCTTGAAGGTGATGTATTGCTGTTATATCTACTGAACAAGAATGGTTAGTAAGCTAATCTACTGATGGATGAACTGTGTATGATATTGGAATGGAACTTGAATTGTGCTTACAACACTGTATATAAAGACTTTGCACTTCAACTGCTGTGCTTGTGTAGTTCAATACTCACTGCTACAAACTGAACACTACTTCTGTCTGCTGTATTAATCCTTGACACCAAGGATACTCTGCTAAATACTTAACAAATGTAGCAACTTGCAAAACCGAAACTGCATTCCATAAATGTTTTCAAAGATAGTAACTAGGTGACCGAAGTTTCTGCCCTGCAATATTCTAACTGGAGAGCATGATTGATTGCTCTTGGCTATGGATGTGTCCCATTGGAGAATATGAATTATGATACACTCAGATGGTGGGGGAAAACCAGGGTCAAGTGTGACAATGAATTATGTGTCTCACTACACCCAGGCAGTAAATCCAATAAATCCTTTTTAAGTTTTGGAAGTTTGGCTCAAGGCTCATGATTTAAATGCTGGAATCCTGACAGAACTGCTTTAAGGTGAAAACTACCTAGTAGCCTTCCATGGAAATGCAGGAATGTAAAATAATTGATGGCTTCCCAAGTGGGATTTTTGTGACCTGGTGAGCCCAAATATACATGGAAAGAAAGGAAAAGTGCAGAAGCAAGAGAGACACCACAGAAACTTTTCTGGATCCTGTGAATATCATAGAGAGTCAAGAAAAAAAAAAAACTCATGGGTCACGTCAGATGTGAAAGATCAGATTCACCCAGGGTGATTCAATTAAACTGACTTAGTGCTATTCTTCATCATAGAAATCTCCTTAACTAATGATTAGTATCTGCTAGGAGTTAAAGAAGAGTCAATGGAATTCAAGGAGGGTTGGAATTCACTCACTTGTGGCTAGGTAGAGATTCTAGGCTGAAACCTCTTTTAACTCCACCCCCAGTTTCTGCCACTTCTTCCCCTACAGATTATCTAATAAATCAACCTAAAATTCTCACTTGAGGCACAAATGTCCAGGGTCAAATTATCCTACTTTGGACACATTATGTGAAGACCCAGATCTGTGTTGAGAAGGCACAGGGAAAGGTAAAAGGAAATAGAAGATGTTGCATCTTCACCACTCTGGGTGACCATGGTATGCCATTACAGACTTGCTTGTATCAGCTTACCTCATGTTGACCTTCCAAGCTTTCTACCATTTTATTTATTTATTTATTTATTTATTTATTTATTTATTTTTTCAATTGCTTATAAGATAATAGGCATAAGTAAAAAGATGGTTATGAATACATGCATACATATGAGAAAAAAAATAAAAGAAACAATAGGACAGGGACGGTAGGCATGTTGGTGCGCTTATGCACGCCCCCTACAGACCTCTTAGGAATGGGGTGAGGTCAATAGTAGACAGTCTAAGGTTAAAGTTTTTGGAGTTTGGGGAAAAAAACCAGAGTCAGAAAGAGTATTTCAGACATTGACCAATCTGTTGCTGAAGTTGTATTTCCTGCAATCAAGTTTGGTGTGGTCCACCTTGAGTTTGTATCTCAAGGTATTGGTGACTACCTTTAAAGTGCTTCATGGCTTGGGACCTGGGTACTTACGGGACCGCCTACTGCCATCATCGATCTCCCGTCGCCCAGTATGCTCCCATAGGGTGGGCCTCCTTGGGGTGCCTCCGGGTAGAAGGCTGGCGACCCCGAGGGTACGAGCCTTCTCCTTGGGGGCACCCTCCCTCTGGAATGAGCTGCTCCCGGAGATGAGGACCATCCCTGACCTTTTGGCCTTCTGGCGCACGTTGAAAACATACTTATTTCATCAAGCCGGTCTGGCCTAGGGTTTTATAGGGTTAATTTGGTTTTAATGGGTTTTTAATCTTTTATATTTTTGATTGAATTTTATTTTGAGCCACTATATTTAATCTTTTTAATTGTTTTTTAAATATTGTATTTATATCATTTTTTAACTTTGGCTGTACACCGCCCCGAGTCCCGGTGGGAGAAGGTCGGTATAGAAAACTAATAAAATAAATAAATAAATAATAAATAAATAAATATTGTTTGCTCTTGTGTTGCTATGGCTGAAGCTGAAGTATTCATTGATAGGTAGGACATTGCAATGTATGATTTTATATACTATACTTAGAACATGAGGCTGATAAATAGAAAGCAAGTAAAATGAAGAAGGTGGTTTAAAAAAAACAACCCCAAGGAAGTGGAGGGTGCAATAGAATTTCAAATAACCCAACTGTGTGATGCAAGAATAGCAGAGTTGAATGGGTCCTTGGAGGTCTTCTAGTCCAAACCCAGCTCAAGCAGGAATCCCTATTCTATTCTGAACAAATGGTTTTCCAATCTCTTCTTAAAAGCCTGCAGTGATGAAGCAAGTTGCAACTTCTGGAGGCAAGCCATTCTACTGGTCAATTGTTCTCACTGTCAAGAAATTTCTCCTTAGCTCTAGGTTGCTTCTCTCCTTGATGAATTTCCATCCATTGCCTCTTGTATTGCCTTCAGGGGCTTTGGAGAATAGGTTGTCCCATTCAACCTCTTCTTTGTGGCAGCCCCTTAGATCTTGGAGCACTGTCACATCAAGAGGCCAGCTTTTGCCTTTTTGTGTTTTGTCAAGTGTTGAATGCTGCTGGTGTATCTCTCCGCGTGTTCCAATCACTCTTGGCATCTTCCTTCTCCTTGGCATGGTGGAGTCAATAAAACCAGTGTGAGACTTAACAGCCCTCGACAAAAGAGAAAAGGGGGTGAGGTTGGAGTGCCTTGGCTGTCAAAGTCAACTCTTGGAACCCATCCAGCCTTCAGAGTCATAGAGATTGCCCTTGGAGGTGCCAAGCATTGAGTCAAGGGCCCCTTGTGAGCAACGCTGTTGGAATGCCATCCCCTTGGCCTCCCTGGTGCCAGCATCTCCTTGTATTGCCACGCGAGGTGATGTGCCCGCACGCCGAACAGCTTGGCAATTCTTGTGGCGTTGAGGAAAGGGGGTAGCAGAATTAGGAAGTGGTGGGTTTGGAAGGACGCCAAGGATTCCCAGGCCCGTTGCCACGAAAGGTTTTGTGCCCTCTCCTTATTCAGTCGTCTTCCCCTCCTTCTTCACCAGTACGGGCACAAGACTGGCGAGAAGAAAGAGGCTGGAAAATGATTTTGTTTAAAAACAAAAAACAAAATTCCAGTCTGAACAACTGGAAATGACTTGGTTGGTTTACTGTGTCCCAATTGACTTGCTGCCAGCTAAACAGCTCTGCGGAAATGAAAGACTTGATTAAGCAATTAAAGCCAATGGACTCTGGGTGTTTCTTTTCATTTTTGACCCAAGATGCTTCGGGGGGGCGGGAGAGAATGAAAACTAGGTGTGTGCTTTCAGCAAAGCTGGAAGGATAGACTGGGGTAGAGTGTCTGTGGCGGTGGGGGTTGAATATATTTACAAGAGATGCAGAATGTTTTCAAGGTCCAAGAATGAAGTGGAACAGAACGCAGACCACTGAAAGATCCCATTAGGAAAAAAGAAAGGGAAAAAACTGACAGCAGAAAAACACACAGTGGTCCATTGAGGCTGCCCTTTGAGGTTTTTTATTGTTATGTTTTTAAATTCTTGTTGGATAACAGAGTAACGAAGTGGGAAGAGACTTTGGAGGTCTAGTCCTCAGGCAGGAAACTCTACACCATTTCCTTCCAATGGTTATCTAATTTCTTCTTAAAAATCTCCAGTGTTGGAGCACCCATAACTTTTGGAGGCAAGTCGTTCCACTGAATAATTGTTCTCATTGTCAGCAAATTTCTTCTTAGTTCTAGGTTGTTCGTCACCTTGATTGGTTTTCATCCATTGTTTCTTGTTCTGCCTTCAGATGCTTTGGAGAATAGATTGACCCCATCTTCTTTGTGGCAGCCCCTTAGATATCGGAACACTGCTGTCATGTCACCTTTAGTCCTTTTCATTAGACTAGACATACTCAGTTCCTGCAACTGTTTTTCATATACCGTATTTTCCGGCGTATAAGACGACCGGGTGTATAAGACGACCCCTGATTTTTGGTTGACTTTTTTCAAAGTCATCTTATACACCAGAAAATACGGGTATTCAAAATTAAGCTGCAAGGATTTGTAAATGCTTCTCCTTCCTTCGCGCTCGCATCAGCCTTCCTCCTCCGGCCCCAGGGCGCTCGCATCAACCTTCCTTCGCGCTCGCATCAACCTTCCTCCTCCAGCCCCAGGGCGACTCTCTCGGTCTCTCTCCCACACACACACGGAAGACGACCAGGCCTCCCGCGGAGCATGATGGGCCGGCAGAGCGGCCGCCGTCTTCTCTTCGGGAAGGGGAGGAGCGTCTCCCGGCGACGCCCGTAATATTTTCCGGCGTATAAGACGACCCGGCGTATAAGACGACCCCGGATTTTAGGTTGTCTTTTTTTGGTTTCAAAAGTCGTCTTATACGCCGGAAAATACGGTATTTTATCCTCCAGTCCCCTAGTCATCTTTGTTGAATAGAATAGAATAGATAAAGAATGGAATGGAATAGAATAGAATAGAATAAGATGGGATGGGATGGGATGCAATGCAATGCAATACAATGGAATACAATGGAATGCAATAGAATGCAATAGAATACAATAGAATACAATAGAATAAAGAAAGAAATGGAATAAAATAGAAATAAGAATGGAATGGAATTAGAAACAGAATTAGAATTAGAATAGAATAGAATAACAGAGTTGGAAGGGACCTTGCTTAGGGAAGAAACCCTATACCATTTCAGACAAATGGTTATCCAATCTTTTTTTTAAAATTTCCAATGTTGGAGCATTTACAACTTCTGGAGCCAAGTTGTTCTTCTCTGCACTCTTTCTAAAGTCTCAACATCTTTTTTCATATCATGGCGACCAAAATTGGATGCAGGATTCCAAGTGTGGTCTCACCTAGGCATTATAAAGTGGTAGTAACACTTCACATGTTCTTGATTCTATCCAGTGGTGGGGTTCAAAAATTTTTTTACTACCGGTTCTGTGGGTGTGGCTTGGTGGGCATGGCAGGGGAAGGATACTGCAAAATCTCCATTCCCTCCTCATCCGACTAAGCTGCTTTCCAGCTCCATTCTCCTGGGCAGGGCAACCAAAGAAGACCCAGCCGATCAGCTGGGACTCAATGGGAGGCAGAGAATAGATGGGGCCGGGGCCAGTCAGAGGTGGCGTTTGCCAGTTCTCCCAACTACTCAAAATTTCCACTACCGGTTGTCCAGAACCGGTCAGAACCTGCTGAATACCACCTCTGATTCTATCCCTCTGTTAATATAGCCTGATTGAATTGGCTTTTTTGGCAGCTGCAGCACACTGCTGAGTCATATTTAAGTGATTGTCCAATAGGAGACCAAAGTCCCCCTCACAGTTATTATGTGTTTATCCTAAACATGTTTAAACTCAGTTACTGATGATTAACCCACTACTTCCACTGTAGGTTGGTCCCAAGCTTCCACTCTCTTTCAGTGAAATCATACTTTCTAACCTTACTTTTGAATGTCCCTCCTGTCAGTTTGAAGTTATGCCACCCCTGTTCTTGATTTTGGCATAATATTGAAAATGCAGCCTTCTAGAACTTTATTCACACCCTTGATATGTTTAAAGGTGATAAAAGGAGGGGAAATAACCAACAACAATAAATTATTCAGGCTTGGAAATCAGCAATCCGGTCTGGCTACTTAAGACATATCAAGAAGAAAATGTTCAAACTTGGCATTGTTTGCCATAATTAATCTACCTGCCAAATGTCAGTGTAAACAGTGAAAAACAGTCCTGCTTTTTTAGCAAGATAAGGAAAGGGGAGATTAAGTCACTAGTCCTACTTCTCCTTGAAGAATTTTCTGCTAATAGTAAGATAAAAACAGTATACTGTTCTGGTTTGGGCACACTTTAGCAGATAGGCCATAGATGCAACCAATGCTTATACAATTGCATGCAAGATAGTACCTCTAATCTACAGTTATCATCCCTACAAGGTAGAGCAGACTAAGAAACCAACACTATATACAGTAAATCAGGACTTCTTCTCTAATTAGAGGAGTTGGAAAGAATCTTGGAGGTCTTAAAGTCCAGCACTCTGCTCAAGCAGGAAATCCTATACCATGTCAGACAAATAATTGTCCAATCCCTTTTTTAAAAATATCCAATGTTGGAAAACCCACAACTGCTAGAGGCAAGATTATTTGTTCTAACTGTCAGGAGATTTCTCCTTAGTTCTAGGTTGGTTCTCTCCAGAGGTGGTATTCAGCAGGTTCTGACCAGTTCTGGAGAATCGGTAGCAGAAATTTTGAGTAGTTTGGAAAACCAGCAAATCCCACCTCTGACTGGCCCTGCCCCCATCTATTCTCTGCCTCCCGAGTCCCAACTGATCAGTTGGGTCTTCTTTGGTTGCCCTGAAGAGGAAAATGGAGCTGGAAAGCAGGTTAGTGGGATGGGGTGGGAATGGAGATTTTACAGTATCCTTCCCCTGCCACTCTCACCAAGTCAAGCCAAGCCACACCCACCAAAGCCATGCCCACAGAACCGGTAGTAAAAAAATTTGAATCCCACCACTGGTTCTCTCCTTGACTACTTTCCATCCATTGCTGCTTGTTTGGTTTTCAAGTGCTTTGGAGAATAGGTTGACCCCAGAGATAGTATTCAGCAGGTTCTGACCAGTTCTGGAGAACTGGTAGCAGAAAATTTGAGTAGTTTGGAGAACTGGCAAATGCCACCTGTGACTGGAGATTTTACAGTATTCTTCCCCTGCCATGCCCACCAAGCCACGTCCACAGAACCGGTAATAAATCTTTTTGAATCCCACCACTGGTTGACCCCTCTTCTCTGTGGCAGTCCCTCAGATATTGGAACAGTAGCTAAGGGCTATAGCAGCTATAGAGGCAGAAACTTTTAAGTCTTAATGTGCTTTGTCCCTTTAACTTCATTGGGAGGGGTTTGTTTAGGGTGCTTCTCATCTGACTTTCTTAACCTGAGCTCCCTTTTATCTTGATAGCACCTCTTCCTCCTGTCTTCAAGGCCATTCCCTCTGGTTTCTGTAAGAGCTTACTTTGCAAGCCAACATACTATTACTCATACCCAGAGGTGGTATTCAGCAGGTTCTGACCAGTTCTGGAGAACTGTTAGTGGAAATTTTGAGTAGTTTGGAGAACCAGCAAATACCATAGCAGATAAACGATGACTGGAGATTTTACAGTATCCTTCCCCTGCCACGCCCATCAAGCCACGCCCACAGAACAGGTAGTAAAAAAATTTGAATCCCAACACTGCTCATACCTCACCAATAATGAAGTAGAAAATTGCTAGTTTTGGCCTTCTTCTTCAGACACAGATGAAACCATTCCATCCGCATAAGCTATCATAGATGGCTTATTTCCTTATCGGTAGTATATTGGATATAGCGCATTACCTGGAATGTGTGTTTTGTTAAGCTAGGTTTGGGGTTTAGCATACAGGCCCAGTGTTTCTATGGAATTAGCTGAGCTTCCCCTGTTTTTGAGGTTAATTGTGAAAAACGTAGACAGATTCGTTGGGAGCTGGTAAGATTTATGTCTCCAAGGGCATCGAAGCTGTGATGTTTCTGCTACTTTTTTCTTGGGAAGGATCATTAAGGCTAGAGGACAAACACACACAGACACAGTCCTCCAATTATTCACAACAGCACTTGGCTTTTTTTTTTCTGATAAGAAGAAAAGGAGCTATTTATGGAAATAAGCACAATGACCTGCTTTAAAGAATCGTTTATCTGCCATGGATGGGGGAGAATGACCATAGAGAGAATATTTCTCAAAGAAAATAAACAGATGGGATTTTAAAGCTGCCTTAGCTATGAAAAATGCTTGGGTAACTTTGGGCCAATCACCAGGAGATGGTGAGTTCTAGTTCTGCCTTAGACATGAAAGCCAATTGAATGACTTTGGGACAATCACTCTTTCTCAGCCCAACCCACTTCACAGGATTGTTGTTGTGAGGAAAATAGGAAGAGGAAGAAATATTAAGTATGTTCAATTCCTTGAGTTACTTATAAAGTAACTCATTCTACTCATTGTAGAATACCTTATGCCACCAGACTTGAAATTCTAGACCTAGAAAACCTTGAATTACGCTGTCTTTGGTCTGATCTAAGTATGGTATATAAAATCATACATTGCAATGTCCTACCTGTCAATGAATACTTCAGCTTCAACCATAACAATGCAAGAGCACACAATAGATACAAACTCAAGGTTAACAGCACCAAACTTAATTGCAGGAAATACGACTTCAGCAGCAGAGTGGTCAATGTCTGGAATACTCTACCTGACTCTGTGGTTTCTTCTCCAAACCCCAAAAACTTTAACCTTAGACTTTAACCTTTAAACTGTCTACTATTGACCTCACTCCTTTCCTAAGAGGTCTGTAGGGGGCATGCATAAGCGCACCAATGTGCCTACCGTCCCTGTCCTATTGTTTCTTTTATTTTTCTAATATGTACCCATTTCATGTCTTCATAACTATGTATATACTTATATCTATTATCTTGTAAGCGATTGACAAATCAAATAAATTCAATAAATTCAAATTTAATAAAGGTGGGATAAAAACATAACGAATAAATCCAGGTCCAAGTGGGATTAATCACAAATACTCCTTTCCAAAATTTAGCACCCAGCCTTTACAATACTTGAGCTATCCGGGTTAAAAGAACCATAGAAAGCGCTAGTTACTTATTGTCTTGTCTGTTCAGGAATCTACAGATCTTGAAAATTCTCCTATTTTGAATTTGGACCAGGAAATCTAGAATCCAGAATAACAAGAGTTGGAAGGGACCTTGGAGGTCTTCTAGTCCAGCCCCCTGCTCAAGCATGAGACCCTATACCATTTCAGACAAATGGTTGTCCAGTCCACAGCCTCACCAGGCTCAAGGTTGACTCAGCCTTCCATCCTTCTGAGGTCGGTAAAATAAGGACCCAGGTTGTTGGAAGCAAGATGCCAACTTTGTAAACTGCTTAAAGAGGGCTGCAAAGGACTGTAAAGTGGTATATAAGTCTAAGTGCTGTTGTCATTCCTTCTATCCATTAGACTAAAGGTACACATACATGCGAGTCATTTCCGGCTCTAGGGGGCAGTGTTCATCTCCGTTACAGAGCCAAAGAGCCAGCGCTATCCGAAGACGTCTCTGTGGTCATGTGACCAACATGACTAAACGCCAAAGACGCATGGAATGCTGTTACCTTCCCACCAAAGGGGTCCCTTATTATTACCTTTATTGTCAGAGTACAGCATGTGTATAATGAGATTGGCTGAGTCTCCCCCCACACCACAACTCACAGTGAGGACAGAAGTCCCTAATCCAGTCCCAATCTTATTACACTATGTGCAGGGGTGGGATTCAAATTTATTAACAACCGGTTCTGTGGGCGTGGCTTAATTGGTGGGCGTGGCTTGGTGGTCATGTGACTGGCTGGGAGTGGCCAACTCAACATCACTCACATCGAGACACACATCTCCTCGCCTGGCCTCTCGTGACTGTGGGGATGCTGCAACAGTCGTAAGCGTGAAAAAGGGTCATAAGTCACTTTTTCCAGTGCCATTGTAACTTGAATGGTCACTCCACACAAGCAAAGTACCAGCAAAAGAGGGAAAGAAAACTCCAGAGATGTTCCTGAGACAGGAAGTCTAGTCCTGCCAAGAATGTAATAAGGGTTAATGGAGAGGCAGTTTCTGTAAGCAACACCAGAATGTTTCCTTCTTGCCTTCCTTACAGGATTAGGCCAGTAATTTCTTCTAACAACCGGTTCTCCGAACTGCTTAGAATGTTAACAACCAGTTCTAGCAAATAGGTGCAAACCTGTAGAATCCCACCCCTGTGACCTTGTTGCACAATGAGCGGGCCCCGCAAGTCTATCGTACTATATCCCTATTTTTCTGCTTTCAGACTGCTAGGTTGGCAGAAGCTTGGACACGTAACGGGAGCTCACTCCGTTATGCGGCACTAGGGATTCGAACTGCCGAACTGCCGACCTTTCTGATCGACCAGCTAAAGTGTCTTAGCCATTGAGCCACCATGTCCCTTTTATTCATTAGACTAGACATGCTCAATTCTATTGGGTAACCATTGTTCTGTTCGGCTTTGACTGTCCTTGTTCAAATCTTACATTTGAAGTTCTTAGATTAGCCACTTGGGACTAGAAATTGCTAGTGCTAAACAGGCAATGCAAACAACATCTAAGCGTTATTTGCTGCCAATGAAAAAGTTAACTCTCCCCCATCCACCCCAAGACTTAGTCTGAATATGGTTCTGATAGCAGTATGACATAAAAACTCTAATTACAGAAGGCTGACGCATTTACTCCTTAAACCCCCTCCTCCACTCCTCTCCCCCAAAAAAATCTAATTAAAATTGAAGGGGGGATTTTCTGTATTGTCACAGCATTAAAGCACTCTGGCTTTAACTGGGCTGTTTAACTGAGCTGCAAAGGCTCATCAAAGGCCCTTCAGCTTTTCTTGGATCCACTAAGGGTCCCATGCATCACAGCCAGAGGTGGGATTCTACCGGTTTGGCCTGGTTCAGGCGAACTGGTAGTTCCGAGGAACAGTTGTGAGCGAACCGGTTTGCTCTGACGATCAGCTGTTGGGTTCACCCGCCGGCCCTGGTTCTAGTCTGCGCTTTATATCCTGGCTTTCAAGCTCAGCTGATTCACACATCACAGCCGATTGTTGCATCTCAGCTGTTTAACACAGGGAGATTGCTGGAGAAGGTCAGTAGCAAATGCTCTGCAACGCATGCGAAGCGCATGCTCACCGAACCAGTGGTTACATCGGTTGAATCGCACCCTTGATCACAGCCCTCTCAAATTTGAAATCAGGGGATGCAATGCAGGGTTAGTTTCTTCAGAGTTGAAGAAGCTTCTTGGATGAGAAGTGAAACGTCTTCAAAAGAAAAATCAAGAATGTCCAGTTGCCTCCTGAAAAAGCAACTTTGGGACATGCTTACTGTTGTGGTTTGTTGGAAGCCTGTGCAGACAACAGCGGAATAGGACAGTGGGGAAGAATGGGGACCAGTCTGAGAGTCTGGAGAGGACTCGGACGAGGGTCCTGCATCCGATGCAGAGATGGGACCAGGACCATCTGGGAGTGGGGTGCTGACTCCGGAGCCTCTGGAGTCTGGCAGCAGTGAGGTTAAGGAACAAAGGGAGCCTGTTCCCAGTGCACATGTGCGCAGAGCTGCTAGAAGGCAAAAGCAGCTAAGACAAAAGGGGTGACTTGGGAGTAAGGCTTGGAGGTGATTGGCCCTCCCCTAAGGTATAAAGGACATGCAAAGGTGAAGAAACCTTTGCAGGAAGCAAAGTCATTCACTCTGTTTGGATTAAACCTTGAAGCTCTGCGTGGACTTTGTACTTCGGTTAGTTTTTTATAGTTCATTTGGCATTTTAGTTGTTGGCAGCACTTCAAAGGAGAGAAAGGTGGGTGCTTATCTCGAGGGACTGTTTGGAATTCATTACAGGCTGGAATGAACAGAATTCCCAGCGCTGAAATAAAACAAGAGTTGTTTTAACTAAGTGTGTGCATAATTACGGTCTCAGAAGCCTCGGTCAGAACACTTACAAATGTTACAGAATCTCCACGGTCATGTGATCAACTCTAACCCCAAATTAAAATGCTTGCCAACTGATTCATATTTATGACGGTGGCAGTGTGTCCCATGGTCATGTGATTCCCATTTGCAGCCTTCTGACCAGCACAGTCAATGGGGAAACCAGATTCACTTAACAACCTTGTTGCTAACTTTATAACTGCAGTGATTCACTTAGCAATCCTGTGACTAACTTAAGAACTGCAGGGATTCCCTTAACAGCTGTGGCAAGAAAGGTGTTGAAATGGGGCAAAAACTCACTTGATAAATGTCTCACTTAGCCACAGAAATTTTGGGCTCCATCGTGGTCGTAGGTGGAGGACTACCTGTACACCATATGGAGAAGATTCCACAAATTGCTCACCTGTGTGAGAGGGCTGAAATTTAATCAGTGTGATTGAACGAGAGACATTTTTAACCACTGTCTTCTTGGTCCCCAACATGTCCTTGTCTGTTTATTTATTTATCTATGTATTATTAAGCTTTGATCTAAGATGCTAAGCACATAAGGACCCACGGAAGAAGAAAGAACGAGATGTTCACAAATTCATCTCTCCCTTCATCCCACCCCATCCCACCCCCCGAGCTCTTCGGAGAGTTTTAATAAAAGAAATTACCTTTAAATCAAGTCACACAGTCCAATTGCCATCTTGGACAGAGATGTTCCCTCTATCAAACACAATAAACAGTCATCTATTACTATGTTAATTGGAAAAAACAGGTCATGGGAAATTAAATTGCTTAAAATAGGTCACCGATTATAATTCTGCATTCTATTAAAACAAGCACATCTCTAAAATATTTATTAGTTTATTTTAATTACGAGTACAAAAAAAGAGAGAGCCAACCAACAACAAACAACCCAGCCCTAAATGATTACCATTTATGCCTTATATACTGTGGTCCAGAGATACATCTTTTGATGTTGATTATATTCCTCCAGTATTAAATTCTGCAGATTGTCCTCCTTTAGGTGCTGTGTCTTTTCCCCTTAATTTATTTACCCATCGTTGTAATGTTATGACTGAGTTGCACTTGAAACCAAAAAGGAAACAGGAGGGGAGAGGCTGTGCAAAATATTAAATATTGATGCACTTTTAATTAGCTCCCGACTGAAATGCTAGAAATACAGTGCCAGTTTGAGAATTATCAGGAAGGAACCGCTAGTCAAATGCTGTAGAGCTAACAACAGCCCAAATTAAGTTCTTCAGCGGGCAATTTATTATTTCGAAATTGCCAAAATAAATCTTGAATGTTGCAGTCGGGGTTTGTTTTTTTTTTCTCCTCCTCCCTTCTGTAGGCCCAACATGTATTTTGTTAGTAGTGCCTGCCTGCGTCCTTCCTCAGCCTATAAGGATATCACTTTAAAAATTGGTTGAAGAGTTAGAAAAAGCATTTTTTTTTAAAAAAAAGGCTCTACCCAGGAAAAATGCATCAGAAGGATGTCTCCCCAAAGAAGCACATTTTATACAGGCAAAGTTTTTGTGTCTCACTGTTTTATTTATTTTTTATTTTTAAATAAAGTCTGGGGTTTGAACTGAGCCATTGAATTGCTTTTCTAATATATATGGTCCTTGGTGCTCTATGAGCTTGCTGAGGTATTTTTTTTGCAGACATTTCATTACCCAACTAGGTACTGTGTTTCTCCAAAAATAAGAACCTGTCTTTTTTTTTTTTTTTTGCTACCAAAAAGGCCCAGGTCTTATTTTCGGGGGATGTCATCCACTGATTAACCTCACTTACATGCGTCACCCCCTGGCCTCCTTTTTGCTGTCAGAGGCCTTCAGGAACTTCTTCTTCTGTGGCCAGCAATGCTTTCCTAAAGGCCTCTGCAAGCGATAACAGAACTTTGGATCGATCCAGAGCCTTGTTGTCAGCTACAGAGGCCTTCAGGAAAGTCTGGCCAGCCTTGCTGAAGAAGAAGTTCCTGAAGGCCTCTGACAGCAATAAGGAGGCCGGGGCTGCAGAAGAAATGGGCCGGCAAGGCAAGTGTCAGGCTGTGCGAATGGTAAGTAGTAGGGCAGCTCCACCATCAGCCCATCCTCACTCTAGAAGCTATTGTGATTTGTGGAGGAGGGGTGCTCTCTGAGATTTGGTTATTTTCTTGCAGATGTTTCATTGCCAAATTAGGTAATGTCATCAGTGGAAGATTGGGAAAAAGAGAAGGAGGAGGAGGAGAACTGAGTCCTTTGTGCTCTCTGAGCTTGATGGTTTTCTTATAGACATTTCATTACCCAGCTAGGTAACATCATCAGTGCTGGAAGGGAATAGGGTTTGCTCTCACTTTTTCATTTAACTAACTAACTAACTAACTAACTAACTAACTAACTTTAATCATAATGTTGAATTCATCCAGGGAATTCTCCAGGATCATGAAATTATCACTCTTAGAAGTTTCCTCTAACTTTTGGGCATGCAGATTGAGGATTTGGAAAGTCCCAGCCCCAACACATTTGGGAAAATGAGAAGGATCGTATAGAAGAGAATATTTGTAGCTCAGGGTCAAACCCAGGGGTCCTTGGTGCTGTCTGAGCTTGGTTGTTGGTTTGCAGACATTTCATTACCCAACTAAGTAACATCATCAGTGCTAGAAGGAAGTGAGGTTTGCTCTCTGTTTATATACAAGTGGATGGAACAGTCAGTGTTGATGAGAGGGTTGGAAGTTCTTTGATTGACCTGTTGTTTACTCTTAGCTTTATTTATTTATTTTTATTTGATTTATTTGATTTGTCAATCACTTACAAGATAATAGGTATAACTATATACATAGTTATGAATACATGAAATGGATACATATAAGAAAAATAAAAGAAACAATAGGACAGGGACAGTAGGCACGTTGGTGCGCTTATGCACGCCCCCTACAGGCCTTTTAGAAAAGGGGTGAGGTCAATAGTAGACAGTCTAAGGTTAAAGTTTTTGGAGTTTGGGGAAAAAATCAGAGTCAGGTAGAGTATTCCAGATATTGACCACTATTGCTGAAGTCATATTTCCTGCAATCAAGTTTGGTGCGGTTAACCTTGAGTTTGTATCTATTGTGTGCTCTTGTGTTGTTATGGTTGAAGCTGAAGTATTCATTGACAGGTAAGTCATTGCAATGTATGATTTTATATACCATGCTTATATCAGACTGAAGATGGCGTAATTCAAGGTTTTCTAGATCTAGAATTTCAAGTCTGGTGGCATAAGGTATTCTACAACAAGTAGAGGAGTGGAGAACTTTTCTTGTGAAATATTTCTGGACTTTCTCAACTGTGCTAATATCAGATACGTAATGTGGGTTCCAGACTGATGACCTGTATTCGAGTATTGGTCTAGCAAATGTTTTGTATGCTCTGGTTAGTAGTATGATATTACCAGAGAAGAAGCTACGTAGGATTATGTTAACAATTCTTAATGCCTTTTTGGCTATGTAGTTACAGTGGGCTCTTGCACTTAGATCATTAGAGATGAGTATTCCAAGGTCCTTCACAGAGCTTGGATCATCAACAAGGTCTTGACTATTCAGCTTGCATTTTATTTTCTGATTTTTTTGCCAATATGTAAGACAGAGCATTTATTTGTTGAGATTTTAAGTTGCCATTTGTTTGTTTGTTAGTCTGAGTTGGTAGTTTCTTCATTTTTTTCTAATGTTTCCCGCAATTTCTTGATGTAGATTTTCACTGTGCTGGTGGCTGCTTTTAGAAGGTAGAAATGGGATAGAACACCCCCAAATCAAAACACTATCCCAACCTAGAACTAAGGAGAAATTTCCTGACAGTGAGAACAATTAATCAGTAGAATTGGCAAGCTGTTCCATTGATTAATTGTTCTCATTGTCTATGGAGATTCTCAGTCCTTCAGGTTATGGTTGTCCCAAAGCTGCTTTTTCAAAAGGCAACTGGACTTCCTTTGTTTTTCCTTGAATACATTTAGTTTCTCATCCAAGAAGCTTCTTCAGTTCTGATTGAATTGTTCGAACTGAATTCCCCACCGTTCAGGTAACTTTGAGGATCCAGATAAAACCCCAAGTGACCTCAAGGGCACTCTGAAGAAGCTTCTTGGCTGAGAAGTGAAATGTCTTCAAGGAAAAACAAAGTATGTCCAGTTACCTTTTCAAAATAAGCACCTTTGGGGAAACTGTCAGGAAATTTCTCCTTATTTCTACGTTGGCTCTCTCTCCTTGATTAGTTAGGAGAACAAATTCCACCCATTGTAACATATGGACCCAGAGACCAAGCAAGAAGTCTCAATAAAGGCTGTGGTCACAATTACACAATTACAATTACCATCTTTTTTTACTTCTCTCATGCTCATCCTTGAATTGGATAGCAATCTTCTCAAAAGATCCTCTCCTACATTCTTTGTTAGAGAACCCATATCAGCAAGCTGAATCGTAGCATGCAAACAGTTGGCTTAGCCCAAACCAAAACAGCTGAACCATTTGGGAACCAGGCTATTTATGTTTTAAGTTCAAAACAAAACATTATTTGATCTGAGAAAAACACAATATCTACACATTTACATTTAGAACAAAAAAGCTAAAAAGCAAACAAAAAGAGAAAAACACCTCCTTTCCATCAATCGACACCCAGATAAGCAGGGATTAATACCAGACAAACAAACAATAAACTATACCCCAGTCAAGAAACTACCAAGCAGAAAAGAACACTCTCACCAATACCGACACAGCAAATCCCACTTCCTTCCAGCCCTGATGATGTTACCTAGTTGGGTAATGAAATGTCTGCAAGAGAACAACCGAGCTCAGAGAGCACAAAGGATCCCACAGCCCTCCTCCTCAGTGGTGGGATTCAAATTTTTTTACTACTGGTTCTATGGGCGTGGCTTGGTGGGTGTGGCTTGGTGGGCATGGCAGGGAAAGGATAATGTAAAATTTCCATTCCCACCCCACTCCAGGAGGAAAGTTACTGCAAAATCCACATTCCCTCCCCACCCCACTAACCTGCTTTCCAGCTCCGTTCTCCTGTGCAAGGGAACCAAAGAAGACCCAGCCAATCAGCTGGGACTCGGGAGGCAGAGAAGAGATGGGGTTGGTGGGGCCAGTCAGTGGTGGTATTTGCTGATTCTCTGAACTACTCAGAATTTCCACTACCGGTTCTCCAGAACTGGTCAAAATCTGCTGAATACCCACCTCTGCTTCTCCTCTTCTTCCTCCCTACAAACCATTCCTTTCCACCCCTGATGATATTACCAAGCGGGTAATGAAACATCTAGAAGTTAACAACTAAGTTCAAAAACCACTGAGGACCTCAACCCTGAGCCAAATATTCTCCTCTAAAGGAACATTTCATTATGTCTCCCCCAAATGAGCATCTTTTCCCCTCCATGTAAAGGAGGGGATGGTCTTGAAAAAGGTCTTGGAGGTTACGAATTTACTGCAGGTTCATGAGTTTGTTCTATGACCTAAGGACTGCCAATAGCTCTCAGAGGTAAAACTAGATTAATTATGCATGGGAACATTTGTGTGTTATGTATTTAGGAACCATGCAGACTATTTACTCAGGGGATTATAAAGACTCTGAAGTTGCTGTTTATGATCAAAGGTAAATAAAGCATTTGGTATGTAAGCAATCTTGCCTGTGCCTGTTTTAGAGAAAAGAAGGACAACCTGACAAGGGGTGATATTCTCCCAGTGTAACAACTGGTCCCAGAGGTGGGTATTTATCAGGTTCTGACCAGTTCTGGAGAACCGGCAGTGGGAATTTTGAGTAATTTGGAGAACCGGCAAATCCTTCCTCTCACTGGCCCCGCCCCCATCTATTCTCTGCCTCCTGAGTGCCAGCTGATTGGCTGGGTCTTCTTTTGTTGCCCTACCCAGGAGAACAGAGCTGGAAAGCAGGTTAGTGGGGTGGGGAAGGAATGGGATTTTGCAGTAACCTTCCCCCCAGGAATGAGGAAGGAATGGGGATTTTGCAATATCCATTCCCTCGAGTGTGATGGGAATGGAGATTTTACAGTATCCTTCCCCTGCCACATCAAGCCACGTCCACAAAACAGGCAGTAAAAAAAATTGAATCCCACCACTGACTGGTTCGCTAATCACACTGTGGATTGTCTCAGGATGAGTTGCCCTATGGTGAATTGGCCATGGCGAGATGGCTGCGGCAAGATAGCCGTGCCAGGTTGGTGAATTGTTTCCTGACAATCAGAATGATTATGGACAGAAACTAATCAAGGAGAGAAACAACTGATAATTAAGGAGAAATTTCCTAACATTGAGAAAATTCACCAATGGAACGGCTTGCCTCCAGAAGTTGTGAGTGCTCCATCACTGGCGGTTTTTAAAAAAGAGATTGGACAACCATTTGTCTGAAATGGTATGGGGTGTCCTGCCTGAGCAGGAGGTTCGACTAGAAGACCTCCAAGGTCCCTTCCAATGCTATTATTCTGTTGTTATTCTGCTTCAACATAGTCACAAAGGCTGCCTTCGCCGGCTCCATTTTCTTAACAGAGTCCTCCTAAAATCAATGGCTTGGAAATGAAATGGTTTTCGCATAATCCCTTGCAATCATTAGCATTTGGAAACGATCAGAATTAATGTTTGCCCTTTTTGAAAAAAAGAGAAGAAAAAAAAATACAGGGTGAAAAGAAACTGGGTGGAAGGAGAGACTCAATATCGATTGGAAATTTTTCAGTAAGGTCTTGGCAGAGGGACAAAATGCTGGGAAATTTTTTTTGCGGATCCATCTGTAGGGAAAACGTTTGCTTTCCAGAAGGTCTTCTCTTCATCTCAAAGCAGTGAAGCCTTGAATAGAGATGAGGATGATAGAGATTGAAAATCTATGGAGATGCTCCATCATTATCCAGGTTTTGGGTTGTCCCAAAAGTGCTTTTCCAAAAGGCAACTGGACTTTCTTGGGTTTTCCTTGAAGTCGTTTGGCTTCTCATCTAAGAGAACTGAAGAAGCTTCTTGGATGAGAAATGAAATGTCTTCAAGGAAAAGTCCACCTGCTTTTTCTAAAAGCACCTTTGGGACAACCATGACCTGGATGGCTGAGAATCTCCATACATTCTTATAAATAGAACAACAATAAATAATCTACTTTGGCTTATTCATGGAATCTGCCAGCTGCAAGGAACCAGAAGACTCAACTTGGATCAGGCCAACTTCTGTCTTGGAACACCATTTTCTTTCTCTCAACAACCAACCACATACCTTTTGGGTGCTCATGAGAAGGAAATTATGAAATATGATCTATTCCAGTGTTTCTCAACCTTGGCAACTTGAAGATATCTGGACTTCAACTCCCATAATCCCTCAGCCAGCTGGCTGGGGAATTCTGAGAGTTGAATAAAATTCTTTACTGGCCAAGTTTGATTGGACGCACACACAAAGAATTTGTCTCCGGTGCATAAACTCTCGGTGTACATACAAGCAACAAGTGATAAATCATGATCAGAATCATCATACAATCATCATAAATCATAAGATATTAACATTCAATGATAGCCATAAGATACTAAATAAAAGCGATCAACATAAATTATAAGATATAAAAAAGTGATAGTCATAAGATGCTAGGGGAAGAGGTAATAGGAAAGATGAGGAGGATAATAGTAGTACAGCCTTACTACATGGTTAGATATCCTAAACAGTGTTGTGGGAATTAATTGTTTAGCAGATGGATGGCCTGGAGCGGGGGGGATTGTCCATGTGTCTAATTGTTTTGGAGTACAATGCCCTATAATGTTGTCTTGAAGGAAGAAGTTGAAATAATTTATGTCCAGCTTGTGAGAAGTCTGTAGATATTTTCACAGCCTTCTTTCTGGCTCATGCAATGTACAGGTCCTCAATGGAAGGCAGACTGGTTGCAATTATTATTCCTATTATGTACTTTATTCATTAAACATGAAACTCAGTCAACTGAACATTCAAAAATGCATCACAAATAACATCGACTGGTGCTAATGGTTGACATGGGTTGCTGCCAGCATCCTAGGCAGTGGTGGTATTCAGCCGGTTCTCACTGGATCGGGTGAACTGGTAGCAAGAATTTGGCATGGGTTGCTGAACTGGTAGTAAGTTCTGGCTGGCCATGCCCCTGACCCGGTTGCCCTCCCGCCCGATGCTCACTTACCCCGCCCACCTGACATTCTCCTAAGGTTTTTCTTTCTTTTTTTCCCCTCCTGACCATCAGCTGTAGATACGATCAGCTGTGCCAGAATTCCCCTTGCTGAGACCCAGGAAGGCAAAAAATGGAGGGAGAAGTTCAGCTTCCCCTCCATTTTTTGTCTTCCAGAGCCCCAGAGGAGCCTTAGGGGAGCAAAAATGCCTCCCCAGAGGCTCCTCTGAGGCTAGGAAGCTCCCAAAATGGAGCTTGGAGCGGTGCTGTGTGCCCCTCCCATGCTCCATTTCTTTTCTTCCTGAGCAGAGGAGCTTTAGGGGACCAACCCCCCCCCCCCCCCCGAGGTTCATCTGAGGCTAGAAAGTTCCCAAAAATGTGGGGGGGCTGCAAAAAAGCAAAAAAAGCCATGCCCACCCAGTCACATGGCCCACCAAGCCACGCCCACAGAACCAGTAGTAAAAAATTTTGAATCCCACCACTGGTCCTAGGTATCAACCAAGTACCTTCTGAAGATGTACAATGTTTTGAATAGAGCAGTTTGTTGCAGTTCTGCTGGTGTTATTGCAGGAAGCTACAATTTCTTGATGTATTTTATAAAATTCTTGGACATGGTACCAAGTGCCTCAATGACAATGGGTATCACTGTTACATGTTTCATCCATAATCATGTAGTTTTGATGGCCAGGTCATGACATTTCATGATTTTTTTCCAGTTCTTTTTCTTCGACTCTGTCATCTCCCAGTACCACGAATTAATACTCGAATACAGCTCATCAGTCTGGAATCCGCATTACATATCTGATATTAATACAGTTGAGAAAGTCCAGAAATATTTCACCAGAAGAGTTCTCCACTCCTCTACTCGTTGCAGAATATCTTATGCTACCAGACTCGAAATTCTAGACCTAGAAAACCTTGAATTACGCTGTCTTCGGTCTGATCTAAGTATAGTATATAAAATTATACATTGCAATGTCTTATCTGTCAATGAATACTTCAGCTTCAACCATAACAATACATAGCACTCAATAGATACAAACTCAAGGTTAATCGCACCAAGTTTGATTGCAGGAAATACGACTTCAGCAACAGAGTGGTCAATGTCTGGAATACTCTACCCGACTCTGTGGTTTCTTCCCCAAACCCCCAAAAACTTTAACCTTAGACTGTCTACTATTGAACTCACTCCTTTCCTAAGAGGCCTGTAGGGGGCATGCATAAGCGCACCAACGTGCTTACCGTCCCTGTCCTATTGTTTCTTTTAAATTTTACTTATTCGTATCCATTTCATGTATTCATAACTATGTTTATACTTATACCTGTTATCTTATAATCGCTTGACAAGATAAATAAATAAATCATCATCATCATCATTATTATTCCACATATCATCGAGTTGCCAAGGTTGAGAAACACTGATCTATTCTGTTCTCAGTTGATATTTGGAGGGGAGTTCTCTCAAACCAGATCTCAAAAAAAACCTGTTTCCAAAGATCCTTAGTGACCCATTAGAGACACAGTTCATCCAAACTCAGATCTCATGCTCATTGTTATTTGAATTGGGAGGTCTGATTCAACCTCTGACCTTTAAAGACAGGCTGAACTGAATTGGTTAGGAACGGTACAGGAGTAATATTTTATCGTGGAGATAAGATCGTGGTTTTGCATTTCAGAAAAATCGCTGGATAATTTTTTTTAAAAAAAAATGAGGAAGAATCCAATTTTGCAATGAAAACATTTTTATTAAAAAGCAGGAGCTTTTGCGGACTGCAGCTCACTTCGTCAGATGCCTAGAATGGCAGTAAGAAAGAGGAAGAGCTGTTGATGTCTTGAGACTCAAGTAAATTCAGATTAACAGAGTTGGAAGGCACCTTGTGGTCATCTAGTCCACCACCCCACCCAAGCAGGAGACCTTGCACCATTTCTGACAAATGGCAGTTCAATCTCTTCTTGAAAGTTTCAAGTGATGATGCTCCCACAACTTCTGAGGGCAAGCTGTTCCATGGATTGATTGCTCTCACTAACAGAAAATTTCTCCTTATTTCTAGGTTGAATCTCTCCTTGATCAATTTCCATCCATTATTCCTTGTCTGGACTTTGGGTGCCTTGGAAAATAATTTGAACCCTTCCTCTCTGTGGCAGCCCCTCAAATATTGGTACATTGCTATCATGTCTCCCCTGGTCCTTCTCTTCCCTAGACTAGCCAAGCCCAGTTCCTGCAACTGTTCTTCATATGTTTTAGTCTCCAGTCCCCTAATCATCCTGGTTGTTCTTCTCTGTACTTTTTCTAGAGTCTCAGCATCTTTTTAAGAGTGTGGTGACCAAAACTGGATGCAGTACTCTAGATGTGGTCTTACTAAGGCTTTATAGAGTAGTGTTAGTACCTCACTTGATCTTGATTGTATCCCTCTCTTAATGCAGCTTAGGTTTGCATTGGCTTTTTTGGCTGCTACTGCAGACTGCTGGCTCATATTTAGCTGGTTGTCCACTAAGACTCCAAGATCCCTCTCACAGTTACTGCTATGGAGCCTGGTTTCACTCAGTCTATACATGTATTTTTGGTTTTTCTTGCCTAAGTGTAAGACTTTACATTTCTCTACATTGAATTTTATTTTGTTCTCTGGTGCCATCAAATTTCTGATCTAGCTGGCTATTTTTTTAACAATAACAACAACCACACAAAATTCAAACAAATCGAATGATAAAGTGACAAGCTACTAGACTAAAGGATGAGCTTTCAAAATCAGCTTCATTTCCACGAATGGTGCTGGGCTTCAAAGAGACGTGAGAAGATTGTCTCCAGTCAAGTTCAATTGATGGTGGCTATATGAACATGTGTCCATTGCAAAGGAAAATTCCACTTCCTGTTCTAGCATGATCTAGTCTCCTTAGTTTATGAGTACAATTAGGATCAGAATGCCTGTCACTAACGAGTGTTAATAGCAATAGTACTTAGACTTATATACCGCTTCACAGGGCTTTTACAACCCTCTCTAGGTGGTTTACAGAGTCAGCCTATTGCCCCCAACAATCCGGGTCCTCCTTTTACTCACCTTGGAAGGATGGAAAGCTGAGTCAGCGTTGAGCCTGGGGAGATTCGAGCTGCTAAATTGCAGGCAGCCAGCAGGCAGCACACACAGCCTGCAGTACTGCACTCTAACCACCGTGCCACCGCGGCTCTTAATTGAGTCACGCTCAATGTTATGACCTTTTCTTACGATGGTCATTAAGCAAATTTCCAGTCAGTGAATTTGAGTTCCCCCATTGACTTACCTTGTTGGAAGCTGTCAAGAAAAGTCACAAATGGCGACCACGTGAGCTCTGGATGTGCCACTTATCTTTGAAATTAAAAGCCCAAAGGTTGACAAAAAGACGGCTAAACAAGTGGTCCTTGACTTACCACAATTCATTTAGTGACCATTCAAAGTTACAACGGCACTGACAAAAAGGGACTTTACCCTTATATCCCTTTGGTCCATGTGATCGAAATTCGGAAACTCGGCAACTGATTCCTGTCTATGATGGTTGCAGTATCTAGGGCATGTGTGCGCGATTCCCCTGTCATGCACCATGCATCTCTGCGCATGCGCGTGCAATCCCCTTGCCATGTGCCGCTCGTCTGCACATGCACGCACCATCATCCCCCGGGCCGTGCATCTCTGCGCATGCGCGCACGATCACCCCGCGTGCCATCCATCTGCGCATGCGTGCATGATCCCTCCATGTGCCACGTGTCTCTGCGCATTTGCACGTGTCTCCCACGCACCCCCCTGCGCATGCACGCCAGATATCCGATGGGCGCACATGCACAGTGGGGCTCTTCTGGGCAAGCTCTCGCATGCCGGGGGAAATGGCTCTGCGTGCCACTTCCGGCACGCGTGCCATAGGTTCGCCGTCACGGATCTAGGTGGTCATGTGATTGTGTTCTTCGGCCTTCGGACACGCAAAGTCCACGGGGAAGCCAGATTCACTTAACAACCATGTTCCTAAGTTAATAACTGCGGTGATTCACTTAACAACTGTGACATGAAAGTTTGTAAAACAGGGCAAAACCCACGTAACAAATATTTCTGTTAGCAACATAAATTTTGGTCGTACATTGAGGACTATCTCTACCTTCCACCAGCTCTGGCCATCTCTATGCCTCAATACAAGGAGTCCTCGACTTATGACCATAACTGAGCCCAAATTTTACATTGCTAAGCGAGATATTTGTTAAGTGAGTTTTGCTCCATTTTACGACTCTTCTTTTTTGCCACATTTCTTAACTGATTCACTTCTGTTGTTAAGTTGGTAATCTGGTTGTTAAGTGGATCTGGCTTCCCCATGGACTTTGCTTGTCAGGCGGTCACAAAAGGGAATCATGTGACCTCCGGGACATGGCAGCTGTCACAGATTCATGCCAGTTGCCGAGTGTTTAAATTTTGGGGAATGCTGCAGAGTTCATGAGCGTGAAAAACCGTCCCTTTTTTTGGGGCCGTTGTAAGTCGAGACTTCAAACGGTCGCTAAATGAACCATTGTAAGCGGAGGATGACCTGTGTTTTGGGAATGAGCTGATTTGGCATCCGGTCATTTTACTTGGCCTTGCTTTCTCACCGATTTTTGTACCCCGAGTTTGGCTTTTTTTCCAAGTCTCCAGTTAACCGAAGGGGTTTTTTTTTCGTTAGAAAGGAAGAGAGAGAGAAAAAAAATGGACGCACCTTAAACACAACTGTGCAAATAGCATGGTTCTCATCTGCATAAATCTGCATAAAATGTGTCCAGAAGTGCCGCAGCATTAGCGGTTCATTAATATGCAAGGAGAAGCTTATTTGCACTTTGTCTAAAAGTAATAGGAGCTGCGGGTCTGTCTTGTTTTCTTGTCGAAAGAACGATAAAACTCTATTTCTCTTTGATTCGCGTAAGTGATGGAGATCAGGAAGCCAGAGCCCTTTTTAATAGCCGTGGTTCCTTTTTTTTCTGGGTGGGGAATCATAATTTAAAGTTTTTATGTATAGGCTGCTGAACTGTCCATTTAAGCACATTTAGTCTCTAATGAATGGCATCAGACCCGGGCGATTACATTGGGGGGAAACGATGGGCTAATTTACTGCATCCCCTTTTCATGAGACTGTTTATGGGGGGTCGTTTTTCATGAACTGGTGGAGTCACTTAAATCATTATATTTCATACCGGGCATTGAGGGCTACCAAGCGGTGGGGATTGTAAAAATATAGGAGAGCTGCCTGGAGGTTTTAACTAATCTTGACTCGGAATTGGGTGAAGACAATTGTGGATTATTTAAGCTCATAATCAGACTTCCTTCCTTCCTTCCTTCCTTCCTTCCTTCCTTCCTTCCTTCCTTCCTTCCTTCCTTCCTCCCCCCCCTCCCTCCCTCCCTCTTTTTTCTTCCCTGCTCCTCCTCCTCATTTCCTTCCTGCCTCCAGAGGTGGTATTCAGCAGGTTCTGACCAGTTCTGGAGAACCGGTAGCAGAAATGTTGAGTAGTTCGAAGAACCGGCAAATCCCACCTCTGACTGGAGATTTTACAGTATTCTTCCCCTGCCACGCCCACCAAGCCACGCCCACTGAACCGGTAGTAAAAAAAATTGAATCCCACCACTGTCTCCTTCTCTTCTCTTCCCTCCTTCTCCTCATTTCCTCCCTCCCTCCCTTTCCTTCCCTCCTTCTCATTTCCTTCCTCCCTCCCTCCTCCTCCTCCTCATTTCCTCCCTCCCTTCCTTCCTCCCTCCCTTCCCTTTCTTCCCTTATCCTCATTTCCTTCCTCCCTCCCTCCCTCCCTTCTTCCCTTTTCTTCTCCTCCTCCTCATTTCCTTCCTTCCTTCCTTCCTTCCTTCCTTCCTTCCTTCCTTCCTTCCTTCCTTCCTTCCTTCCTTCCTTCCTTCCTTCCTTCCCTTCCCTTCCCTTCCCTTCCCTTCCCTTTCCTTTCCTTCCCTTCCCTTCCCTTTCCTTTCTCTTTCTTCCCTTTGTTGTAACGTCTTTTTTGACCTCCTCTGTAGATGCACCTGGAGGGAATCCCATTTCTTTCTACCCCTTTTCCCATTCACAATTTTAAAAACACTCCCCCCCCCCCGCCCGTTCTTCCTGGGTTATTTTTCTCACACCCAAAATCCTGCAAAAGCTGATTTGATGTGTGCGCGGGGGGGGGGAGGGGGGGAGGGGGGGAGGGGAGGGTGAATTTTCTGCCTGAATGTATTTTTTCCTTCCTTTTGCTTTTGTGAAGTTTTTGTTTCTATCTGACTGCTGTTTGCCGTTGCTAAAATCCACCGAGGCAGCGGTGCACAACTAATCAAAGGGATAAAAAAAAAAAAACCCCAACAACAATAGAACGAACCCAGTGAGAAATGCGAAAGGCCAAAGGGAACAATCGGGGCTAGATATGTTTCCTAAAAGCAAGGAGATTGTAGAAATCAAACAGAAGATAAGGAATGGAATTCATTCTAGGGCAGCCTTTGACTTGCAGCCATTCATTTAACAATTGAAGTAACAATGTCACGGTAAAAGTGACATATAACTGGTCCAGTGGTGGGATTCAGAATTTTTTTATTACTGGTTCTGTGGGCGTGGCTTGGTGGGCGTGGCAGGGGAAGGTTACTGCAAAGTCCCATTCCCTCCCTACCCCACTAACCTGCTTTCCAGCTCCGTTCTCCTCTGCAGGGCAACCAAAGAAGATCCAGCCAATCAGCTGGGACTCGGGAGGCAGAGAATAGATGGGGGCGGGGCCAGTCAGAGGTGGGATTTGCCGGTTCTCCAAACTATTCAAATTTCCACTAGCATTTCTCCAGAACCTGCTGAATATCACCTCTGAACTGGTCCTTGTATTTTTGACTGTCACATCCTCCTCCTAGTCACATGACCAAAATTCAGGTGCTCGGCAACTGGCATGTGCCTACGACTGTTGCAACATCCAGGCTCACGTAATTGCCATTTGCAACCTTCCCAGCTGCCTCCCCACAAGCAAAATCAGTGGGGGGAGCTGGATTCGCTAATCAACCACATTGCTCGCTTAATAACTGCAGTCATTGGCATCACCAACCATGCCAAAGGAGTTCATGAAAATCGGGCGTGACCCACTTCACAACTGCCTTGCTTTGCAATGGAAATTCTGGCCACAATGATAGTTGTAAGTCAAGGACTAACTGTATATCTTCCAGAATTCCAATCCAACTGTTGTTGTAGCCACAGTTCCAATACATCTAGAGAGCATCAAGCTGGCGAATTTTGATGCTAAGAGAGGCTGTTCCAAGATTTGGTGGCAACATACAAGAATACACTGCCCAAAGACCCACAACTGTGTGATCTTTGTTCTTTTTCATATCTTCCTCCACCTGGACCAGTTAGTAACAGTGGAGAGTTTCCAATAATGGATGGAAAACTGACAAAGGAGAGAGATTCAACCTGGAAATAAGGAGAAATTTTCTGTCAGGGAGAACAATTCACCCAATGGAACAGAAGTTGCCTTTGGTAGTTGTGGAAGTTTCATTCCTGGAAGCTTTCAAGAAGAGACTGGACTGCCATTTGTCAGAAATGGTGTAGGGTCTCCTGCTTGGGTGGGGGTTGGACTAGATGACCTACAAGATCCCTTCCAACTCTGATAATCTGAATCTGAGATTTCCACTTCTCCCTGTTTAGGCGTCCTGAGAGATCTTATTCTAATTTAGCGACTCGTCAGATGTTTGTACTAGCAGTGGATAGTTGATTTCAGTGCCTGGTGCTTGGGGATATTTATTTATTTATATTGCAAATATCTCAATGTAGGAAACCTATCCAACACACCTTTCTCCTCCTACTTTCTTCAAAACAACCCTGTGAGGTGGATTGGGCTCAAAGAGAAGAATTGGCTCAAAATCACCCAGCCGGTTTTCATGCCTAAAATGGGATAAGAATTCACAGACTTCTGATGAATGGCCAAAAGTTACCGAGCTAGCATTCAGACCTAAGGTAGGAGTAGAGCTCATTGTCTCCTGGTGATTGACCCAAAAGTCACACAGCCAGCTTTCATGCATAAGGTGAGACTAGAACTCACATTCTCCTGGTGATTTGCCCAAAGTCACCCAATCAGCTTTCATTCCTAAGCCAGGACTATAACTCTCCGTTTCCTGGTTTCTTTGGCCCAAAGACACCCAACCAGCTTTCATGTCTAAACCTAGACTAGAACTTACAGTCTCCTGCTCCTTAGTCTCAAGTCACCCAGCTCAGCTGGTTCTCATGCCTAAGGCAGAACTAGAACTCAGAGTCTCATGGTGATTGGCCCAAAGTCACCCAGCTGGTCTTTGCACCTAAGATGGTACTAGAATTCCCCATCTCCCAGTTTCTAGCATGATGCCTTCACTACTAGACCCAACCTGACTCTTCCCTCCTCTATCCCTGGCACCAGATCAGACAGCCGATGGCATCCCAGCTCACCCCTGCTCCAACCCTTCCAGGCTGGCACGCGCATAAAGTTGCTCAAGAGCAGCCTACACAAGGCGGGCGGACGGCCTGCCAAGCAGCAGAAAAGGTGCCACGTGCCAAGGGCATCAGATGCCTCCAGCGAAGAGAGCCAAGCTATGTTGGAAAGCAAAGAAACAAAGAGAGGAAAAATCCAGTTCCCGTTCTCCCCTTTCTGGAGATTTGTCATGCTCCTGCGAAGATGGCACCTCGCCATCAAAATTGCTTCCATGGGGTGATTCATGAGGCCTGGTGGTTTTTCTGATGCATCTCCCAAATGGTAGGCTCTCTATACAGAGGAATGTTATCACACCGGCAAGAAGCTTGGCAGACTCCTGGCAGCTCTCTGTGGGATTTAGCCCAGCTGGGATGTTAGAATTTCAGTCATTAACCCAAAAAATTGTTACGGACAATTGTAAGCAGAAATTGCCCTGTTTTCCCCATTAGGGGACACCCTTGTTAAGAATCTTAAGCTCTTAGTACTAGCAATAGCATTTTAACAGATTTAACACAGTTGGAAGGGACCTTCTAAGTCAACTAGTCCAACCCCCCACCCAAGCAGGAGACCCTACACCATTTCTGACAAATGGCAGTCCAATGTCTTCTTGAAAGTCTCAAGTAATGACGCTCCCACAACTTCCAAAGGCAAATTCTGTTCCATGGGTTGATTGTTCTCACTGTCAGAAAGTTTCTCCTGATTTTCAGGTTGAATCTCTCCTTGTTCAGTTTCCATCCATTATTCCTTGTCTGGCCTTTGGGTGCTTTGGAAAATAGCTTGACCCCTTTCTCTCTGTGGCAGCCCTTCAAATATTGGAAGACTGTTATCATGTTTCCCCTGGTCCTTCTCTTCACTAGACTAACTATGCCTAGTTCCTGCAACCGTTCATCGTATGTTTTAGCCTCTAGTCCTAATCATTCTGGTTGCTCTTCTCTGTACTTTTTTTAGAGTCTCAACATCTTTTTTATAGTGTGTTGACCAAAACCAGATGGCAGTATTCTAGCTGTGGTCTTACTAAGGCTTTATAGTGGCATTAGTACCTCACTTGATCTCGATTGTATCCCTCTGTTAATGCAGTTTAGGACTGCATTGGCTTTTTTGGCTGCTGCTGCACACTGCTGGCTCATATTTTAGACTTCTACAGATAGTCCCCAACTCCCAACTTTAGTAGCCATTAGAAGTTACAACAGCACTGAAAAATGTGAGTTATGATCATTTTTCATACTTTTGACCACTGCAGCATTTCCCTGGCCATGCGATCAAAAATTAGATGCTTTGCAACTGGCATGTATTTATAACGGTTGCCGTATCCCGGGATTATGTAATCACATTTTGTGATCTCCTGACAAGCAAAGTCAATTGGGAAGCCAGATTCACTTAACACTTACTAACTGAACAACTGCAGTGATTCACTTAACAACTGTGGCGAGGAAAGTTGTAAAATGGAGCAAAACTCATTTCACAACTGTCTTGTTTGGCCATAATTTGAGGATTACCTGTATACAGTATATTAATCTTATTTCACAAGTTCAAACATATTTAAATATTTTGGGTGCATACTTCGGCATCAGGTTGAGCCGTGGTGGCGCAGTGGTTAAAATGCAGTATTAATTCTGCTGACTTCCAACTGCCTGCAGTTCAGCTATTCAATTTTGACCAGCTCAAGGTAGACTCAACCTTCCCTCCTTCTGAGGTGGGTAAAATGAGGACACAGATTGTTGGGGGCAATAGATTGACTCTGTAAACTCCTTAGAGAGGGCTGTAAAGCACTGTGAAGCAGTATATAAGTCTAAGTGCTATTGCTATTGCTACATCTATCATTGTCCCAAAGATGCTTTTTCAAGAAGCAACTGGACTTTCTGGTTTTTCTTTGAAGACTGAGCCAAAGAAGCTTCTTGGATAAGAAGTGAAACTTCTTCAAAGAAAAACCAGAAAGTCCAGTTGCCTCTTGAAAAAGCACCTTTGGGACAACCATGACCTGGATGATTGAGAATCTCTGTATATATACATCTATCATTGTAAACATCCTCTTTAATTTGATGATGATGATGATGATGATGATGATGATGAATCACACAGTCAGCCAGATATTTAGAAGAGAAGAGAAGAAGATTCTTTATTGGCCAAGTGTGATTGGACACACAAGGAATTTGTCTTGATGCAAATATTCTCAGTGTACATAAAAGAAAAGATACATTTGTCAAGAGTCAAGAATCAAAAAAGCTCTACAGAGAATCATTAAAACTGCCCAGAATATCATCAGGCTCCAGCTATCAGCCCTGGATGACATCTTCGCATCTCGCTATTTAAGGAAGTCGCACAACATTCTTAGAGACTCTTCCCATCCTGCTCACAATCTTTATGAACTTTAGCCTTCTATCAGAAGTTGCAGAACAATTAAAACTCAAACCACATGTTTTCTGACTAGTTTTTATCCCAGAGCTATAATTGCACTTAACAATGAACTTAAGGAGCACCATCAGTGAGCTGTTGGACAGTATTACTTGGTCTGTTGTGTGGATGCTTGTGTGTTTTTAGGAGGCAGGGAATTTTGGTGGGTGGACAGGTGTTTGGGGATTGTCATGTGTGTGTGCATGTTGAGTCTGGTCTCTGGGTGTTATGTGAATTTCATTGTATGTATACTGTGTACATATGTACAATGACAGTAAAGAATTCAATTCAATTCAATAAGGTACAACATTTAATGATAGTCATAGGATACAATAAGCAATCAAATCATACTAGGAAACAGTCAATAAAAACCATTAGCATACAAGCAACAAGGTTACCATCATGCAGTCATAATGGGAGCAGATGGGTGAAAAGAAGGATGGGAGGATTAATAGTAATAGACTGGACTCGGTGCTTTTACCAATCTCTCAAAAACCTGAGATAGGCAGACGTTCTTGCTTGATAGAATTAAAGGTACTGTCATAGGATGTAAGCTCTGTAAATCTGCCCTTTGGCAACTGACGGATGGGAATTTTGTCAATTTCAAGCGATGCTCTAGTTCTTTTGAGATTCAAATTCAGACAATTCCATACCCATTAAAATGAACATTTTTTTTTTTTTGCTTTCCAAAGTTGATTGGTGATGAATTTGGGTGATTGATTGATTGACTAACTGATTGGCTGGCTGGCTGGCTGATTGATTCCCCCATCCAATTGGAACTGGGGAGAGGAGGGAAAGTCTTACGAGTTTTGATACTGCCTGTGCAGGATGTCAAGTAAGTAAATAATGACTCAAAATGTACCCAGACAAGTTACGATTCCGCTGAGTTGAATTCAGGGAAGGCATCAACCACTGTGAAACAACGCAGAGCCTTTTTGGGAAATATTATCAAAGGTTTGCGTAAAGGCACTGAAGTAATGTAGGCTGACATCTGCCACCAACCTGGTTTCCAATTGTACGATCAGCTTTTATTTGTTGGCAACGTTCATCTTTGAGCTTTCTTTCCTCCTTTTCTGAGAATCCGCCTTGATTTTTAAAAATGTTGCTTTTGTCACTCAATTTCAATTCTCCAAGAAAGGAGGCACAAATGGGGACAGGTTTCTTTATAGAAAAATGGAAGCAAAGAAGAAAGGGAGAAAAGAAGAATCATTCTGTGTTTGCAAAAATAAAAATACTCACACCTACAGAGGACTTACAGTCATTTGTTTAGCCACTGTTTGAAGTTACTCCAGCGTTGAAAATAGTGACTTATGACTGATGCTTGCATTTACGACTGCGGCCTTCTTACTGTCACGTGATCAAATTTTAGGTGGTGGGAAACTGACATGCATTTATAACAGTTGGAGTGCTCCAGGGTTACATGATTAATTTGAGGCCTTCCCAGGCAGTTTCTGACATGCCAAGTCAGCGTGTGTATGTGTGTGGAAGCTAGATTCACTTAATGACCACGTGATTCATTTAACAGCTGCAGCAATTGGCTCAACGACTGGGCCAAAGAGGTTGTAAAAACCGGTGTGACTCATTTAGCAACCACTTAACAACACTTAACAACGGAAAGTCTGGTCCCCCGTTGTCGTCGTACGTCAAGGACTGCCTGTGTTGTGTAAGCCCTTTGTATTTATATATGCACCAAGGCGTATTGACTTTCAAAGGTTCATTTCTGGAGACTGTGGCCAGCAACTTTGACCGTGAAACCAATAATTTCTATGAGTCCTTCATTTTAATTGCAAAGTAAATGTGGTACGGTCTACTTTGCCGTATTTCAAAACAGGTTTCAGGCCCTCCTATGCTTGGAAATCCCCCACCCCTTTGTGAATGGGCCTAATTCAGGGTTATCTATCACACAAGCCCACCCCCTTTCCAAGTATGTTGGGTCATATGATCTCCACTTATCACCAGGTAATGTTGCATGGCTGTAATATTATTATTAACCCTTCCCAGCTTCTTCACTACCTCCTCTTATTGGCATCATTTTTATGATTATTATTACTCTGTTGCTTTGCATGTACACTGAGAGATTTTTGTACATTGAGACCAATTCCTTGTCTGTCAAATCGCCCTTGGCCAAATAAAGCTATTCTATTCTGTTTTCTGTTCTTCTCTTCTCTTCTCTTCTCTTCTCTTCTCTTCTCTTCTCTTCTCTTCTCTTCTCTTCTCTTCTCTTCTCTTCTCTTCTCTTCTCTTTTCTTCACTTCCCTTCCATCCCCTTCTCCTCCCCTTCTCCCCTCCCCTCCCTTCCCATCTACTCTCCCCTTCTCCCCTCCCTTCCCGCCCCCTTCCCTTCCCTTCTCTCTTCTCTCTTCCATTCCATTGTGGCAGTGGTTAGAATGCAGTATTGCAGGCTAATTCTGCCCACTGCCCGGAGTTCGATCCTGACTGGCTCAAGGTTGATTCAGCCTTCCATCTTTCTGAGGTTGGTAAAATGAGGAGTCAGATGTTTGGGGGGGGGGGGGGGAGGCCAAGATGCCGACTCTGAAAACCGCTTAGAAAGGGCTGTAAAGCACTATGAAACGGTATATAAGTCTGCTATTGCTATCTCTATTTCTATTCTATTCCATTAAAGCCACATCAGTCAAGGATGATTGGCTTGGAGTCCAGCTCCAATACCAGGGTACCCTTCTACCCAGAACACCAGGAAGGGAAAGATGTAGTAAAACTGCAGCTCAGAGAAAGATGCAGGCTAGTTCTAGAGCCCCCCCCCCCATCTTACTTAGTTTGTTTTTAAGTCTGGAGAGGGACCCCAAAAATAAAGAACCAAGCGCTCTTAAAGCCAGATGCAGAATTTTGACATCTGCAGCCATTCTCCTCTCGTGGTTCTCAACAAAACTATTAGGTTTTCTAATGTTGTGCCTCTCTTGCAAGATGCCACTCTGAGATTTTCGAGCCATTCGAGCCTCAGTCTGTGGCAGGTGAGAGAGAAACAGAAGTATAGAAAATAACAGAAAATTGGAGGAAAATGGAGCCAGGCACCTGAAGTGTTGAGGTCGGCTTAGAAAAGCAGGTGGGGAGTGGGGGTGGTAGGGAACACTACACAACCAAGAGAACAAAAATGATGAAGATTGAGCAATTCTGTCTTCTGGTCCCTGGTTCTTGCTTGTCCTCTGCTTGAAGGCAAGTTGAATTGTAAGTATCGATCAGTGCCATCTGCGGGGAGATAAAGGGCCTGTCTTCTCTCTCTCTCTCTCTCTCTCCCTTTTTAAAAAAATAAGATTGTCAAGCTAACTGAGATTTTTTTGCCTCCACAATAGATCAGAACAAAACTCCCGGCCTGCATTTTCCTACAAGGTCCCTTAAGGTTCATTAAGCTTTGCAGGGAATGGAATTAATGGGCAGTTGGTAGGTGCAGATACAATGCAAAAAATAAGTACATAAAAATACGGTTAGACCTCAACTTAAAACCACAACTGAGCTCAAAATTTCTGCTGCTAAGCCAGACATGGCTCTCCATAGATTTGACGATTAGGGGACCTAAGGCTAAAAAAATGTGGATGAATTGCTAGAATTGGGTATGTCTAATTTAATGAAAAGAAAGACTAGGGGTGACATGGTAGCAGTGTTCCAATATCTCAGGGGTTGCCACAAAGAAGAGGGAGTCAACTTGCTGTAGGAAAAAAAAAAAAAGACAGTAGAACATAGAATAACAGAGTTGGAAAGGACCTTGGAGGTCATCTAGTCCAACCCCCTGCTCGAGCAGGAGAGTCTATTCCAAATATTAGCCTCTACCTAGGATTGAACTCACAGCCTCCTGATTGTATAAAATAAACTTATTTTCCATAGCACCTGAAGGCAGGACAAGAAGCAACGGATGGAAACTAAAGAAGGAGAGAAGCAATCTGGAACAGGGGTTGCCAACCTTTTGGACCTCAGGGACCCACCAAACTCATCATTTTAAATCCCGTGGACCAGAGACCCTGGGAAAATCCCAAAAAAGTCTGCAGGAAAATTCCTCACCTTGTTTTCCTACCGATCGATCATTCTTTATTTGGGATGGCAGGATACCGTCTCCAGCTCTGTTCTCAGAGAGAGAGAGAGAGAGAGAGACTTTTGGCTTCATGCAAGGAAAGTAGCAGAAGCAGCAAAAGACTTTCTTTCTCTCCCACAAACTCTGCCAGAAATGAGTCTTTGTGAGATTTGTCATGCTGGCGCAGCCTTTTGGAGCAGGAGGCCTTGCAGGGTCCCAAAGACTCATTTCTGGTGGAGTTTGGGGGAGAGAAAGAAAGACTTTTGCTATTTTCTTTGCGTGTAGCCAAAAGCAGAAGAAGAATGAAGCAGAAAGAAGCAGCCCTATGGCCAGGTGAGGCGAGTGGGACAAGTTCCCCCACTCCACCCTTTCCCCCCTCCCCTCACTACCTTGTGTTGTTCTCAGCGATGCAAGCCTTGTGTTCCCGTGGGTCATGTGGACGGTGCAGCTTTGTGTTCCCACGCAGCCTGGATTAGTTGCTTTGGGGGGGGTGCTTTGGGGACCACCACAATTTTCTTGCGGACCACCAGTGGTCCCTGGCCCACTGGTTGGTGACCACTGACCTAGAACTAAGGAGAAATTGTCTGACAGTGAGAACCATTTACAATTTAGAGGCTCTTGCTTGAGCAAGGCGTTGGACTAGAATACCTTCAACGTCTTCCAATTCTGTTATCAAAAAGAGATCCAACCTAGAATTAGGGAATGATTTGCCTCCAGAAGTTGTGGATGTTCCAATACTAGAGGTTTTTAAGATGAGATTGGACAACCATTTGTCTAAAAATGGGTCTCCTACTTGAACAAGGGGCTGGACTAGAAAACCTCCAAGATCCCTCCCGACTCTGTTTTTCTCTTATTCTGAAAACGTAATGAAACTCTCAAGATTTTGTTCCTTTGCTGAGCGTCAAATGGAGAATTTCAGATGATGGATGCGCTTATTTATCCACTCTGTGGCTCTGTCAAATTTCCTTACATTTCTAGTTAAGCCTTGCTCTCGGTTGCTGAGGGCTTGGTTTTCCTTGCTCCCAAAGCCCACGGACTCTATGCACCATCCGAAATGGAGTTGTGCGTTTTTGCGTTGAGGGGAGAGAGGAAAAAAAACAAAAACAAAACCAAGCTGTAATTTTTATCCACTTCATATATCATGTGTGACAGCCACAGGCTTCAGAGCCAAAGTTCAAATCTTGATGTGCAAGATTGCCGAAGATGATGTATAAAGAGCAGAAGCCACTGTTTTGGTTTCTGTTTTTTTATACTCCGCAATAAAAATAAAAATAGAGAGAAACGGGGCGCATTCATTAAAGGGAAGAGTTTAGCTGTTGGGAGGCGATAGAAATTGGGACCTGGGTGGAATGAGTATACAGGACTGTGTGTGGGATGAATGTACAGGCTTATATAAGTATCTCTCTGCGTGGAATGAATATACAGGTTTGTATTATATGTGTGTGTATTTGTGTGTGGAATGAATACACAGCTTTGTGAGCATTTGGGTGTCTGTGTGTGAAGGTAGAGAATAGTGGTATATGTGTGTTTGTAATGAATATACAGCTTTGGTGTGTGTGCATATGTGTGTGTAATGAATATGCAGGTTTGGGTGTGCTTGTGTGTGGGTCGAATGAATATACAGGTTTGTATATGTGTGTGTGTGTGTTTGTGTACAGAATGAATATACAGCCTTGCGTGTGTTTGTGTGTAATGATTTCTGTGTTTGTGTTTGTATGAGGGTGTAGTATAATGACACGTGTGTGTGTAATGAATATGTAGGTTTGTATATGTGTGTGTGATGAATGCATATGCAGCTTTGTGAGTGTTTGTATGTGTGTGTGAGGGTAGAGAATAGTGGCATATGTGTGTGTGTGTGATAAATATACAGCTTTGTGTGTGTGTGTGTGTGTGGAATAAATATGCAGGTTTGTATATTGTGTGTGTTTATGTGCAGAATTAATATACAGCTTGGTCTGCGTTTGTGTGTAATAAATGTACAGGTTTCTGTGTGTGTGTAAATGTGAGGATGAATTTGGGGTGGGTGGGTGTGTAATGAATATGCAGGTTTGTATATGTGTGTGTGGAATGAATATAAGCTTTGTGTGTGTTTCTGTGTAATGAATATACAGGTTTCTCTGTGTGTGTGTGTGTGTGAGGGTGGAGTATGGTGGCATATGTGTGTGAATAATGAGTATTCAGGTTTTGAGGGGGTGGATTTAAGTGGAGTTTATAATGTGTCTGTGTGTGTGTAGAATGAAAATACAAGGGTGTGCATGTACATGTGTGCGGAGGTGATGATGAACATACAGGACCTATTTTACAACATTTTTTTGGTGGCTGTTAAGCCAAGATCGCAGTCGTAAATAACCACCAGAGTTGTTAAGCGGACACTGTGGTCATTAAGTGAACGCCATGGTTGTTAAGCAAACCTATTGTTCAGTAGGGACTGTTTTTGCCAAAACTGGTTATACACTGGAATTATACAACTGCAGGGCACTGCAAAATGGTTGTGGAAGCGGGCTGGTTGCTAAGCAACTGACATGATGTGGTCACGTGACTGCAGGGGGGGGCTGGTCATCAGGCCTTCAGAATCACGTCATAAGTGCCTTTTGGTGGTTTAGAATAACTTGTTGCTAAGCCACTAGTCATAAGTCGAGGATTCCCTGCATGTCCTTCATGTCATTGGACAAACGGTGTGAATTCAATTCTTTGCATGGTTGCTTAACATTGTCACTTGCCTCCCTGTAAATGCCCTTGTTGCTGGGAGGCCCAGAGAGAATAGTTGGAAGACACCTTAGAGGGACCTTATAGGTCTTCTAGCCCGACCCCCTATATCATTTCAGGCAAATGGTAGTCTAATCTCTTCTGACAAGCCAAGTCAAGGGGTAAGCGAGATTCACTTAACAACCATGTTAGTAACTAGACAACTGCAATGATTCGCTTAACAACTGTAGCAAGAAAGGTCATAAAATGAGGTAAAATGAGGCAAAACTCACTCAAATTTCTCATTCAGCAACATGAATGTTTGGATCAATTACAGTTGTAACTCGAAAACTATCTGCATACCACTTCATAGTGCTTTACAGCCGCCTCTAAGCAGTTTACAGAGTCAGCATTAATCCACCATATAATAAAACCCCATGAAAAGACCCCACTTCACCTCCCTCCCATGGCAGCCACAACACAATCAGATCAGCCCCTGGATCAGCTTCCCCTCCATTTGTGGTCCCCCAGCCACATTTTCAGGGCCTTTCAGAAGAGCACTGAGGAGCGACCATACCGTGAGGAAAATAATCTATATATATATAAAGGCCAAGTACCACTCACTCATCACGAAATCTCCAGAACCATAAAGCCTACAAACTTGAAATTTAGCTCATGTGTTCCTCTTGGCTTCTAGGTGCTCGCTAAGAAAGTTTTTTTTCAAAATGACCATCAGGTTGTTGGTATTTCTAATACAGTAATTAACACACTCTGATGCTAAGGAGTTGTACTCCCCCTCCCCACCCGAAAAGAACTCTGTTCCAACTGCCAATTGCCTTATATTAACATGCTCTGATGCTAAGGAGTTAGACATTCTACTCCCCCTCCCCACCTGAAAAGAACTCTTTTTCAACTGCTAGTTGCCTCACATTCCTCAGTTCAAACTTGCAGACGTTCCACTCCTTCACTCAGGAGTGGTCTGGGACCCCTTACAGTACTAAATGTCGGTATCACATCAAAACATCAAAACCTTCCACCTATGGAACTGCTTCTGGACTCATGGCGGCGGGAGCAATATTCCCGTATGTTTTTCGATCACTAACCACCACTGAGCCAACGGATTGTGAACCGAATTTCTCCTGCATAGCCCCGATCACAAAATTTCGTCGTGAAGCATGGATATCCAGCTAGTGGTCCATAAAGAAGGAGCCAACACCGAGAAGGCCCTTTTTACGTGGTCCTTCCAAAGGACAAACCCTAATGGATGGCGCCCGTAATATGTCCTGCCTTCCCGTGTCCTGGTAGGTCAGGTGGATGCGATGCCAACACATGTAGCCCAGCTTTGTTTGCGAATACATGCGTCATAAATTTGGAACTGCTCTTCTCAGGCGAATCACTGATCCGTGAAACTCAGCACCTTTATTTGTGGAAATGGATGGTTTTTTTCCTCTCCCGGAGGGAACTCACGATGCATGGTTTTTCTTCCCCAGTGGTTGGTACTCGTCAGCTGTCAAGGAGCCTGTGACTTGAAGGGTGGGCCTTTAGGCTAATGCGGAAGAGGAATGTCACAAGTACTTAATCAGAAAATGAGCCAAGGCCAATTTTCCTGCCTGAATACTCGCCAGAGGACAGAGAGGAGCACAACCCCAACTGCAGCTTTTGCTTATCCCTGTCAAACAGGGTTAGGCTTGTTCCAAATGCTAAAAGGGTGTTCTGCTTTTCCCGTCTCCTTGAAGGCTGTGTGACAAATATCTTGAAATAGCCATGAAGGAGGCAGAGGAGATGATGGTAGAGGCCTTTCACCCCAACCCCGCCCCCCCGGCACAACACTTTCCCCATTAGTGTCCAGATCAGTATTTTTCAAACTTGTCAACTTTAAGATCTGTAGGTTTCAACTCCCAGAATTCCCCATATAGCTATATTAAAGAGCTATCCCTCAGACCGTGAGCCGGCAAAAAAACTGTACTAGCATAAAATGCAGCCAGCTGGCATACTGGATAAGGTGCTTGTCTTCCTAACAGACAGGAAGCAGCAGGTGAAGCAAGGCAGAGTCACATCTGATACCTGTGCAGTTAGCACAGGCGCATGTGCAGGGAGGCGTGCAGGAGATGCACATGCATGCGCAGAAAGGCATGGGGTGTGCGGGGGTCATGCGCGCATGTGCAGGGGCGTGGGGCCCCTCATGTGCATTGCCTTATGGGTGTTGGCATATGAGGATGGAAAGGTTAGCCATCCCTGGTATATAGGGAGAAGAGAAGTGGAGAAAGCACACAGCACGCCCTGCGTATGCATGCAAGACCTCTGCGTGCATGAGGCACATCTCTGCATATGCATGCCCCCCCCCGCATGTTCCGTGCCTTTCTGCACATGCTTGTGGTCTCCTGCACGCTTCCCCCACCGCCGGCACATGCGCGGCAACTACCCGATGATCAGCTGGCGGGCTGATATATATGTATGTATGTATGTATGTATGTATATAAAAGAAGAAACAGACATTCTGCGATCTCTGGAACTTAAAATTATATTTAATGTATTTATTTATTTATTTATTTATTTATTTATTTATTTATTTATTTATTTATTTATTTATTTATTAAACTTCTATACTGCCCCCTCTCCCAAATAGGGACTCGGGGCGGTGTACAGCCTAAATAAAAACAATACAATCAGATAGAAAATTTAAAATAGATTTTAAAAGATATTAAATTAGTGGCTGAGGTTAAAATTACGGTAAAATAAAAAGGGTAAAAAGTTAAAAGTAGAAAATTTAAAACCCTCCAATGTTACTAGGCCAGACCGGCCTGTTGGAAAAGGTGGGTTTTCAGTGTGCACCGGAAGGTTCGCAGGTCAGTGATGGCCTGCATCTCCGGGGGTAATTCATTCCAGAGGGAGGGTGCTCCCACAGAGAAGGCCCGCACCCTTGGGGCCGCCAGCTGGCATCGCCCAGCTGATGGCACCCCAAGGAGGCCCACCCTGTGGGAATGCACTGGCCGGCGGGAGGCCGATGGTGGCAGCAGGCGGTCCCGTAAGTACCTGGGTCCCAAGCTAAGTATACTGGAACTCGTATGTTTACAATAATTTGTAGTGTGTGTGTGTGTTTTGCTCTCTTATTCCTAAAGCACTAAATAGAAATCTAGAAGCAAAAATATAAAGAGGACAAGCCAAAGATATTTCCAAGAAGCCAAAGAATGTTAGGTCATCAACTCTTGCTTTGTTATGTTGTGTTGTGTTGTGGTGTGTTTTTAATCAGAAGAGACACTTCTTGTGACATGATAGCAGTCTTCCAATATTTGAAAGGCTAACACAAAGAAGAGGGGGTCAACCTATTCTCCAAAGCACCTGAAGACAGGACAAGAAGCAGTGGATAGAAACTAATCAAGAAAAGAACTAATCTAGAACTAAGGAGAAATTTCTTGACAGTCAGAACATTAATCAGTGGAATGGCTTGCCTCCAGAAGTTATGGATGGTCCATCACTGGAGGTTTTTAAGAAGAGATTGGACAGTGATTTTTCTGGACTGGCTTGAGCAGGGGGGTTGGACTAGAAGACCTCCAATATCCCTTCTGTCAGAGTATATTCATGAAGTGGAATAGAGCTTAGTAACAAGGTCAGATTTGCTTCTGCCCTGTTTCAGTGGGGATGGAAAGAGTCCCTTTGTTGCGGTTGTGGTGCTGATATGCAAATTTTGAAACATACTGTGCAAGATTGCCTGTGATGTGTATTCTCTGGTTCCTAGAAGATCTTCACAAAGCAATGCTGGATGTGATCACTTGGATATCTGAATTGGATATCCAATTATGAGGCCACCGCGATACCCCCATGGACGTTTTACTTATGTGGACTGTATACATATGTTTACTTCTCTTCTGTCATGTTCTCATCACATGCTAAATAACAATAACACTACTACTACTACAACTACAACTACTACTACTAATAATAATAATAATCGACACACACCTGCCACATAACACCCCAGGCTTAACAATTGTCGATAAGAAAGACAAAAATATTTGGATAAGACTTTTATCTCTTAGTACCTGGAGACAGGAGAAGAGAGTAGAAGAGAAAGAAGTGGAGAAGATAACAAAATACAAAGATCCACAAATAGAAATAGAACGACTGTGGCAAAGGCAAGGAAGGGTAGTACCCATAGCAGTAGGTACCTTCCGTGCAATCCCAAAGCAACTGGAGCACCACTTGAACACCATAGGCATTGACAAATTCACCATCAGACAATTGCAGAAGGCAGCTTTGCTTGGAACAGCTTCCATCCTGCGGCGATATCTGTAACACCATCAAACATCCAGATTTGCCTATCCCAGGTCCTTGGTAAGGACTTGATAGGTAGACAAAAAATGCCAAACGCAGTCTGAACATCTGGCTGACTATGCGATTAATCATCATCATCATCATTATCATCATCATCATCTTGGTTGATATCTAGGAAGCTGGCAGCAATCCATATCAATCATTAGCACCAGTCACTGTATTTACGACACATTTTTAAATGTTCAGTTAACTGAGTTTCAGGTTTAATAAATAAAAGAGATATTATTATTATTATTATTATTATTATTATTATTATTATTATTATTATTATTATTATTATTATTATTATTATTATTATTATTATTATTATTATTATTATGAAACATGTAAAACATGTAAAAGGGGCATTCATCCTGCAGTAGATAGACAATGGCTAGAGTGATGAATGATGACATGGCAAAATTATTGACCATGAGAAGATCATGACTGTTTCTCTAGCACTCTTGACTAGTAGGGAATATGGAGAACATCCATGTAGTCTAGTACAATAGAAAGGTGGAGACCCAGTTCTGGTCTCCATTCAGCCATAGACATTCCTTGGGTAACCCTGAGTTAGTCTTTCTCTTTCGTCCCAATCCCATGATAGTGGAATGGGGTAGATGTTGGACTAGTGTTAGCCCTTCCCCTGCCAAAAAAAAAGACCCCAAGAAAGTTACTTCTAAGCAATTTCCAATGTTGTTTCTCACCTATAGACAGAATCTTGCCAAACTAAAGCAACTAAATGCATTGTTAAAGATATACTCTTAAGAATTGCTAAGAAGGAACTCTTTTTCCCAACCAAATTGTCTAAACTTCATCATTTCTTGGTCCTCTGGAAAACTGAAAGAAAAAAAGTAAAATTGGCAGGGACTGATCCAGGCAGTCACCAGAAGTCCAAAACCGATTTGAACCCCCTGCCCCCCGGATTTGACTTGACTTACCATACAGCAGTTCATTTAGTGACCATTCAAAGTTACAGGAGCATTGAAAAATATGGCTTATGGCCATTTTCACAGTTACAATAGATAACAGATAATCAGAAGGGATCTTATAGGTCATCTAATCCAACCCCCCCACCCAAGCGGGAGAGACCCACACCATTTCTGACAAATGGCAGTCCAATCTCTTCTTGAAGGTCTCAAGTGATGACGCTCCCACAACTTCTGAAGGCAACTTCTGTTCCATGGGTTGATTGTTCTCACTGTCAGAAAGTTTCTCCTCATTTCCAGGTTGAATCTCTCCTTGTTCAGTTTCCATCCATTATTCTGTGTCTTGCCTTCGAGTGCTTTGGATAATAGCTTGACCCCTTCCTCTCTGTGGCAGCCCCTCAAATATTGGAAGTTTGCTATCATGTCTTCCCAGGTCCTTCTCTTCATCAGACTAGCCAAGCCCAGTTCCTGCAACTGTTCTTCATATGCCTTAGTCTCCAATCCCCTAATCATCCTGGTTGCTCTTCTCTGCACTTTTTTTAGAGCCTCAACATCTTTTCAATCCAGCATCCCTACAATCGCGATCAAAATTCAAGGTACTTGGCAACTGGTTCATGCTTATGATCGTTACTGTGTCCCAAAATCATGTGATCCCCTTTTGCAATCTTCTGACAAACAAAGTCAATGGGAAAACCAGATTCACTGAACAACTGGGTTACTAACTTATCTGCTGCAGTGATTCATTGAACAACTGAGACAAGAAAGGTCATAAAATGGAGCAAAAACCACTTCACGAATGTCTCACTTAACAGCAGAAATTTTAGACTCAATTGTGGTCATAAGTTCAGGACTACCTGTATATTCTGCCTCAAAATAGTTAGTGAAAGGTGGTTGGGAGGCAAAAACTTTTTAAAAACCCAAAGTGTGGTGTTTATAACCTTTAGAACATAGTATAACAAAGTTGGAAGGGACCTTGGAGATCTTCTAGCTCAGGCCTCTGCTCAAGCAGGAGACACGATACCATTCCAGACAAGTGGCTGTCCAATCTCTTCTTGAAAGCCTCCAGTGATCGAGCACCCTCAACTTCTGAAGGCAAGGCATTCCATTAGTTGATTGTTCTAACTCTTAAGAATTTTCTCCTTAGTTCTAGGCTGCTTCACTCCAGCAGTGGGATCCTACCTGTTCCACTACCAGTTCTGTGATCGCGCATGCTGATCGTCAAAGTTTTTTTTTTTTTACTACCGGTTCAACTGAATCAGTAGGAACTTTTGTTACCAGTTCAGGTGAACCGGGCTGAACCGGTAGCATACCACCACTGCTCCACTCCTTGACTAGTTTCCAACCATTGCTTCTTGTCTTGCCCTCAAGAGCTTTGGAGAATAGGTTGACCCATTACCACTCTATAAAGCCTTAGAAAGACCACACCTAGAGTACTGCATCCAGTTTTGGTCACCACATTATAAAAAAGATGTCAAGATTCTAGAAAAAGTACAGAGAAGAGCAACCAGGATGATTAGGGGACTGGAGGCTAAAACATATGAAGAATGGTTGCAGGAACTGGGCATGGCTAGTCTAGTGAAGAGAAGGACCAGGGGAGACAGGATAGCAGTCTTCTAATATTTGAGGGGCTGCCACAAAGAGGAGGAAGGGGTCAAGCTATTTTCTAAAGCACCCAAAAGCCAGACAAGGAATAATGGATGGAAACTGAACAAGGAGAGATTTAACCTGGAAATAAGGAGAAACTTTCTGACAGTGAGAACAATCAACCAATGGAACAGAAGTTGCCCTCGGAATTTGTCGGAGCGCCATCACTTGAGACTTCCAAAAAGAGATTAGACCGCCATTTGTCAGAAATGGTGTAGGGTCTCTCGCTTGGGGGGGGGGGGGGGTTGGACTAGATGACCTACAAGGTCCCTTCCAATTCTGATTATCTGTTATCTGTTATCTTTGTGGCAACCCCTGCAGTTTTCCAATATCAGGTCACCCCTAGTCCTTCTTTTCAGTGGACTAGGCAAACCCAATTCCTGCAACCATTCTTCCTATGTTTTAGCCTCCGGCCCTTAATCATCTTTGTTGCTCTTCTCTACCCTCTTCCCAGATATTTAGGCCCAAATCTTTATTCTCCTTTCACTCAGATAATACAATTTAAAAAAAAAATATTATTAATGGCATGCTCTCTCTCTCTCTCTCAGACACCCCCCCCCCCCCCCCCAAGAGGGAAACAGAAGGAGCAGTTAAACCATCAAAAGAACTGTCTTGATACAAAAAGTAGCAAACCTTTGGCACTAAAAGAAAAGGCTCACAATTCCACTGTGGGATGCATTATTAGAGTAAAAGCTTGTTGTTTTTTTCCTGTGTCTTGCCTTTTCAAGACAGTTCTTGCTGCTGGCTAAAAGGCGAGAGACTTTCAGTACTTGGAGGTGGATTGCTAAACTTTTGAGGTACCATTGAAAACGTATTTTTTGATAGGTTTTTGTCCTCCAGCTCACTAAGTGCCACGAGCAAAAACAATTCAGATCACCAGGTTTTAGAGACCCAAAGAGACCTGTGAGAGTTGAATTGTTTTCTCCGTTCCTCAGTGCATGATGTTCTTGTCCAATGTGGCAATCTATTTTCCCCGGGGTAAGTGGCACCAATCTGGAAAATATCAATTAAACAGCCTAATAGCAATAACACTTATATACCGCTTCACAGTGCTTTTACAGCCCTCTCTAAGTGGTTTACAGAGTCAGCCAATTGCTCCCAACAATCTGGCTCCTCATTTTACCTACCTTGGAAGGATGGAAGGCTGAGTCAACCTTGAGCCTGGTGAGATTCAAAATGCCAAATTGCAGGCAGCCAGCAGGCAACAGAAGTAGCCTGCAGTATTGCACTCTAACCACTGCGCCACCTCTGCTCAACATGTAGTCCTTGACTGACAGCCAATTGTTTCATTTACAGATTACAGATAATCAAGAGTTGGAAGGGACCTTGTAGGTCATCTAGTCCAACCCCCCAGCCACCCAAGCGGGAGACTCTACATCATTTCTGACAAATGGCAGTCCAATTTCTTCTTGAAAGACTCCAATGATGAAGCTCTCACAACTTCCGAAGGCAACTTCTGTTCCATTGGTTGATTGTTCTCCCTGTCAGAAAGTTTCTCCTTATTTCTAGGTTGAATCTCTCCTTGATCAGTTTCCATCCATTATTCCTTGTCTGGCCTTTTTGGGTGCTTTGGAAAACAGCTTGACCCCTTCCTCCTCTCTGGGGCAGCCCCTCAAATATTGGAAGATGCTCTCCTGTCTCCCCTGGTCCTTCTCTTCCCTAGACTAGCCATGCCCAGTTCCTGTAACCGTTCTTCATATGTTTTAGTCTCCAGTCCCCTAGCGATGGTTCGAAGTTACAATGGCACTGAAAAAGATGACTTACGACTGGTTTTCACACTCGTGACCATTGCAACACTCCTGTGGTCACGTGATCGAAATCCAAGTATTTAGCAAACTGGCATGTACTTATGACAGTTGCACCGTCCTGAGGTCATGTGATCACTGCTTGTAACTTTCCCATCCAGTTTCTGTCAAGCAAATGACAGCAAATGGGCAGCTGATTTGCTTAAGGACCGCACAATTCTCTTCACAACTGCAGGGCTTCGCTTAACCACTGGGTGGGTAGGGAATTGTGGGAGTTGAAGTCCATGCAACCTCAACCTGCAGAGGTTGAGAAACACAGAGCTATTTAAACACCTCCTTTTCTGAATGGAACCAATAAGCCAGGCTGGAGGAGATTGCTTATTAGATCCTTTTTTTGGTGGGGGGATGTAAAAATTCAACCCTTGGAGTATTTCAGATTTTTTTCAAAAAAATATGCGTACTTTTCCCAGGAACATAGTTACCAATTAACATTTCACAACATATCCTGGGTTCTGTATTTTCAGCTGTGGATGGGGAGAGACTTCAGAGCAGCATCTATGTTCTCTCACAAAACTTGGGCTCTACAAAACTTGGGTTTGCTGTCATTAACTGATGAAAATGTTTTTGTCTCCAAGGACTCAGCCTAACATCTCAACACTGCCCCTGCTGCTAACTAAAATCACTCTGGGCACATTACTTGTAACTCTCTACAAGCATGTTCACTTTTTACTTTGCCCTCTCTCTCTCTCCCCCTCTCTTCCTCCCCCCTCTCCCTCTCCCTCTCCCTCTGCCACTCCCTCTTTCCCTCTTCCTCTCTCTTCCTCTCCATGTCACTTTCTCTCTTTCTCCCCCTCCCCCTCTCTTTCTCCTCCTCCTCTCCCTTCCCCCTCTCTCATTCTTTCCCTGTCCCTCTATCTCTCTTTCTCTTCCCGCCTCTTTTTCTCTCCCTCTCTCTCTCTACTCCCTCTCCCTCTTTCTCTTTTTCTTTCCCCCTCTCTCTTTCTCTCCCTCTCTCTCTCTTTCTCTTTCCCCCCTCTTTTTCTCTTTCCCGTGATCTCACTGTTTCTCTCCCTGTCCCTTTGTCTCTCTTTCTCTCCCTGTTCCCCTCTCCCTCTTTCTCTCCTTCTCTTTCTCTCATTTTCCCTCTCTTCTCCTCTCTTTATGTGTGTGTCTTTGCGTGTGTAGAAGAGATGGTTGTCACTTTTCAGGAACGGTCATTTCCACGATCCACTCTTTGGAGCAAGTAATTTTCCCTCTTGTATTCCTGCAAAGGAGGCGTCACCAATGACTTCATTGCGCTGCATTGCAACATTGCTGAGTGACCCACCACTGCAGTTGTCTAATTTGTGTGTTTTCACTGGAGACCTGCTGATTCAATCACTTTGAAAATGCCCATTTTTTCCACACTAGAGACTTTTATGGCTCTGTGTTTTAGAAGCTTGTTTCCCCACAAACCCCGGAGCTCTATGTATTCCAATTTTTATGGTAAGCACTAATAAACTGTTTAAAGGATATGTTAATTGTGTTTATTGTGTTCTTTAATTTTCATATGTATCATTAAAGAGGTATCACCTCATTTTGAATCTTAATCCACATTACTCTTTTCTATCTATCTATCTATCTATCTATCTATCTATCTATCTATCTATCTATCTATCTATCTATCTATCTACTATCTATCTAGCTAGCTAGCTATCATTTTGATTTGGCTGTAGAAAGGGTAAAGAGTTAATGGAGAATACATATACATATGCATACAGCAGAATATATCTGTTATCTTAACAAAGCCAGCAGACCAATTCTTAAAGGAATGTGCAAATTCATCAAAATATTTTGAAGCTCTAATTTTTCATGTAGGTTTTGCGTGTTTTTCTTCACCCATTATGCTAATGGATGGTTGATTTTTTTTTACTTTATTATTACTTTTTTTAAAAAAAATCAATGAGAACATGTGAATTATTGCCATAATTAACTGTGCTGAATTAATTAATTCTACTGCCAAAGTTAAGCACTGATTGATTTCAAGAGGAGTGATTTAAGCACATGTTTCAATATCCCCATGAAATCAGCAAGTCTTAAAAAAATAGTTAATTGGGCTGAACTCCTTTTATTACCTGGCACATGATGGCACATTTTCTGGACTTGGTTAGAATTTTAGGGCAGAAATGAGAATGAAGAAGCAATTTTGCATCATTGTTTGTAGATGATAGATAAAATGGATGGATGGATGGATGGATGGATGGATGGATAGATAGATAGATAGATAGATAGATAGATAGATAGATAGATAGATAGATAGAGATAGACGGATAGGCAGATAGATAGATAGATAGATAGATAGATAGATAGATAGATAGATAGATAGATAGATAGATAGATAGATAGGGGGGCATTTCATCAGATCCGTCGGATCTACCGGTTGCGGCCCTTTCTGGATCGGGACGCCCTGCGCACGGTCACTCAGGCCCTGGTCACCTCTCGCCTGGACTATTGTAATGCCCTCTACATGGGGCTCCCTGCGGGGAGCATCCGGAGACTCCAACTGGTGCAGAATGCGGCCGCGCGGGTGATCATGGGGGCGTCACGTAGCGCCCACGTGACGCCTCTCCTGCGCGAGCTGCATTGGCTGCCAGTGGCTTTCCGGGTTCGCTTTAAGGTTCTGGTTCTGACCTTTAGGGCGATCCATGGCATTGGACCAGGTTACCTACAGGACCGCATCCTACCGGTGATCTCCAGCAGACCAGTGCGAGCACACAGGGAAGGCCTTCTCCGGGTTCCGTCGGCTACCATGTGCCGCCTGGCGGTCCCAAGGGGTAGGGCCTTCTCTGTGGCGGCCCCTGCCCTCTGGAATACTCTGCCACCGGAACTGCATACCGTCATGGACCTGAGGTCCTTCAGGCGCGCGCTGAAGACCTGGCTTTTCGAGCAGGCCGGCCTGGGCTGAGAGAGGGTTTTAATGTGTCTCCATTAATTTTAATTAGGGGGTTTTAAGGGGGTGGGGTGGGCTTTTTATTCGGCCTAATCTAATTTAATCTTTTTCTTAACTTTTGTATTGTTGGGGTTTTTAGATTGGCTGTACACCGCCCTGAGTCCCTAGGGAGAAGGGCGGTATAAAAGTTAAATAAATAAATAAATAAATAAATAAATAAATAAATAGATAGATAGATGATAGATGATAGAGGGGGCGGTATATAAATCAAATAAATAAAATAAATAAATAATAAATAAATGAGAGAGAGAGATAATAGATTGATAGAAGAGATAGATAATAGATAGATAGACAGACAGATAGACAAAGAGACAATTTTCTACAGCTTAAACTTATGACAATTGGTGCTGGAATTCTGATTGCTAAGTGATATGGTCATTAAACAAGTCATCACCTGACCAGTCCTATCGTATTGATTTAACTGACTTCACGGCTCTAAAAATGAGGTACTAACATCCAAGTTATGGCTGTATAGTTTTAGACATGGTGTATTGTTCTGTTTTTCTACATGTTTGAAATGCTTATTAATAGGACATAATTTGTGTAGGCCTTCATTTGTGGAAATCATCTTACCTGTTTCATGAAAGGTATTTATTTAATGCTCAAAGTCACCCTTTTGATTTCCATGCCTAAAGTGGGACTAGAACTCATAGTTTTCTGGTGATTGGCCCAAAGTTACCCCGCTGGTTTTCATGGCTAAGGCAAGACTAGAACTCACACTCTCCTGGTTTCTAGCCTGATTACTTAACTACTAGCCTAATCTGCCTCTCATCATAATAAAAAGCATAACATGAAGTCTGCAACTAACCATAGCTCTGATGGCCAGCAGAAACCAATTTCCATGGGCCCAACCAGTGTTACTGTCTTTCTCCTCTGATATATTATTTCTTATTCTTTTTCTTGGCTTTCGATCAATCCTAAGAGGACTAGCATAATGGGTTTGTATCTCTGTTTGTTCTACCTATTCCCCTTTCCTGGGTTACAAACAAACAAATGATGAGCTTTCCAGATAGGAACAGGTTTTGCCTGTCACAGCTCTTGTAGCCAAAGAGAAAGGTCAAGATTTATGTACTTCTCGAATATGTAAAAGTTAATTCAATGAACCTACTGACTTTGATTCTGTTTTTTTTTTTTTCCCATTGCAGTGGTTGATAGGAATATGTCCAGTTATCTGGTGAGATCCGTAGAAATAGCAAGCTATCAGTAGGAATAATTAATTCATTTTGAAATATGATAGAGACAATATCTACATAGATTGCTTTTTTTGCTAACTAGACAAACAGACATCTAGGAAAATACCAGTACATAGAAGAAAATATACGTAGCTCAAGGTTGAATTGTTGAACATATGAGCTGGGCTGATCACTTGAAGACATTTTATTATCCAACTAAAAGTAACAACCCTTCCAAGACCGAGTGGCTGTGGTTTCCGGCGGCCCGATATAGTCAGCTGACTCCATCGCTGGCTATTGGGGATGAGATCTTGACCCCCACAGAAGGGGCGCGCAATCTTGGTGTCCTCCTGGATGTACGGCTGTCTTTGGAAGAGCATATTACGGCCGTCTCCAGGGAGGCTTTTTATCAGGTTCGCCTGATACGCCAGATGCGGCCCTTTCTTGATCGGGACGCCTTACGCACAGTCACTCATGCCCTGGTCACCTCCTGTCTGGACTACTGTAATGCCCTCTACATGGGGCTCCCTGAGGGGAGCACCCGGAGGCTTCAACTGGTACAAAATGCAGCCGCGCGGGTGGTTATGGGGGCGTCGAGATACTCCCACGTGACGCTCCTCCTGCGCGAGCTGCATTGGTTGCCAGTGGCCTTCCGGGTTCGCTTTAAAGTACTGGTTTTGGTCTTTAAAGCGCTCCATGGCATCGGACCAGGATACTTACAAGACCGCATTCTGCCAGTAGTCTCCCACCGACCGGTGCGCTCCCACAGAGAGGGTCTCCTCCGGGTCCCGACGCCTTCTATGTGTCGTCTGGTGACCCCGAGGAATAGGGCCTTCTCTGTGGGGGCACCCGCCCTTTGGAATGGGATGCCCCCTGGATTACGAACGACCAGTGACCTGAGGGCCTTCAGACGTGACCTGAAGACCTGGCTCTTCGAGCAGGCCGGCCTGAGCTGACTAATGGGATTTTAAATGGGGTTTTTAGATTACTTGGGACGGGGTATGATGTTTTATTGATTTTAATTGGGGTTTTTAGATTTGGGACAGTCTAGTGTTTAATTCTTTTTTAAATAATTTATACTTTGTTTATTTGTATTTTAGTTGGCTGTTCACCGCCCTGAGTCCTTCGGGAGAAGGGCGGTATATAAAACTCAGAAATAAATAAATAATAATAAATAATAAATAACATCATCAGTGAGTGTGGGGTTTGCTCTCTGTTTATATACAGTAACTTGCCCTACCAGTGTTTCTCTTTGCTAGTTCTTTTTTTTTTTTAATTTAATTTTTTATTTTTAAATATATATGTATTAAATACATGAACAGCGTGGTTTATGGGTATTAATTTTGATACCAAATATTAATAATAAAATTGACAATTTTGATCACCTTGCATTAATCATACTCACATCTTTCTAATAACATCCATAATACAGTCATCTTTCCACTTCTTATCCTTTCTAGTTAGTTCTTTTATTGCGGTATTGTTTCTGCTTGCTTGCTTATCCCTACTTACCTGGCTACCGGCTGCTGGAGAAGATGTGCTCTGGTCTTTTCGTTTGTTTGTTTACTTCTTAATTTTTTATTGTCTCTTTTGAGTGGTGGGTCAATGTGGCTTATCTTTATGTGTTGGTGGCTGCTTTTTTCTAAGGGCCAAATTTCCAGGAATTCCCTAGCATTTTTGGGGATCTAGTTTGGCCTAAGATAGTGCCCAGTTGATACCATGGTTGATTCTATCCACGTGTTGTGAAATTAAGGACCATTTGTTATGTTTTTTGACTACTAGGTTGCTGTTCGTGGATGCACTCTGCAGGTCTTCTGCCTAACTATTTTATTTATTTATTTATTTATTATAACATTTATATACCGCCCTTCTCCCTAGGGACTCAGGGCGGTGTACAGCCGAATCAAACCCAAACAATACAAAAGTTAAAAAGAAATTAAATAATAGGCTGTTTAAACTAAAACAACCCTCCCCCAAGAATATTAAAACCATATTAAGGAGACAATTAAAAACTGTATCAGCCCAGGCCAGCCTGCTCGAAGAGCCAGGTTTTTAACGCGCACCTGAAGGCCCTCAGGTCCGTGCTGGTGCGTATCTCAGGTGGCAGAGTATTCCAGAGGGCAGGGCCCCCCACAGAGAAGGCCCTACTCCTGGGGGCCGCCAGACGACACATAGAGGCCGATGGCACCCGGAGAAGGCCCTCCCTGTGGGAACGCACCGGTCTGCTGGAGATCACCGGCAGAATGCGGTCCTGCAGGTAACTATCCTACATAGCGACTGTTAGAATCTTTCTATATATATATCATAGAGGATTCCTGTTTTTTCTTATTAAGCCACTGGGCCTTTTGATTGATGTTTAGAGAGTTGTAGTTGGTTTGTGTGTGGAAGAAAGGAAGGGAGGGAGGGAGGAAATGAGGAGGAAGAGGAGGAGGAGGAAGAGAAAGAGGAAGGAAAGGAAAGGAAAGGAAAGGAAAGGAAAGGAAAGGAAAGGAAAGGAAAGGAAAGGAAAGGAAAGGAAAGAAAAGGAAAGGAAAGGAAAGGAAAGGAAAGGAAAGGAAAGATTATCCATCCGTCACAAAGTAAGATAATCACTTTAGTGAGGGGGTTTCCTCTGGGGAGGGGTATGAAAGGGCTATCCCTACGATCGGTGGGAGAGGCAGGTATGGTGTTGACAGGGGGTCTTATCAAGTGATGGGAGCTCGCCCCCGCTGTTTACAAGCGGTGGTGCGCTCCGGCCCCCAGGTCATGTCTCGCTCCCTGAGTTGTTTAAATGATCGGGCCCCGGGCCTCCGGCTGATGCTTTGCAATGCCAGGTCCGTAGTGAATAAAGCCCCCCCTTGTTCACGATCTCGTCACGGAGGGGGGTGCGGACCTGGCGGGCGTTACCGAGACCTGGCTGGGACAGGAGGGGGGTGTCCCTCTGGTGGAGATGTGCCCAGCCGGGTTTCGGGTCTTTCATCGGCCGAGGGCCGAGGGGAGGGGTGGGGGGGTTGCAGTAATTATTCGGGAGGATCTAGATCCTAGGGAATCCACTGTTCCTCAGACGACCGGATGTGAGTCCCTGTTTGTTAAGTGTGGTTCCGGGGTTCAGATGGGCCTATTGATCACATACCTGGCTCCCTGCTATGTGACATCGGCCCTGCCTGAGCTCCTCGAGGTCATAGCCGGTCTGGCGGTTGAGACCCCCAGGCTGATGGTCATGGGGGATCTCAACTTGCCTTCGGCCGGTGGGGCCTCGGGGACTGCTCAGGAGTTCTTGGCTTCCATGACAGCCTTGGGCCTGACCCAATTAATTAAGGAACCCACGCATATTGGGGGTCACATTCTGGATCTGGTTTTTGTCTCTGGACAGTGGCAGGATGATCTAGGTGTTGGGGATGTTTCTGTTGAACCCTTGTCATGGTCAGATCATTCGCTCCTTAGGCTAGACTTCCAGGCCGCTCCTCCCCATCGCAGGGAGGCGGACCAAATACGTTGGTACCGCCCCAGGCGCCTGATGGATCCAGATAGGTTCCTGATGGAGCTTGGGCCATATCCCGACATTCGGACTCACGACTCGGTGGGGGACCTAGTCACCACCTGGGAAAGGGTGGCGGCTGGGGCCCTGGACCGGGTCGTGCCCTTGCGGCCTCTGACCCGGCGCTGCTCTCGCTCAGCCCCCTGGTTTTCCGGGGAGCTGAGGGAGATGAAGCGCCGGAAAAGACGCCTGGAGAGTATTTGGAGGACTACTCGCTCCGGACCTGACCGAACACTTTTACGGTCTTTTATTAAGACCTATTTAGTGGCGATAAGGGTGGAAAGGCGTCTTTACTTTTCCACCTTATTGCGTCCGCAGGAAACCGCCCGGCTGCCCTGTTTAGAGTGACCCGCTCCCTCTTAGAAGGGGGAGCGCGGGAGGATCCCTTGCAGGGACAGGCTGAGGATTTTTCACAGTTCCTGGTGGATAAAATCACTCAGATCCGGGATGGCTTGGACTCCGAATGGGCAGCTCTGGGTGGGGAATCGGGGGCGGAATTTGGAACAGTCATTTGGGACGAGTTTGATCCTGTGACCCCCGAGGACGTGGACAGGTTACTGCGGGGACTGAATGCGACCACATGTTTATTGGACCCGTGTCCCTCCTGGCTGGTGTTGGCCACCCGGGAGGTGACACGAGGTTGGTTCCAGGGCATTATTAACGCTTCCTTGAGTGAGGGATATCTACCCGCCGCCTTGAAAGAGGCGGTGGTGAGACCCCTCCTCAAGAAACCGTCCCTGGACCCAACTTTGTTATCTAATTATCGTCCTGTCTCCAACCTTCGTTTTATGGCGAAGGTTGTTGAGAGTGTGGTGGCACAACAGTTTCCCCAGCACCTGGATGAAGCTGTCTATTTGGATCCACGCCAATCGGGCTTCAGGCCCGGGCACAGCACAGAGACGGCGCTGGTCGCATTGGTGGATGATCTCTGGAGGGCCCGTGACAGGGGTTATTCCTCTGTCCTGGTCCTCCTAGATCTTTCGGCGGCTTTTGATACTGTCGACCACAGTATCCTATTGCAGCGGCTGGGGGGGTTGGGGGTGGGAGGCACCGTTATGCGGTGGTTCTCCTCCTTCCTCTCTGACCGCTCGCAATTTGTGTTGGCAGGGGGGCAGAGGTCGGCCCCGAGGCCCCTGGTTTGCGGGGTGCCTCAGGGGTCGCTGCTCTCGCCCCTCCTGTTCAACATACATATGAAGCCGCTAGGTGAGATCATCCGTGGCTTTGGGGTAGAGTTCCATCAGTACGCTGATGACACCCAGCTGTACATCTCTACCCCGGGCCACCCCGATGAAGCCGTCGAAGTGATGGCCCGATGCCTGGAGGCCGTGCGGTGTTGGATGGGGCGGAACAGGCTTCAGCTCAACCCATCTAAGACTGAGTGGCTGTGCTTCCCGGCACCCCGATACAGCCGGCTGGTTCCATCGCTGGCTGTGGGGGGGGAAATTCTTGCCCCACAGAGAGGGCCCGCAATCTGGGTGTCCTCCTGGATGTACGGCTGTCATTGGAAGATCATGTGGCGGCCGTCGCCAGGGGGGCTTTTGGACAGGTCCGTAGGATCTACCAGTTGCGGCCCTTTCTGGATCGGGATGCGCTTCGCACGGTCACTTCCGCCCTGGTGATCTCCCGCCTAGACTATGCCAATGCTCTCTACATGGGGCTGCCCTTGAAGAGCATCCGGAGGCTCCAGTTGGTGCAGAATGCAGCCGCGAGGGTGGTAATGGGGGCACCTAGGGGTTCCCATGTTATGCCACTTCTACGCGCGCTGCATTGGCTCCCGGTGGCCCTCCGGGTGCGCTTCAAGGTCTTGGTCACTATCTTTAAAGTGCTCCATGGCTCGGGACCAGGTTACTTGCGAGACCGCCTCCTGCCACCATCGGCTTCCCACCGACCGGTACGCTCCCATAGAGTGGGCCTCCTCGGGGTGCTGCCGGCTGGACGGCTGGCGACCCCGAGGGCGTGGGCCTTCTCATTGGGAGCACCCCCTCTCTGGAATGAATTACCCCCGGAGGTAAGGGCCGCCCCCGATCTCATGGCCTTCCGTCGGTTGCTCAAAACGCATTTATTTCGGCAGGCCGGACTGGCCTAGGGGTTTTTAAATTTTAATCGGGTTTTAATCTTTTTAATACTTGTTTATATTTTATTAGAGCCATATTATATTTCAGTTTTTAAATTTTAATATTCTATGTTGTCTCATATTTTGTACCTTGTTATATGTGTTTTTATTGGCTGTTCACCGCCCCGAGTCCCTTCGGGGAGAGGGGGCGGTATATAAATCAAATAAATAATAAATAATAATAATAATAGTATGTTAGATATTCATTAAATATCAGTGCAGTAAATAAATACCTTTCATGTAACAGGTAAGATGATTTCCACAAACGAAGTCTTACTCAAATTATGTCCTATTAATAAGCCCTTCAAACACGTAGAAAAACAGAACAATGCACCATGTCTAGAACCATATAACTTTAATGTTAACACCTCATTTTTAGAGTCCTAAAAGTCAGCTTGTGAGTTGTACAGAACCTATATAGCATTTCCAACAGGTAAGTCAATAAGGTGACATATGCAGACAAAAGACATAACAATCCTCATTCAAAGTGCGGTGATTGGAGAGCCTATAATGAACTACTCCCTGTGATTAGAAGACATTCCTTTAAGTCGTTTGATTTCTCGCCCATCCTTTTTCTCCTGGCATATTACAGAGAAAGAGAAGGTAGTAATTTTCTATTTTTATATAGTGTCTACCTTTTGCATCAAATTCTGCAGGGAGACATGTAATGATCTTGATGTAATTCTAGTTGCTTTGGAAATGTTATTTGGCCTTGTGCTGCAGTTTGCCTGAAAAGTTTAGATTTGGCTCAACTTAATGACCCAGGTCTAACATTAAAAAAAATTGTGCAATGTTTTGAATTTCTGGAGAACATCCTCTGGAAGTCATAGCACCAAACAAGAAGTTGAGAGTTGAAAGGGCCAATGAGGTTATCGATTCAATGAGTCATCCAGTTTTAGGCACCATACTATACAAAAGATGTTGAGACTCTATAAAAAGTACAGAGAAGAGCAACCAGGATGATTAGGGGACTGGAGATTAAAATATATGAAGAACGGTTACAGGAACTGGCCATGGCTAGTCTACTGAAGAGAAAGACAAGGGGAGACATGATAGCAGTCTTCCAATATTTGAGGGACTGCCACACAGAAAAAGGGGGTCAAGCTATTTTCCAAAGCGCCTGTAGGCCAGACAAGGAATAATGGATGGAAATTGAGCAAGGAGGGATTTAACATGGAAATAAGGAGAAATTTTCTGACAGTGAGAACGATCAACCAGTGGAACAGAAGTTGCCTTCAGAAATTGTGGGAGCACCATCACTAGAAGCTTTCAAGAAGAGATTGGATTGCCATCTGTCAGAAATGGTATAGGATCATTTCTGAGCAGGGGGTTGAACTAGATGACCTACAAGGTCCTTTCCAACTTCTGATTCTGGGAAAGTCATAAATCCCAAAAGGAATATGCTATAATCAAAACAATAAAAATATTTTAAAAGCAATAAAAAACTAAATAAAAAATATTTGTCCCAAATATGCATAGATACTTGGCCCATTAACAATAAAGTCAGAAATGGGATCCAGGGGAGGGAATTCCAGAACAAAGTTCCATAATGTAAGTAGTCCTCAACATACGACTGTAACAGAGTCTGCCCATTAAAGTCGCATTGTATGTAGACCTACCAGGTTGTAAATCGGGTCAGTCATACAACCAACCCAATTTTACAACCCAGTTTTACAGTGGGTTTCCAGAGGAAAAAGATGCAGACTATAGGAACCAGGTTCACCACTCAGGTGGCCACAATGACCCTGTAAAAAGAATGCAAATGACCAGCTGTCAGCGAGGAATATAAATCCTTCCAGTGGTGGGATTCAACCAGTTCGCACCACTTCGGGAGAACAGGTTGTTAACTTTCTGAGCAGTTTGGTGAACTGGTAGTTGGAAGAAATCATTAGGGCAGAGAACCGGTTGTTAAATTATTTGAATCCCACCACCGAATCCTTCCATTCCCCATCATCCAGTCAGAGCAGAAGAAGCTTCTTGGATGAGAAGAGAAACGTCTTCAAAAGAAAAAAACAACAACATGAAGTCCAGTTGTCTCCTGAAAAAAAGCACCTTTGAGCCAATTTTACAACTGGGGTGGGACTCTACCAGTTTGGACTGGTTCAGGTGAACCAGGAGTTCTGGTGAGCATTTGGCCTCACCTACCTGCCCCTGCTCTTTCCTGTGCTCTATTTCCTGTTTTCTTTTTAGCGCAGCTGATTCGCGTGGCAGTATGGTTTGCCGCACATCAGCTGTTTTACTCACCGGGGATGCAGCAGAAGGTAAGTAATTGAGTTGAAAATGGCCTTTTCTAAATGTAGAGCACGTGCGCGAAGTGAGCATTTGGTGTGCGTGCTCGCAAAGCGCACGCTCACGGAACCAGTTGTTACTCCGGTTGAATTGCACCACTGTTTACAACCTGTTTGCAGCAGTCCTTCAGCCACTGCTGCTGTCGTTAAACAAAGCCACTGCTAAGCCGGTTATAAGTTGAGCACTACCTGTAAGCTAGACCACTGAATGAAGAGAGATTTATTTATTTATTTTATTTGGTTTGTCAGTTGCTTACAAGATAATAGGTATAAGTAAAAACATAGTTATGAATACATGGATACATATAAGAAAAATAAAAAAGAAACAATAGGACAGGGACAGTAGGCACGTTGGTGCGCTTATGCACGCCCCCTACAGACCTCTTAGGAAAGGGGTGAGGTCAATAGTAGACAGTCTAAGGTTAAAGTTTTTGGGGTTTGGGAAGAAACCACAGAGTCAGGTAGAGTATTCCAGATATAGATCACTCTGAGAGCCCCCAAAGACACCAGACACATTTTTTTCAGCGCTGAAATTATGCCAAAGAATTTCCTATTCATTTAGCAATGTTGATGCTGCGGCAGAGCAAATTCCACCAACTTGACAATCTAATTAAACACAAAAAGGACTCTGGATTTAACTCAGCCCTCATAATTCATCCACCTCCGATTGCCTCATCATCTTGGCTTTGTGCTGCTTGTATCTCATCAGATTAGATTATAATCCCATCTTTCTACATTCTTGAATTGCTGCACAGAAGCATCACGCTGTTAGGCCACATGAGGCAACACCCCTCCCCCCGCTCCGAATAATTTAATTTACAAAAGCTTTGATGGGTGGGAGGGAAAGCGTTGGCTTCTCTCAATCAAAGGATTCTCCAGCAAAGCTGACAGGTGTGATCGTTTCTTTAAGGTTGTCAAAATTCAACAACACATGCCACACACTCATGAACACTCAGAAACTAAAGCCCCCATCTGAGACAAAATTATGGTTAGGTGGGAATGTTGGGGTCTTCCCAGAGCTGTCGCTTCCCAGAGCTGTAGCTACCAAAAGAAATACAGTCGTTTTCCTAACTGGACAAAGAGAAGAGTGCCATTATTTATTTTATTTATTTAATTTCTAAAAGGTTAAGGTAAATACTCTTCTCCGTTGACCAAAGACATTTCTGTGCTCATGTGGCCAACATGACTATATGCCAAAGGCACACAGAACACTGTTTAGTTTGTCAATGAAGTGGTACCTATTAATCTACTCGCATTTTCATGCTTTTGAACAGTTAGGTAGGCAGGAGCTGGAGCAAGGAACAGGAGCTCACTCCATTGAACAGAAGTTGGGTCTCGAACCCAAGCTCTGTCAGTTTGTGCTGTCAGTTTCCAGCTGATAAGTTCAGCCTCTTTAACTGCTATTAGAATGGTATGGCTATGGTTATGATAGAGAAGAGAAGAGAAGAGAAGAGAAGAGAAGAGAAGAGAAGAGAAGAGAAGAGAAGAGAAGAGAAGAGAAGAGAAGAGTTGGAAGGGACCTTGGAGGTCTTCTAGTCCAACCCCCTGCTCAGGCAGGAAACCCTATACCATTTCAAACAAATGGTTGTCCAATCTCTTCTTAAAAACATCCAGTGTTGAGAATTCACAACTTCTGGAGGCAAGTTGTTCCACCGATTAATTGTTGTAACTGTCAGGAAATTTCTCCTTAGTTCTAAGTTGCTTCTCTCCTTGATTAGTTTCCATCCATTGTTTCTTGTCCTGCCTTCAGGTGCTTGGGAGAATAGCTTGCCTCCTTCTTCCTTTTTGCAACCATTGCAATATCAGAACACTGCTATCATGTCACCCCCTGGTCCTTCTTTTCCAGGCTAGACATACCCACTTCCTGCAACCGTTCTTTGTACGTTTTAGCCTCCGGTCCCCTGATCATCTTTGTTGCTCTTCTCTGCACTCTTTCTAGAGTCTCAACATCTTTTTTACATTATGGAGACCAAAACTGGATGCAGTATTCTAAATGTGGTCTTATACTAAGGCTTTATAAAGAGATATCAGCATTTCACATGATCTTGATTCCATCCCTCTGTTAATGCAGCCTAGAACTGTGTTGGCCTTTTTGGCAGCTGTAGCACAATGCTGGCTCATATTTAAGTGATTGTCCACTAGGACTCCAAGATCCCTCTCACAGTTGTTCCCATTGAGCAAGGTAACATCCATACTGTACCTGTGCATTTGGTTTTTCTTGCCTAATTGTAGAAATATTTAGAAATAGAAATAATAAAGTAATACTTATTGCTTTATAGGTAACTCAAGATGGCAAACATACCTAATTTATTTATTTATTTATTAAACTTCTATACCGCTCCCTCTCCCAAAAAGGGACTCAGGGCGGTGTACAGCCTACTAAAAACATACAATAAATACCCAATAAATATAATTAAAATAAATTAAACCAAATTGATCCGGCTATCTATCCCAAAAATTCAGTTAAAAATTAAAAGCTAATAAAACCCCGATTAAAATTAAGTTAAAACTAAAATACAGTTAATATTAATTCTTCTTCCTATTTCCCCTGCAAGAACCCTGTGTGAAATAGCGTGCTTGAATCCAGAGATAGGATGGAGAATTAAAGCTACACAGCCCTAAAGAGGTTTTAGAATAGCATGGGACAGGTGTCCAGGAGATTATCTGAGCTCTGCGTGTGATAATCATCTTATGAACTCATGTCTATCCTGGGTTGTTGTTGTTGTTTTTTTGGTTGGTTTGCTTCCTTTATTTTCAATATCATCAGAAGGAGAAGCTGTCTCCCACATTTCAGCTCTGTTGAATAGATCTGGTCCACCTTTCTCATGACACAATTTCGCCTCTTCAGAGGGATTATTGAAGAATCCAGGTGGGTTGAATTAAACCACAAGGAAGGAATCGTTGTCCACTTTTAAAGCAAAGCGTCTTGCTCAATAAAATTCCCACAACCTCAACTGAATTGTTTAACTGGGTATTTCCAGGGGTGGACTTCAAAAAATTTTAGCAATGGATTCTCTGCCTAATTGCTGGGTGGGCGTGGCCATGGTGGGAGTGGCCTAGTTGGCCTTCTGCACCACAGTGGGGTTTTTGCCCTCCCTGGCTCCGGAGGCTTTCTTCGAGCCTCCAGGAGGGCAAAAACAGCCTCCGCGGGCTCCGGAGGCTCTCTGGAAGCCAGAAACAGGCCCGTTTCTGGCCTTTCTGAACTTCCAGAAGGCCCATTTTTCACCCTTCACAAGCCTCTGCGTGCGTCCTGCACTTACCTGCACCCAAAATGGGCCACGTGGGGACTCCTGGGGGGGAGGGGTGGGTGGGGCAAGCCAGGAGTCGAATTTGGGGGTTCTCCAAACTGTGCAGAATCTTAGATAGAGGGTCTCCCAAACCCCTGAAAACTGCCAGCAACCCAGCCCTGGTTTCCCCCTCACTCATTTAGATATGTATGGATCTTGAGGATTTGTACCACAATGTTTGAAATCAAATGAGTGCTTTGTTCTAATCCCCACATTAGCAAAAGATTGTTGGGAACCCGATTGGCAAATTCTTCAAATTTCTACTGTTACTCATTCTTGAAAGAAGAGTGCAGAGGTTTCTTCCACAAACTCCAAAAACTTGAACCTTAGACTGTCTACTATTGACCTCACCCCTTTCCTAAGAGGTCTGTAGGGGGCGTGCATAAGTGCACCAACGTGCCTACCCTCCCTGTCCTATTGCTTCTTTTATTTTTCTTATATGTACCCATTTCATGTATTCATAACTATGTATATACTTATACCTATTATCTTGTAAGCAATTAACAAAAATAAATAAATAAATAAATAAATAAATAAATAAATAAATAAATAAATAAATAAATAAATAAATAAATAAATAAATAAAACTTGATTGCAGGAAATACGACTTCAGCAACAGAGGGGTCAATGTCTGGAATACTCTGCCTGACTCTGTGGTTTCCTTCCCCAAACCCCAAAAACTTTAACCTTAAACTGTCTACTATTGACCTCACCCCTTTCCTAAGAGGTCTGTAGGGGGCGTGCATAAGCGCACCAACGTGCCTACCGTCCCTGTCCTATTGTTTCTTTTATTCTTCTTATATGTACCCATTTCATGTATTCATAACTATGTATATACTTATAATTATTATCTTGTAAGCGATTGACCAATCAAATAAACAAATAAAATAAATAAAAATAAAAAGGACTAGAATATTTAAGAAACATGGCTGGTAGAACAATAACAAAAAATTTGGATCAAAAATGAGTGGGTGCTGAACATACCCTGGACACATTTATGAGTACTTATGAACCTGAATGAGAGAACGGAATTGGAAGGGATCTTTAAGGTAATCTTTTGGAATAGAACTGGAAGGGACCTTGGAGGTCATCTAGTCCAGCCCCCTACTCAAGCAGGAGATCCTATACCATTTCAGACAAATGGCTGTCCAGTCTCTTCTTGAAAACCTCCAGTGATGAAGCACCCACTACTTCTTGAAGGCAAGTCATTCCAGTGATTAATTTTCCTCAATGTCAGGAAATTTCTCTTTAATTCCAAGTTGCTTCACTTCTTGGTTAGTTTCCACCGGTTGCTCTTTGTTCTACCTTCATGTGCTTTGAAGAATAGCTTGACCCCCTCTTCTTCATAGCAACCCCTCAGATATTGGAAGACTGCTATCATGTCCCACACCTCCTTTCCATTAAACTAGACCTACCCAATTCCAACAACCATTCTTTATATGTTTTAGCCTCCAATCCCCTAATTATCTCATCAGTCTGGAACCCACATTACATATCTGATATTAGCACAGTTGAGAAAGTCCAGAAATATTTCATAAGAAGAGTTCTCCACTCCTCTACTCATTGTAGAATACTTTATGCCACTAGACTTGAAATTCTAGACCTAGAAAACCTTGAATTACACTGTCTTCGGTCTGATCTAAGTATGGTATATAAAATCATACATTGCAATGACTTACCTGTCAATGAATACTTCAGCTTCAACCATAACAACACAAGAGCACACAGTAGATACAAACTCAACCGCACCAAACTTGATTGCAGGAAATACGACCTCAGCAACAGAGAGGTCAATGTCTGGAATACTCTATCTGACTCTTTGGTTTCTTCCCCAAACCCCAAAAACTTTAACCTTAGACTGTCTACTATTGACCTCACCCCTTTCCTACGAGGCCTGTAGGGGGCGTGCATAAGTGCACCAATGTGCCTACCGTCCCTGTTCTATTGTTTCTTTTATATTTTTCTTATATGTACCCATTTCATGTATTCATAACTATGTATATACTTATATCTATTATCTTGTAAACGATTGACAAATCAAATAAATTCTAAATTCTAAATTCTAAATCTTTGTTGATAAACTAGGATTAGCATACCAAGACTGCAAAATCAAGATACCTGCAAATAATTAGATTTTCTGGATTTTTTTCTTCCTACCCTAACTTCCTGCAGCCCTAGATAAACAAAAACCATTTCTAAAACCAGTGACTCTCAGAAGGACATCTAAGCAGTGATAAGTTTACTTCTGCATGTACTTTGGAAAGTTGCAGAAAAGGAAACCTATTATTGTTGAGTGAAACACATATCAGAACATTTGCAATGTCTGTCAGACTCTGAATCCCACCTCAAAAAATTTGGTTGCTGTGAAAAGTGCATTCCAGAGCTGCAAAGCAGCAATCACAGATCTTCTAGAACAGGGGTATCAAACTCAAAGCCTGCAGTCATGCCCCTGTCAGAATCTGACTCCGAGGAGTAAGCCAAGCAGCTGACAGGGAGTGGGAGTGTGGCTCTGTTGTCTGTGGAAGAAACTGGGGAAGGGCAAAGTCTGGCAGAGCAGGGAAGAGGTAGAGCAAGGGAGAGGGAATTCGGAGGAAGACCCAGGCCCACCCCCTCGTCATCCTAGGGCATGCAGAGAGGAACGGAGAAGGGAGCAACGTGAGTTGCATGGCTTACAGGGATGGAAAGGGCCCTGATTCCCTTCATTAGCTGCAGCTGGGAACACAGTATATAAAAGAGGAAGCTGCCCACAGCAAACTGTGGGGAGCAAATGTGAATTTAACTGGTATCATCTTGGCTTATCTGTGTTCTTGGCATCTTCCCAATTGTGTGAGTTTTGTCATGCTTTCAAGTCTGAAATTCCTTCTCCTGCCCTGTCAAGTTAATTATTTCAACGTGGTTTGTTTGGATTTTTAGTTACAGTTTGTATGTACCCTGTTTTAGACTGAATTTTCTGCAGCCAAAGGCTGTTCCTGGGAGAGTTTTTCTCCAGCTGAAGGTAACCTGGACATTGTGGGCAAAGTTGGACATAATAAAGGGACTCTTCTTGCTTATTTGACTGTGTTGCCTTTGTGCCACACCCCAGATCATCACAGATCATCACACCCAGAAATCTGGCCCGCCCTGGAGACAGAGAAGGACTGTCCCAAGGTGCCTCTGCCAGTGAAAATGGAGTTTGGGAGGGCTGCACATGGCTCCCCCAGGCCCCATTTTCAGCCACAGTGGCCTCTAGCCACAATGGACTTCATTTTCACTGGCAGAGGACTAGTAAAACAAATTAAAAACAAAACAAAAGAAGAAATGTCTCCACATTTGAGGATGCAAGCAGGTACAGGAAAGGAGAAAGGGAAGAGGAAAGTCAAAGAAGAAAAAAGGGAAGAGGGGAAGAAGGAAAGGAAGGAAAAATAAGGAACGAGGGGAAGGAAAAGAAAGGAGAAGGAAGAGGGCAGGAAAAAGAAGAAAAGGAAGGAAAGAAGGAAGGAAGGAAGGAAGGAAGGAAGGAAGGAAGGAAGGAAGGAAGGAAGGAAGGAAGGAAGGAAGGAAGGAAGGAGATTATAATGAGAGGGAAGGAGGGTCTGAGGGAAGTCCTGCCTTAGCACTTGACCATCCTAGGTGCCCCCAACATAAGTGACGTCGAGCTGGCCACACCCACCCTGGCCCCCTGAGGTCAAACACAATCCTGATTGGGCCCTTGACATCCCTGTTTTAGAATCTTGCTTTATAAAAAACCTTTCCTGAAAAATGAGAAAGAAGACCAGAAGTCTGCACAGCCAAGTAACTTCTGCTGATCCATGCATTTCTAAGATGGAGGCACGGCTCACATTTGATTGGGTTTGGCATGGTGTCTGGAAGTATCACAGTCCTGAAGGCCATCGTTGCAGTGTTGGTGCACAAAAAAAATGGCCTCTTGCAAAAAGAAAATAAAAAGAATAAAAAAGACTGACCTTTGTTTCCTCTCTGCCTCCCTTCCTCAGAGTCACAAATTGCCTGGTTTTTTTTTTCCCTGTTATTTCTGTGAAAATGAAGGGGAAGTGAGAAACGCTGGAAATGTGCAATAGAGGAGAAAGTCACATGTTGCACACTAAAGGTTATGTTGTTTTCACTTGGCAAAACACCACCACCACTACGTTGTCTTGTATAGCTCCCGGTCACTTGCACACTTTTGCTCTCCATTCTCTCTGAGGAAGATTCTCAAAAGGAGATTTTTGAACATGTTAAGTTCATACTTTGGTTTCCAGTCCATTCTTTTCTTTCAGAAAAAAAAACCCCACAAGTCAGTAATAATAAAAAAACCTGTGAAGTGGGGAAAGATCCCACCAAATGAAGAAAAATATCTGCACTGCATTTGTAAATCAGGGAAGTGGTCTTGAGAGCCCAAGACAATCCACCTGGCCAAGCAGTGCTTAGTTCATTGGGAGAGCCTTTTACAGAATGAAAAAGGGAGGGAGAAATTCTATAAAAAGAAGAAATCAAGGAGAAACGAAGTGGGGAGGAACTGCCAGAAAAGAAATAAGCCAGGTGTCAGATAGATAGGTAGATAGATGATGAAGGTGATGCAGAAGCAGAAGAGGATGATAGATGATAGATAGATAGATAGATAGATAGATAGATAGATAGATAGATAGATAGATAGATAGATAGATAGATAGATAGATAGATAGATATGATATGATATGATATGATATGATATGATATGATATGATATGATATGATATGATATGATATGAGATATGATATGATATGATATATGATAAATTGGATGGATGGATGGATGGATGGAGATAGATGATAGATGATAGATGATAGATAGATAGGATAGGATAGGATAGGATAGGATAGGATAGATTGGATGGATGGATGGATGGAGATAGATAGATAGATAGATAGATAGATAGATAGATAGATAGATAGATAGATAGATAGATAGATAGATAGATAGATAGGATAGGATAGGATAGGATAGGATAGGATAGGATAGGATAGGATAGGATAGGATAGGATAGGATAGGATAGGATAGATTTGATGGATGGATGGATGGATGGATGGATGGAGATAGATAGATAGATAGATAGATAGATAGATAGATAGGATAGGATAGGATAGGATAGGATAGGATAGGATAGGATAGGATAGGATAGATTGGATGGATGGATGGATGGATGGATGGAGATAGATAGATAGATAGATAGATAGATAGATAGATAGATAGATAGGATAGGATAGGATAGGATAGGATAGGATAGGATAGGATTGACATGATGGATGGATGGATGAAGATAGTTTATAGATGAGAGAGAGAGAGAGAGAAGATAGATAGATAGATAGATAGATAGATAGATAGATAGATAGATAGATAGATAGATAGATAGGATAGGATAGGATAGGATAGGATAGGATAGGATAGGATAGGATAGGATGGATGGATGGATGGAGATAGATTATAGATGAGAGAGAGAGAGAAGATAGATATGATAGATAGATAGATAGATAGATAGATAGATAGATAGATAGATAGATAGGATAGGATAGGATAGGATAGGATAGGATAGAATTGATATGATGGATGGATGAAGATAGATTATAAATGAGAGAGAGAGAGAAGATAGATATGATAGATAGATAGATAGATAGATAGATAGATAGATAGATAGATAGATAGATAGGATAGGATAGGATAGGATAGGATAGGATAGGATAGGATAGGATAGGATTGACATGATGGATGGATGGATGAAGATAGTTTATAGATGAGAGAGAGAGAGAGAGAGAAGATAGATAGATAGATAGATAGATAGATAGATAGATAGATAGATAGATAGATAGATAGATAGGATAGGATAGGATAGGATAGGATAGGATAGGATAGGATAGGATGGATGGATGGATGGAGATAGATTATAGATGAGAGAGAGAGAGAAGATAGATATGATAGATAGATATAGATAGATAGATAGATAGATAGATAGATAGATAGATAGGATAGGATAGGATAGGATAGGATAGGATAGGATAGGATAGAATTGATATGATGGATGGATGAAGATAGATTATAAATGAGAGAGAGAGAGAAGATAGATATGATAGATAGATAGATAGATAGATAGATAGATAGATAGATAGATAGATAGATAGATAGGATAGGATAGGATAGGATAGGATAGGATTGATATGATGGATGGATGGATGGATGGAGATAGATTATAGATGAGAGAGAGAGAGAAGATAGATATGATAGATAGATAGATAGATAGATAGATAGATAGATAGATAGATAGATAGATAGATAGATAGATAGATAGATAGATAGATAGATAGATAATGATAAATATGTAGTTAGGCAGGCAGGCAGATAGATAATAGATTGATATAGATAGATTTAGACAGACAAACAGACAGATTTATTATTATCACTTCAGTTTACTGAGTAGTTGTCTGCCTAACAACTGACTTCTTCAAGGAGAAGGAACATTGAGACCATTCTTGTTGACCTCTACCACATCAGAAGGAATGCCAGTCTGGCCTCTCTGGCACTAAAGCACTTTGGTCATCCAAAATTTCAAAAGCTGGCCTTCCATGCTGCATTCCAAGAAGCCTTCACTGGGTTTTCCTCAAAAGGAGCTGATAACCGACACGCTCTTTTCCATTCCTTCAGGCCTTGCCTTTGAAGCTCTCCCCATGCCTCCTCTCTTCCCAGATTCAATTGATCGTTGTGGATGCCTTCCCTTGGCACCACCCGGCTGGGGCAGCCACAGGTTCACAGCTGGCTACAACCCACCCCTCAGAGCCTAGCTTGTGCTTTTGTGGACATCTTTGCCGAATCCAGAGATCAGGACCCAATCCAGCTGCTCCGTTTCCTGCCAGGAAGCCTCCCCAAACGCCACGTGCCAAGAAAGCATCTCCCCAGCTGCCAAAAGCAGTTGGGCTGTAGATGTGCCAGCTGGCAGATGCCGACAGAAAATCAAGAGAAGAGTTGGAAGCAGGAAGTGTTTAAGGAGAAGAGGAAAAAATACATGCACAGAGAGTTCCGATAACAGGCATTGCAATATCGGTGGGGACATCAAGAAGGATATTTGGAGAATTATTATCACTATTTTTTTTTTAAAAAAAGCAGTGTTTGATTCCAGTTGTCTTCCCTTTGGTTTTAGATCACTATTTCTCTCAACCTTGGCAGCTTGAAGACGTGTGGACTTCAACTCCCAGAATTCCCCAGGCAGCCATTTTAAAAGCTGTGCCATGGAGATGCTGGGGAACTATAATTGCTGAGGAAAGAAGTTGAATGTCAGCGTTCAGTGAATGAAACTCCCCATTCCCGTTCAGCACTCGGAAACAAAGTTTATCTAAGTAAGAATTCATGGCACATCTAAATCTGAGAGTTCTGGGTTTTCCCTTCCCAAAAGAAATTCAAAGATCCATGCCCTGCACCCATCAGTCCATCACATGGCCCAATCCAGTGGTGGGATTCAATTTTTTTTACTACCGGTTCTGTGGCCGTGGCTTGGTGGGCGTGGCAGGGGAAGGATACTGCACAATCCCCATTCCCTCCCCACCCCACTAACCTGTTTTCCAGCTCTGTTCTCCTGTGCAGGGCAACAAAAGAAGACCAAGCCGATCAGCTGGGACTCGATGGGAGGTGGAGAATAGAGGGGACAGGGCCAGTCAGGGGTGAGATTTGCCGGTTCTCTGAACTACTGATAATTTCTGCTACCGGTTCTCCAGAACTGGTCAGAACTGGCTGAATACCACCTCTGTCCAATCAAACATCATCCCAACTGGAGCCATTCCTGCAGACACTCCTCTCCAGGTGCAGGGTAACTTGTCCTTGACGGCTAAGAAAGAATGTTGTTGAGACTAATCTTCTACTCATTAAGAAATCCGCCCCCTCCCAAATTCCCAGGCACTAACTGTGGCAGCCTCAAAGCCTCTAAGTAAAATATGGCTTCAATGGCTGACATTGAAGAGATCAAAAAAAATTTGAGGGGTGAGCTCCTTTCTGACCATGCCCTGCCATAAATTTCATTTTGAGGCTACAAAGTCGAATGGCAGCATGTAAAACAGTGTTTATCAACCTTGGCAGTGTGAAGATTTGTGGAGTTCAATTCCCAGAATTCCCCTTGGAGGTTTTCTAGTCCAACTCCCTGCTCAAACAAGAAACTCTCTAGCATTGCAGACAAATTGTTGTGCAATTTCTTCTTAAAAACTTTGGAGCATCCACAATTTCTGGAGGCAAGCTGTTCCACTGATTAATTGTTTCTCACTGTCAGGAAATTTCTCCTTATTTCTAGGTTGGATCTCTCCTTGATTAGTCTCCATTCATTGCTTCTTGTCCTGCCCTCAGAATTCAGTGATGGGATTAAATTTTTTTTACTACCAGTTCCGTGGGCATGGCTTGGTGTGCATGGCGTGGCTTGGTGGGCTTGGCTTGGTGGGCCTGGCAGGGGAAGGATACTGTAAAATCTCCATTTTCACCCCACTCCAGGGGAATGATATACTGCAATATCCCCATTCCCTCCCCACCTCACTAACCTGCTTTCCAGCTCCGTTCTCCTGTGCAGGGCAACCAAAGAAGACTCAGCCAATCAGCTGGGACTCAGGAGGCAGAGAATAGATGGGGGCGAGGCCAGTCAGAGGTGGGATTTGCTGGTTCTTTGAACTGCTCAAAATTTCCGCTACCGGTTCTCCAGAACTGGTCAGAACCTGCTGAATTCATCACCTCTGCCTCAAATGCTTTGGAGTGGAGAATCCCTTATGTGTGTCTTACTCCATCCTTCTCCTTGGGACTCAGATTTCATTTATGGTACCATTGTTTAGGCTGTGTTTCTTTCTCCCACCTCCCAAGGTTATTCTCACAACCCATTACCTTTTTATCTTGCATCTTGTAATAGTTTACGTAGAGGTCAAAAATTAACAGTAACATTTAGAGGCAGACTGGAGATATTTCCATTCCATTTACTTTACTCCTTTCCTTTCCTTTATATCTGATCCCTTCCACCCTTCTCCCTTAATCTGTTCCTTTTTATTTCCTTTCCTTCTTCCTTTCCTTTCTTCCTTTCCTTTCCCCTTTCCTTCTTTATTTTCTTTCTTTTCATTCTCCTCTATTTCCTTTCCTTTCCTTTCCCCTTTCTTTTTCTTCCTTTCCTTTCTTTTCATTCTTCTCTATTTCCTTTCCCCTTTCCTTTCCTTCCTTCTTTTCTTTCCTTTCTTCTCTATTTCCTTTCCCTTCCCTTCCTTCTTTATTTTCGTTCTTGTCATTCATCTCTATTTCCTTTCCTTCCCCCTTTTCTTCCTTCTTTCCTTTCCTTTCCTTTCCTTTCATTCATTCTATTTCCTTTCCTTTCCCTTTTCCTTTCCTTCATTTTCTTTCCTTTCTTTTCATTCTTCTTTATATCTCTTTCTTTTCCTTCCTTCTTTTCTTTTCTTTCCTTTCTTTTCATTCATTCTATTTCCTTTCCTTCCCCCTTTCCTTTCCTTCCGTCTTTTCTTCCCTTTCTTTCCATTCTTCTCTATTTCCTCTCCTCTCCTGCCCTGCCCTTCTTCTCTATTGCCATGCCTCATCTTCCCCCTCCCCCATTCCTTTCAATTTCCTTCCCTTCTTCCCTTTATTTCTTCTTTATTTCCATTCCTTGCCTTGCCGCTCCAGTAATGATGTGTGTGGTAACAGCCTTATGAGCCCAGTTCTTCTCTTTTCCTTACCCACTGCTTGCATTTCATCAGGCTGAGGTCCTTTTTGTTAAAACTTACTGGATTTCACAAATTGGATCTTATGTGGCAAGAAGTTCCATCTTCCTCTTTAACCTTAACAAATTGACTGCTTTAGCCTCATAGGAACAAGTCAACACCCAGGATGCTATTGGCAGAAAAAAAGGTCAGCTCAAGCTGCTTGGAAAGCCAAAAACAATGTTTTCATCTCTCTCTCTCTTTTTTTGCAGTAGATTATAAAAGGTAGAAAGCAAATTGATCATGATATTTTATATTCATGCTTGGGGGTCTTTTTTTGGAATGTGCATGAATCCACTTTTGTTGTTGCTGTTGAAAGCACCTTTCTCCATTAATCTGCAACTCCCACAGTTATCCTCCCACATTTTATTGATTTGTCTATTTACTAGCTCTACACCTGTGCTTCGCTACAAAACTTTGTGATCGGGCTTAGTTTTTGGGGAGGAAAATAAGGGGCGGGTGGGAAATTCTAACTCTTCCTACCAGCATCCATCGGTATTCATCTGGTTAGCGTCCTGTCAGTGTGTGAGAGAGTCGAGGGCTGTTTGGAAACTGAAACAATATTTGCTGTGTGAGCAAGAAGGAGACAGCAAGGAGCCTGAGCGTGGCTTAGCTCAACTGTACTAAAGCTGCTTGGTGCTGTGAAACTGAAATTGAAGCAACTCCTCTCCTCTGCTTGTGTTTTGCATTTGGAACAGATTTCTTTTCAGGTGGGGAGGGGGAGTAGATCTCCTTAGCATCAGAGCGTGTTAATAATAATAATGATATAGGAAATACTAATGGCTCTGATGGTCATTTTGAAAAATCTTTTCTTAGTGAGCACCTAGAAGCCAAGAGGAACATAGGTGCCAAATTTCAAGTTTGTAGGCTTTACAGTTCTGGAGATTTTGTGATGATGCGTGAGCAGTATTTCGCTTTTTATATATATATATATATTATTTATTTATTTATTTATTTTTGAAATATATAAATAGAATGAAACTGACTTCAAGAATAATTGACATGACTATTTGTGTTATGTCTACTATAGGACTAGGCCAATTTAATATCGTTGGAGCAGGGCCTTTCATAAAATGGGATTTGGGCCAATGACAGAAAAGATAAAATAAATCAAAGAAACAGTGAAGCCCAAATTCTTGATTAAGAGTCCACCTGGGTAAATCTATATATATATATATATATATGTGTGTGTGTGTGATTTGAATTAAATATTTACCAAGAATAAGATTTTTAAAAATGGCAGTAATATGAAGACTCCTCAAACCAAGATAGAAATTGAAAATTTGTGGATTTGGGTGTGTGTGTGTGTGTGTATATGTTTGGAGAAAAATGAAATGTTTTCTTTTGGAATATACAGGTAATCCTTGACTTACGACCACAATAGAACCCAAAATTTCAGTTGCTAAGTGAAACATTTGTTAAGTGAGTTTTGCCCCATTTTGCAACCTTTCTTGCCACCATTGTTAAGTGAATCACTGCAGTTGATCGTGAGTAACCCAGTTGTGAAGTGAATCTGGCTTCCCCATTGATTTTGCTTGTCAGAAGGTCTCAAAAAGGGATCCGATGACCCCGGGACAAAGCAACCGTCATAAATATGAGTCAGTTGCCAAGCGTCTGAATTTTGATCATGTGACTACAGGAGATGCTGCAATGTTGTAAGTGTGAAAAATGGTCATGTCCCTTTTTTCAGCACTGTTGTAACTTTGAACAATCACTAAATAAACTGTTGTAAGTCAAGGACTACCTGCGCTAGATTTATGTGACTAGAAGCTAAATGTGGATCCATCTGGGACGTTTTATTTAGAACTGAAAATTTAGACTTGGTTCTTTCCAATTTTAGAGTTTTATATTTAGTATTTGCACTTTGATTCCTTTTCCAACATCGCTTTCCTTGCTCAGCAGAGTTATACTGAGGGTGAAACCAAACAGCTATAAAAATTGAGAGGTTAGGACATGATTTCCCTCTTCATATCTATAGTCTGGCTTGTGCAGGGGGTTGGACTAGAACTGGGGTCGCCAAACGTTTGGGCCTCAGGGACCACCAAATTCATAATTTTAAATCCTGCGGACCAGAGACCCTGGGAAAATCCCCAAAAAAGTCTGCAGGAAAATTCCCCACCCAGTTTTCCCACTGATCAATCATTCTTTACTTGGGATCGCAGGATACAGTCTCCAGCTCTGTTCTCAGGTGGAGAGAGAGAGAGAGACTTTTGGCTTCATGCAAGGAAAGCAGCAGAAGCAGCAGAAGTCTTTCTTTCTCTCCTCCAAACTCTGCCAGAAATGTGTCTTTGTGAGATTTGTCATGCCGGCGCAGCCTCTTGGAGCAGGAGGCCTTGCAGGGTCCCAAAGACTCATTTCTGGCAGAGTTTGGAGGAGAGAAAGACAGACTTACTGCTTTTCTGGCATGCAGCCAAAAACAGAAGAAGAAAGAAGTGGAAAGAAGCAGCCCGGTGGCCAGGCCAGGCATGTGGGGTGAGTGGGGTGAGTGTCCCTCTGCCCTTTCCTCCCTCCCCTCACTACCTCGTGTTGTTCGCAATGCAAGCGACACAAGCTTTGTGTTCCCGCAGGCCATGTGGCCAGCACAGCCTTGTTCCCACGCAGCCTGGATTAATTGCTTTGAAGGGTGCTTTGGGGGTGACATTTCTCTGCAGACCACCAAAATTTTCTCACTGACCACCAGTGGTCCCCGGCCCACTGGTTGGCAACCACTGGACTAGAAGACCTCCAGGGTCCCTTCCAACTGTGTTATTCTGTTATTCTGTCATTTCTTATCTCTCCTATCTGATAGCTATCTGATCAGCCAGTGCTGTCCTGTCCTGACTTGTCCTGTCCTGTATTGTTCTGTCCAGTCCGGTCTGGTCCAATCCAATCTGGTCTGGTCCCATCCCATTCTGTTCCATCTTGTCTTGTCTTGTCCTATTCCTTCTGTCCCATCCCATTCCAGCCCGTCCTGTCCTGTCCTGTCCTGTCCTGTCTTGTCCTGTCCTGTCCTGTCTTGTCCTGTCCTGTATTGTTCTGTCCAGTCCAATCTGGTCCAATCCAATCTGGTCTGGTCCCATTCTCATCCCATTCTGTTCCATCTTGTCTTGTTTTGTCCTATTCCTCCTGTCCCATCCTATTCCAGCCCATCCTGTCCTGTCCTGTCTTGTCCTGACCTGTCCTGTTGTGTCCTATCCTTCCTTTTCCTTCCCACCCCATCTTGTCCTATCCTGTCTATTCCATCCCATCCCATCCTATCCCATCCTATCTTGTCTCATCCCATCTTGTCCTCTTTTACCCTATTCCATCTGCCTGTCTCCCTCTCTTTGATGTTAAACTCTGAAGAACAGCCTGATGTTTGCAAGGGTGATTTGACAGCTGGCTTAGTCCAAATGTGGCTTTGCACGCAGCCTAAGAAATACCTACGCAGCAGCTTTGGGAGAAAACCTTGAGAACCCGAGGAGAAGCAGCAGAGCTAGAAAAAATTATGCCTCGTCCACCTTTACCCTTGTAGGGAAGGGAAGGGAAGGGAAAGAAGGGGGGGGGGAAGGTTTTTTAAAAATGAAGATGAGGCTGGTCAAATATTCTGAGTAGATCTCGTCCCCTGGGGCTTTGAATTGTGTTTCTCAAACCTCAGGAACCCCACTGTCAGCCGCATTGATTATTATCACATCAAGGGCTCCCTTTCAGAACCGGCTGCCCTGAATTCACGAAGAACGCCGGCTGCATGAAAAGCAGTTGCAGGAGGCAACTTCAGCACAGGACAAACCGACCGTGACTTTGGAGAAGGACGTTCAGGAATTGGTCCCTTGGCCGTATTTGCTTTACTTGTTTTTACAAAAATTGGAGGCCAGTCAGCTCCAAAGTGACTCTGGCAGCTTACGCTAAAAGTATCTGAGAAAGCAGTAATGATAAGGGAGTCCTCGACTCATAACCATTCATTGAGTGACCGTCTGAAGTTACAACAGTGGAAAAAGAGACTTTTTGGCTGTTGAAAAACCATTATGACGGTTGTGGCAACTCCATGGTCACCTGATCAAAATCAGATGCTTGTCAACTGACTGGACAGGACAGGATGGGATAAGACAGGACAGGACAGGATGGGATAAGACAGGACAGGATGGAATAGGACAGGACAGGATGGGATGGGATAAGACAGGATGGAATAGGACAGGACAGGATGGGATAAGACAGGACAGGATGGGATGGAATAGGACAGGACAGGATGGGATGGAATAGGACAGGACAGGATGGGACAGGATAGGACAGGATGGAATAGGACAGGATGGGATAAGACAGGACAGGATGGGATGGAATAGGACAGGACAGGATGGGATGGAATAGGACAGGACAGGATGGCATGGGATAAGACAAGACAGGACAGGATGGGACAGGATAGGACAGGATGGGATGGGATAAGACAGGACAGGACAGGATGGGACAGGATAGGACAGGATGGGATAGGACAGGACAGGATGGGATAAGACAGGACAGGATGGGATGGAATAGGACAGGACATACAGGATGGAATAGGACAGGACAGGATGGGACAGGATAGGACAGGATGGAATAGGACAGGATGGGATAATACAGGACATGGATGGATGGAATAGGACAGGACATGGGATGGAGGCCACCGGATGGGATAAGACAGGACAGGATGGGATGGAATATGGACAGGACAGGATGGGATGGATAGGACAGGACAGGATGGGATGGGATAAGACAAGACAGGACGATGGACAGGATAGGACAGGATGGGATAGGACAGGACAGGACGGGATGGGATAAGACAGGACAGGACAGGATGGGACAGGATAGGACAGGATGGGATAGGACAGGACAGGATGGGATGGGATGGGATAAGACAGGACAGGATGGGATGGAATAGGACAGGACATGGGACAGATAAACAGGATGGAATAGACAGACAGGATGGGATGATAAACAGACAGGATGGGATGGAATAGGACAGGACAGGACAGGATGGGATGGGATGGGGGGATGGGACAGGACAGGATGGGGAACAGGGATGGACAGGACCGATGGGATGGTAGGATAGAACAGGATGGGATGGACAGGACAGGATGGGATGGATTATAACGGACAACAGGATGGATGGGATTGTATGGAATAGGACAGACACAGTACAGGATGGGACAGGGGGATGGGACAGGACAGGATATTAGGACAGGTATATGACAGGATGGATTGACGATAAGACAAGCACATGGGACAGATGACAGAGGACACCGGATGGACAGGACATGATGGATGAGGACTGGAATAACAGGACATGAAACAGGAATTACAGCATGGACAGGACAGACAGGACAGCATGGAAATTGACATGGCAAGGACATGTACAGCAGAACAGCAGATAGGACTAGGATAGGAGGGGATGGGATGGGATGGGATGGGACAGGACAGGATGGGATAGGATAGGACAGCATGGAACAGGACAGATGGGATAGGATAGGATAGGATAGGATGGATGGGATGGATGGGATGGGATGGGATGTTTGATGGGATGGGATGGGATGGGATGGGATTGGTGATGGGATGGGATGGGATGGGATGGTTTGATGGGATGGTATGGGATGGATATGATTAGGGATGGATGGGGTGGGATGGGATGTGATGGGTTGGTATGGATTGTACAGGATTGGATAGGACATGACATGGAACAGGACAGATAGGATAGGGGATGGATGGGATGGGATGGATGGGACAGGACAGGATTGGATGGGATGGGATGGGACAGGACAGGATGGGATAGGATAGGACAGCATGGAACAGGACAGATGGGATAGGATAGGATAGGATAGATAGGATGGGATGGGATGGGATGGGATGGGATGGGATATGGGATGGGATTGACTGGACAGGATAGGATAGGATAGGACCAGCATGGAACAGGACAAATGGTATAGGATAGGATAGGATAGGATGGGATGGATGGGATGGATGGGATGGGATGGATGGGATGGGGACAGGACGGATGGGATAGATAGGACAGCATGGAACAGGACAGAGATAGGATATGATAGGATTAGGATAGGATATTAAGATGGGATGGGATTGATGGGATGTATGGGATGGTATAGGATAGAATGGATGGATGTATGGGATGGGGTGGATGGGATGGGATGGGTTGGGATGGGATGGGACAGGACAGGATGGGATAGGACAGGACATGGAACAAGACAGATAGGATAGGAGGGGATGGGATGGGTTGGATGTACAGGACATGATGGGATATGAGACCGCATGGAACAGGACAGATGGATAGGATAATGGGATGATGGATGGGATGGGTTGGATGGGTATGGGATGGATGGGATGGATGGGTTGGTATGGATGGGGCTGGGATGGGATGGGATGGATGGGATGATGGGCTGGATGGGATGGATAGGATGGGATGGGATGGATTGGTATGGGATGGATGGGATATGGATGGGATGGGATGGGATGGGATGTGGATGGGATGATGGTATGGGTGGGATGGGATGGATTGGGATGGATGGGATGGTATGGGATAGGATGATGTATGGGGATGGGATGGGGATGGGATGGATGGATGGTATGGGATGGGATGGGATGGGATGGGATGGTGGATGGGATGGGATGGGATGGGATGGGATGGATGATGGGATTGGATGGATGGGATGGATGGATTGGTCTTGATGGGATGGATGGGATTGGGATTAGGATGGATGGGATGGGATGGGGTGGGGGGATGGGGGATGGGTTGGGATTGGGATGGGATGGATAGGACAGGATGATAGGATAGGAGGGGATGGGATGTTTGGGAGGGATTGGTATGGGATAGGATAGGATAGGATGGGATGGGATGGGTGTATGGGATGGTTGGGATGGGATGGGATAGGATAGGATAGATGGGATGGATGGGATGGGATGGGATGGGATGGATGGTTGGGATGGTATGGGATGGGATGGGATAGGGATGGGGTCGGATGGGATGGGATGGGTTGGGATGGGATGGGACAGGACAGGATGGGATAGACAGGACCTGGAACAAGACAGATAGGATAGGAGGGGATGGGATGGGATGGGACAGGACAGCATGGAATAGGACAGGACATGGAACAGGACAGATAGGATAGGAGGGGATGGATTGGATGGGACAGGACAGATGGGATAGGATAGGACAGAATGGAACAGGACAGATGGGATAGGTATAGTATAGTATATAGGATGGGATGGGATGGGATGGATGGGATGGGATGGGATGGATGGGTCGGAGAGGATGGATGGGCTGGGTGGGATGGATGGGATGGTATCGGATGGGATGGGATGGGATGGATGGGATAGGATAGGATAGGATGGGATGGGATGGGATGGGACAGGACAGCATGGAATAGGACAGGACATGGAACAGGACAGATAGGATAGGAGGGGATGGGATGGGATGGGACAGGACAGCATGGAATAGGACAGGACATGGAACAGGACAGATAGGATAGGAGGGGATGGGATGGGATGTCTGGGACGGACAGGATGGATAGATATAAGGACAGCATGGAACAGGACAGATGGGATAGGATAGGATATGGCTAGGATAGGATAGGATGGGATGGGATTGGATGGGATGGATGGTTGATGGGATGGGATGGGATGGGATAGGATGGATGGGATGGGGTGGGATGGGATGGGATGGGATGGGATAGGATAGGATGTCTGGGATTGGATGGATGGGATGGGATGGATGGGATGGGATGGGATGGATGGTGGGGGTTGGGTGGGATGGGATGGGTTGGATGGGATGGGATGGACAGCATGGAATAGGACAGGACATGGAACAGGACAGATAGGATAGGATAGGATAGGATGGATGGGGATGGGATGGGATGGATGGGACGGACAGGATGGGATAGTATCGGACAGCATGGAACAGGACAGATGGGATAGGATAGGATAGGATAGGATAGGAGGGCTGGGATTGGATGGGATGGGTGGGATGGGATGGTGGGATGGGATGGTATGGATTGGATGGATGGACGGGATGGGCGGTACAGGACAGGATAGGATGGGATGGGATGGGATGGGATGGGATGGGATGGGATGGGACGGGACAGGATAGGATAGGATAGGACAGCATGGAACAGGACAGATGGGATAGGATAGGATAGGATAGGATAGGATAGGATAGGATGGGATGGGATGGGATGGGATGGGATGGGATGGGATGGGATGGGATGGGACGGGACGGGACGGGACAGGACGGGACGGGACGGGATGGGATGGGATGGGATGGGATGGGATGGGACGGGACAAGATGGGATAGGATAGGACAGCATGGAACAGGACAGATGGGATAGGATAGGATAGGATAGGATAGGATAGGATAGGATGGGATGGGATGGGATGGGATGGGATGGGATGGGATGGGATGGGATGGGATGGGATGGGATGGGATGGGATGAGACGGGACGGGACGGGACGGGACGGGATGGGACGGGATGAGATAGGACAGGATGTGGTAGGATAGGACAAGGCACAACAAGAAGTGACAATGAAGGATGGGATAGGATAGGATAGGACAGGTTAAGAGAAAACAAGAGAGGACAGAACAGGACAGCATAAAACAAAACAGGACAGGACAGGCTTATCACATAGGTATAAGACAAGAGAGATAAGAAATCAGATGCTTGACAACTGACTCATATTTATGATAGTTGGAGTGCATGTGATCACCTTTTGTGACTTGGCAAGCAAAGTCAATGGTGGAAACCAGATTCACTTAACAACTGTCCCTAACTTAACAGCCGCAGTGATTCATTTAATAACTGGCAAAAAAAAAGGCCCTAAAATGATGCAAACCTCACCTAACAACTGTCTTGCTTAGCAATGGAAATCTTGGGCTCAGCTGTGGTCATAAGTCGAGGACTACCTGCATAGTTCTCCCTCCACTCTAGAATATCAAGGCATTTCAACTGGTGGGATCCAGGAGGAGGGCCTTCTCTGCTGCTGCCCCCACCCTATGGAACGTCTTACCCCACAGAGGCGAGGCGAGACCCCCATTTTTCTGGCTTTCTGGAAGGCTATTAAGACTCAGCTTTGCCAGCTAACATGGAGATCTAACCTAAAACTAAGGAGAATTTGCCTGACAGTGAGAACAATTAATTAATCAGTGAAAAGACTTGCATCCAGAAGTTGTGAGTGCTCCATCACTGGGGAGATTGGACAACCATTTGTCTGAAATGGTATAGGGTTTCCTGTTTGAGCAGGGGGTTGGAGTGGAAGACCTCCAAGGTCCCTTTCCACACTGTTATTCTGTTAGTCTATATTCTTATGAATTTGTTGTGGTTAGCCGGCAGCAGGTGCGGACGGATGAGGAGAGCGAGAACTCAGGTGAGGGGCCAGGACCATTAGGGAGTGGACTGCTGCCTTCAGGGATTGTGGGGGCTGGCAGCAGCAATGAGGAGGTTCCCAAGGAGTCCATGCCAAGAGCGCATGCATGTAGGATTACTTGCAGGAAAAGGCAGCTACAACAGCACAGGTGACTCGGGAATAAGGCTGCAAGGTAATGCCCCCTGCTTCAAGAAGATAAAAGCCAGTTGTGAAACAAACATTCTCTGCAGAAGGCAAAGACGTTTTGAAACTCCAGCCTTGTGGACATTCCAGTATCCTGAGTTTGTATTTGAAGATTCTTGTATTGCAAATTATTTCTTGTCTGTTATCTTTTGGCAAGTCTTGCACAGTTTGGCAAGGCTTGTGTTTATCACAGCTAATTATTTTGCAGAAGCACTACAAGATTTCTGTTCTCTTTGGATTTGTTTGATTTGTGAAAAGGGCATGGGTCAGAACAGAATTCTGTATCTAAATTGATGAAGTGCCAGGGAGTGAGATGCTTGCCCCTTTTCATACTAAGCTCTTATTCTTGAAAATGTTCTCAAGATTTTTCTCCAATTGCCCCATCCTCAAATTTGCCAAGAAAAGTCCATCTCATTGTGATTTGGTGCAGTTTTGACACGCATACTCTAAACCCAGAAAGCTTTGGACCTAATCTTAATCGTGCTCTTTGATATTTTTGCAGTGCTTGGGTTATCAGATGCTTATGAAGGAAGTCATATATATATATATATATATATATATATATATATATATATATATATATATATATATATATATATATATATATATATATATATATATATATATATGATATTTTTCATATATATATATATATATATATATATATATATATATATATATATATAATTTTGAATACAAATAATACAAACATAATATATATATATATATATATATCTAAATACAAAAAAAGAAAAAAATACAAATATTACAGTGCACCCTCACTCCCGGAAACCATTTCCCCCCTTATATTTCTTCTTCTATAACAATTAAAAGATATACAATATATTGCAATTGTACCCTTATCCCCTCCAAAACAACATATATTCTTGAGTAGGTTTATTTCCTTTGCCTTCCACCCACACTGTTTTATAACCCCCCCATTTCATTGTAATTGTTTGCTTTAATTATCCCTTTTTTAAAATTAATTTCTGTTGTTAATTTATCATTTGTTGTCATACTCCAAATTTCATTATACCACTCATTTCTTTGAATTTCCCAATTTTGCCCTCAATATTTAGCCATCACTAATCTTGCTGCCATTATCAAATTTAAAATCAATTCCTTTTTTGTTTCATTTATATCCCATTTTTCCAACAACAATACTGCAATTCTCGGCGACATGTCTAAAATTACATTCAAAAGTGCAAATAATTTCTCTAAACACCATGTCCCATATTTTTTTTGCACTATCACAATCCCACTACATATGTTTATATGTTCCAACCTCTTTCTTGCACCTCCAACAAATATTTGTATATTTACCATCTATTTGATTTAATTTTTGAAGGAAGTTTTTTTATCAGGGATGGGCGAAAGGACATTCCACACAGGCAGCTACATCCTTCAATGTACGATATTGACTTCTTAGCTGCCCAATTTGAAAATTGGCTTGTATGAAGTTCACGCTGGAAGGGATAGGCACAATATTCTCCCAGGCCCTTGATCTATGCAAGCAATTTTAAGGTTTGCAAGTCCCTCCTTCCTTCCTTCCATGACGATGTTCCTAATTTTCAATTTCCTTTCAGCATTTTTTGCAAGATCGTTCTTCGAAGCTCATTCTGCATCGTTCTTTTCTTTCCAATTTCTGGCATGGTACCACAGTAGAGCTGATCGTCGTTCCTCCAATAGGCGACTAAATTTAAGGAACCAAATCGATGAGAAACAGGTATTAGTATCGCTTTATAAAGCTTTAGTAAGAGCACACCTGGAATCCTGCATAGAGTTTTGGTCACCACATTACAAAGAAACATATTGAGACATTGGAAAAAGTGCAAAGAGGAGCAACTAAGATGATTAAAGACCTGGAGACAAAAACATAAGAAGAACGGTTGCAGGAATTGGGGATGGCCAACAGGAATGGGATTCAAATTTTTTAACAACCGGTTCTGTGGGCGTGGCTTGGTGGTCATGTGACTGGGTGGACGTGGCTTGGTGGTCATGTTATTGGCTGAGCATGGCCAACTCAATATCACTCACATCGAGGCATGCATCTCCTCGCCTGGACTCTCGTGACTGTGGGGATGCTGCAACAGTCGTAAGTGTGAAAAATGGTCATAAGCCACTTTTTTCAGTGCCATTGTAACTTTGAATGGTCACTCCACATAAGCAAAGTACGAGCAAAGGAGGGGAAGAAAACTCCAGAGAAGTTCCAGAGACAGGAAGTCTAGTCCTGCTAAGAATGTAATAAGAGTTAACGGCGAGGCAGTTTCTGTAAGCAACACCAGAATGTTTCTTTCCTTCCTTCCTTACAGGATTAGGCCAGTAATTTCTTCTAACAACCGGTTCTCTGAACTGCTTAGAATGTTAACAACTGGTTCTAGCAAATAGGTGCAAACTGGTAGAATCCCACCCTTGATGGCCAATCTAGAGAGAAGAAGGACTAGGGGAAAAATGATAGCAGGATCCCAGTATTTGAGAGGCTGCCACAAAGAGGAGAGGGTAAATTTATTTTCCAAAACACCAGAGGGCAGGACAGAAACAATGAATGGAAATTAATCAAGGAGAGAAACAACCTGGAATTAAGGAGAAACTTCCTAACAGTGAGAAAAATTAATCAGTGGAATGGCTTGCCTTCAGAAGTTGTGGGTGATCCATAACTGGAGGTTTTTAAGAAGAAACTGGACATCCACTTGTCTGAAATGGTATAGGGTCTCCTGCTAGACCAGGGGGTTGGACTAGAAGACCTCCAAGGTCCCTTCCAACTCTATTCTGGTTGAAATATGGAAGACGTTGGCTCCTTCACTCTTTTTAAAGGTCCTGTCTTTCCCAGCCTGGTTGTTCATCAAAGGGGCCCCATCGAATGGGGGAATCCCTCATGTCATCCATGGGGCGCCCTATCCACAGGGTACTTGTTTGAATTTACGACTGTTTCTTTTTTTTAAAAAAAGGCCTCCCTCCCTGCCTGCAAGAAAACAAAGGCAAAACAGATGCCTGCCACCGATTTGCATATGCCAGGAAAAGCAAGCATCTGAGAATCCATACCCTTCTTCAATAACCACAATCAGCTCCATCTGGTGATCCCGCAGCTCAACGCACGGAGAGTCTGCACTGCCAGAGGCGCTGTCCTTGAACAGCTGAACGGCTGAGGAGCTGGCAAATCAACCAAGGATGCTTTGCAGAACAGGAGGGCCGGCCATCCATCCGGGCCTGCTTCTTTGTCTACTTTGCTGGTTTGTATGGTACATTGGCATGTCAGAAGAAGGGAGGCAGGCAGGCAGGCAGGCAGGCAGGCAGGCAGGCAGGCAGGCAGGAAGGAAGAAGGAAGAAAGAAAGAAAGAAAGAAAGAAAGAAAGAAAGAAAGAAAGAAAGAAAGAAAGAAAGAAAGAAAGAAAGAAAGAAAGAAAGAAAGAAAGACAAAGAGAGAGAGAGAGAAAGAAAGAAAAAGACAGACAGACAGACAGACAGAAACAAAGAAGAGACAGACAGACAGACAGAAAAGAAAGAAAGAAAGAAAGAAAGAAAGAAAGAAAGAAAGAAAGAAAGAAAGAAAGAAAGAAAGAAAGAAAGAAAGAAAGAAAGAAAGAAAGAAAGAAAGAAAGAAAGAAAGAAAGAAAGAAAGAAAGAAAGAAAGAAAGAAAGATTCCATTCTGTTCCATGCAGTATTGCTGTCTAACTCTGCTCAGTCTGGAGTTCGATCCTGACCTGCTCAAGGTTGACTCAGCCTTCCATCCTTCCGACATCAGTAAAATGAGGACCCAGATTGTTGGGGGCAAGGTGCTAACTCTAAACTGCTTAGAGCAGAGGTCTCCAACTTTGGCAACTTTAAGACTTGTGGACTTCAACTCCCAGAATTCCTCAGCCAGCAAGCTGGCTGAGGAATTCTGGGAGTTGAAGTCCACAAGTCTTAAAGTTGCCAAGGTTGGAAACCCTGGCTTAGAGAGGGCTGTAAAACATTTTGTAACAGTATATACTGTAAGTCTAAGTACTATTGCTAGTGTGTGTGTGTGTGTGTGTGTGTGTATTAGATGGAGACAATTACAGCAGCGATGGAAGCATAACTCTTGAAGGAGATAAATCGTCCTGCAGAAAGTTCATCCATGTGGTTTCTACAAGTCAACATCGACTGGATGGCATGTAATCAATTCAGCAAATGTGTGTGTAAAAATAGTATAAAAAGAAAATTTGACTGATGACCTTCAAATTTGAAGGGAACTAAGAATGAATTTTCTCTTGGACTTCTCTAACATCTTCCTTTCCTCATTCTCAGAATTCAGGTCACCATGTCAGAAGGAAATACTGTATAATTTTCCATTTTGTTTGCTCCCTGCCACTATGTTACATTTGGGGGAGTGCAAATGTGTTATTTCTTATTGTTGGCTGCTGTTTGATTTTCAGATATATTAGAGGGCAATGCTAGAGAAGGGGATCTATTTATTGCATTTATATGCCAACAAACTCTGGCAATTTGAATCAACCCAAATCAATTTTGAGCATCCACATTAACGGTTGCAATACAATATTCATGGAAAGAATGGTTTAAAAATTAATCTCTTAATATAATGGAGAGGGAAGAGAAGAAGGTGAAAGAGGAGAGGAAGAAGAGGAAGATGAGAGAAAGAGAAGGAGAAAAAGGAGAGGAAGAGGAAGAGAAGGAGAATGAGGAGAAGAAGGAGAAGGGGAGAAGGAGGGAGAGGAAGAGAAAAGAAAAAGGAGAAGAGAAAGGAAAGCAGGAGAAGAGGAAATGGAGGAGAAGCAGAAAGGAAGACGAGGAGGTGAAAGTGGAGGAGAAGGAGAACAAGAAGAAGAAGAGGGAAGAGAAGGGGAAGAGGAAGAGGAGGAGGAAGGTGTAGGTTCTCCTACTTGGGTGGAGGGTTGGACTAGATGGCTTATAAGGTCCCTTCCAACTCTATTATTCTGTCATCCTCCTCCTATCTGCCTACCCCACTCTCTTCTAGCCCTGATGATGTTACCAGGTTGGGTAATTTCTATAGGAAAACCACCAAGTTCACAGGGCACCAGTTCAACCCTGAGCTACAAATATCCTCTTGTAATGTTTACCACCTTAGAAGTTCCTTTTAAGTTCCATCATGGTATGCTTGGGTTAGGGTTAGGTAGCTAACCCTAACCAGTGGTGGGATTCAGCCAGTTTGCACCACTTCGGGAGAATCGGTTGTTAAGTTTCTGAGCAGTTTAGTGAATTGGCAGTTGGAAGAAATCATTAGGGCAGAGAACCAGTTGTTAAATTATTTGAATCCCACCACTGACCCTAACCCTAGCTGCCCACATGACTTGATGTGCCAATAGAGAGGTCACACAACCACAGGCATGAGCCCATCCAATTGGGACTTGAATCCAAATCAAAGAGCAAATGATCAAAGAGCAAATGAACTTACCAAATTTGCAGATGATACTAAGCTGGCAGGAATAGCTAACACCCAAGAAAATAGGCTCAAGATCCAGATGGATCTTGACAGACTAGAACACTGGGCCATATCTAACAAAATGAAATTCAATGTAGAGAAAAGTAAAGCCCTACACTTAGGCAAGAAAAACCAAAAGTACATATATAGACTGGGTGAAACCAGGCTCAATAGCAGTAACTGTGAGAGGGTCTTGAAGTCTTAGTGGGCAATCAGATAAATATGAGCCAGCAGTGTGCAGCAGCAGCCAAAAATGCTAATGCAATCCTAAGTTGTATTAACAAAGGGATACAATCAAGATCAAGGGAAGTACTAATACCACTCTATAAAGCCTTAGTAAGACCACACCTAGAGTACTGCATCCAGTTTTGATCACCACATTATAAAAACAGGTGTTGAGACTCTAGAAAAAGTACAGAGAAGAGAAACCAGGATGATTAATGGACCCAGAGGCTAAAACATACAACAAACGGTTGCAGGAACTGGGCTTGGTTAGTCTAGGGAAGAGAAGGACCAGGGGAGACAGGATAGCAGTCTTCCAATATTTGAGGGGCTGCCATAGGGAGGAAGGGGTCAAGCTATTTTCTAAAGTACCCGAAGGCCAGACAAGGAATAATGGATGGAAACTGAACAAGGAGAGATTCAACCTGGAAATAAGGAGAAACTTTCTGACAGTGAGAACAATCAACCAATGGAACAGAAGTTGCCTCAGAAGTTGTGGGAGCATCATCACTTGAGACTTTCAAGAAGAGGTTGGACTGCCATTTGTCAGAAATGGTGTAGGGTCTCCCGCTTGGGTGGTGGGTTGGACTAGATGACCTACAAGGTCCTGTCCAACTTTGATTATCTGTTATCTGGTTTCCAGGAAATCAACCCTGATGGTCCTTTGAAACGACAGATCCTGAAGCTGAAACTCAAACCCTTTGGCCACCAAATGAGAAGAAGAGAGGACTCCTTGGGAAAGACCCTGATGTTGGGAAAGAGGGAGGGCAAAAGGACAACAGACAATGGGATAGTTAGATAGTGTCACTGATGCAATGAACATGAATTGGAGCAAACACTTGGAATATTGAATCTAGTTCTGTCACCACACTATTAAAAAAAGATGTTGAGATTCTGGAAAGAGATGCAGAGAAGAGCAACCAGGATGATTAGGGGGATGGAGGGTAAAACATATGAAGAATGGTAAGGTTACCAACTTTTTTTACAATGAGAAGGAGGACACAAATAAATTGAAGAAAAAAAAAACAAAGCCACTTGTGCGCAGCACACTCTTGCGCACGGTGCACTCTCTCAAAACAATTCTCCTGTGTGGAACTCATAAGTCTCATAATCGCATCTCGCCGCACTGCACCGAGCCTTGACGAATCGTCACGTCAAATACAAATACGTCACATCACACACAACGGATCGGATCGACATCGATCAAATACGGAGATTTACAGATTAGTCTTCAAATATCAAAAAGGAGGACAAGTAGGAGGACACTTTTCGAGGGAGGACAGAACTTACAAAAGGAGGACTGTTCTCTCTAAAGGAGGATGGTTGGTCACCTTAAGAATTTTTACAAGAATTGGGTATGTCTAGTCAGGAGTGGGCTTCAAAAATTTTAGCAAGGGGTTCTCTGCCCAGTTGCTGGGTGGCCATGGTGGCCGTGGCCTAAATTGGCCTCCTGCACCACAGCAGGGGAGGCGTTTTTACCCTTCCTGGGCTGTAGAGGCTTTCCTTGAGCCTCCAAGAGGGTGGAAATGGCCTTCAGGGGCTTTGGAGGCTCTCTAGAAGCCAGAAAGAGGCCCATTTCTGGCCTTCCTGAACTTCCGGGCGGCCTGTTTTTCACCCTTCCTGAGCCTCTGTGTGCGCCCTGCACTTACCTGCATCCAAAACAGGCCACGTGGGGACTCCTGGGAGGGGCAGGGTGGGGCCAGCTAGGAGTGGATTTGGGGTTTCTCCGAACTCCACAGAATCTTAGCCCACCCCTGTGTCTTGTCTAAGGAAAAGAAAGACTAAGGGAGACATGATAGCATGTTCCAATATTTGAGGGGCTCCTACAAAGATAAGGGAGTCAAACCATTCTCCAAAGAACCAAAAGGCAAGATGAGAAACAATAGATGGAAACTAAGGAGAGAAGCAACCTGTCATGCCCCTGGTGGAGATTGACTCTGAGGGAAATGAGGAACAGCGGACAGGGAGTGGAAGTGTGACTCCGGAAGTTGTGGAGGAAATTGGGGAAGGGCAGAGGCAGGCTGTGCAGTCAGAGGAGGACCCAGGCCCATCCCCTCTCCATCCTAGGGCACGCAGGGAGGAGAGGATAAGGGAGAGACATGGTCTCCTCATGAGGAGAGGGCCTTGATCCTCTTCATGGGCTGCAGCTGTGACAACTGAATAAAAGTTTGGACCTGCGTACTGGCAAATGCTGAAAACAAATTGTGTAAATATCTCTAATTAATCATTCCTCTCTGAGTTTGGCATCCTTCCCAGTGTGTGTTATCTGTGGACGTCCTCCAACCCTTATCTTGCCTGGTTTGGGTTGCTTTTTTCCCTTCTTCATGTAACTGTGTGGGAGTTTTTTTGTCTTCCGTCAAAGATATTCGGAGCTTGGAAGCAAACTGAAGGAATAAAAGGGGCTTCACCTGTTTTACCTGTAACTGTGTTTGTTTTGTATCACACAACCTAGAACTAAGGATAAATTTGCTAATACAGGTAGTCCTCGACTGACCACAGTTTGTTTAGGGACTGTCCAAAGTTACGGCACTGAAAAAAGGGACTTATGACCACTTTTCACAAGAGGATCACGTGATTTACATTCGGGTATTTGACAACTGACTCATAGTTATGACCGTTGCAGTGTCCTCAGGTCCCTTTGGCGACCTACCGACCAGCAGAGTCAATGGGGAAACCAGATTCACTTAACAACCATGTTACCAATTTAACAACTGCAGTGATTCACTTGACAACTGTGGCAAAGGAAGTCATAAAATGGGGCAAAACTCACTTAACAGATTTCTCAGTTAACAACAAAAAGGGTCGTAAGTTGAGGACTACCTGTAGTTTATTTTATTTATTTATTTATTCTAGGTTTTATATACCGCCCTTCTCCCGAAGGACTCAGGGCGGTGAACAGCCAACTAAAATACATGTATACAAATATAAATAGTTAAAAAAGAATTAAACCCTAGGCTGTCCCTATAAAAATCTAAAAACCCCAATTAAAATAAATTAAAACTTTGTACACCCATCCCAACCAATCCAAAAACCCCATTTAAAATCCCATTTGAGTCAGCTCAGGCCGGCCTGCTCGAAGAGCCAGGTCTTCAGGTCACGTCTGAAGGCCCTCAGGTCACTAGTCGTTCGTAATCCAGGGGGCATCCCATTCCAAAGGGCGGGTGCCCCCACAGAGAAGGCCCTATTCCTCGGGGTCACCAGACGACACATAGAAGGCGTCGGGACCCGGAGGAGACCCTCTCTGTGGGAGCGCACCGGTCGGTGGGAGACTACTGGCAGAATGCGGTCTTGTAAGTATCCTGGTCCGATGCCATGGAGCGCTTTAAAGACCAAAACCAGTACTTTAAAGCGAACCCGGAAGGCCACTGGCAACCAATGCAGCTCGCGCAGGAGGGGCGTCACGTGGGAGTATCTCGACGCCCCCATAACCACCCGCGCGGCTGCATTCTGTACCAGTTGAAGCCTCCGAGTGCTCCCCGCAGGGAGCCCCATGTAGAGGGCATTACAGTAGTCCAGACGGGAGGTGACCAGGGCATGAGTGACTGTGCGTAAGGCGTCCCGATCAAGAAAGGGCCGCATCTGGCGTATCAGGCGAACCTGATAAAAAGCCCCCCTGGAGACGGCTGTAATATGATCTTCCAAAGACAGCCGTACATCCAGGAGGACACCAAGATTGCGTGCCTCTTCTGTGGGGGTCAAGATCTCATCCCCAATAGCCAGCGATGGAGTCAGCTGACTATATCGGGCCGCCGGAAACCACAGCCACTCGGTCTTGGAAGGGTTGAGTCGAAGCCTGTTCTCGCCCATCCAGTTCCGCACAGCCTCCAGGCAACGGGCCATAACCTCCACAGCATCGTTGGGGTGGTTTGGGGTGGAGATGTATAGCTGAGTGTCATCAGCATACAGATGGCATCTCACCCCAAAACCACGGATGATCTCTCCCAGCGGCTTCACATAGATGTTGAACAGAAGAGGGGAGAGGACCGACCCCTGAGGCACCCCACACATGAGGGGCCTAGGGGTGGACCTCTCCCCCCCCGTCAACACCAATTGCGAGCGGTCCGAGAGGAAGGACGAGAACCACTGCAAAACGGTGCCCCCAATTCCCAACCCCTCCAACCGCCGCAATAGGATACTATGGTCGATAGTATCAAAAGCCGCCGACAGATCTAGGAGGACCAGGACAGAGGAATAACCTCTGTCACGGGCCCTCCAGAGATCATCTACCAACGCGACCAATGCTGTTTCAGTACTGTGCCCGGGCCTGAAGCCCGATTGGAACGGATCTAAATAGGATGCTTCCTCCAGATACTGAGGGAGCTGACGCGCCACCACACTCTCAACAACCTTCGCCACAAAGGGAAGGTTGGAGACAGGACGATAGTTATTCAAAAGAGCCGGGTCCAGGGAAGGCTTCTTGAGGAGGGTGATAGTCATCAACCAATAGAATGGCTTGCCTTCAGAAGTTGTGGGTGGAGGCTTTCACTGGAGGCTTTCACAAGGATACTGGACACCCATTCATCTGAAATGATAATTTATCTGAAATGATATGAGCTCTGTGATCATATCAAGAGCGACTGCGTTCTCTTCGCGGATGATGTAAAGCTGTTCAATACCACAGACAATACTGCTACCCTTCAAAAAGATCTCGACTATGTATCAGAATGGTCAAACAAATGCAAACTTCAAATCTCAACAAACAAATGCTCTGTCTTACATACTGGCAAAAAAAATCAGAAAATAAAATACAGGCTGAATAGTAAAGACCTTGTTGATGATCCAAACTCTGTCAAGGACCCTGGAGTACTCATCTCTAATGATCTAAGTGCTAGAGCCCATTGTAACTACATAGCCAAAAAGGCATTAAGAGTTGTTAACCTAATCCTACGTAGCTTTTTCTCTGGTAATATTACACTACTAACTAGAGCATACAAAACATTTGCTAGACCAATACTCGAATACAGCTCATCAGTCTGGAACCCACATTATGTATCTGATATTAACAGTTGAGAAAGTCTAGAAATATTTCACAAGAAGAGTTCTCCACTCCTCTATTTGTTGCAGAATATCTTATGTCACCAGATTTGAAATTCTAGACCTAGAAAAACTAGAACTATGCCGCCTTCAGTCCGATCTAAGTATAGTATATAAAATCATACATTGCAATGACTTCCCTGTCAATGAATACTTCAACCATAACAACATAAGAGCAAACAATAGACACAAACTCAAGGTTAACCGCACCAAACTTGATTGCAGGAAATACGACTTCAGCAACAGAGTGCTCAATGTCTGAAATACTCTACCTGACTGTGGATTCTTCCCCAAACCCCAAAAACTTTAACCTTAGACTGTCTACTATTGACCTCACCCCTTTCCTAAGAGGTCTGTAGGGGGCGTGCATAAGTGCACCAACGCGCCTACCATTCCTGTCCTACTGTTTCTTTTATTTTTCTTATATGTATCCATGTTTTCATAACTATGTTTTTACTTATACCTATTATCTTGTAAGCAATTGACAAACCAAATAAATAAATAAAATGGGTATGGGGGTCTCCAGAAGTGTTATTCAGCAGGTTCTAACCTGTTCTGGAGAATCGGTAGCAGAAATTTTGAGTAGTTCGGAAAACCGGCAAATACCACCTTTGACTGGCCCCAAGCCCCATCTATTCTCTGCCTCCTGAATCCCAGCTGATCGGCTGGGTCTCCTTTTGTTGCCCTGCATAGGAGAACGGAGCTGGAAAGCAGGTTAGTGGGGTGGGGAGGGAATGGGGATTTTGCACTATCCTTCCCCCAGGAGTATGGAGGGAATGGGAATGTTGCAGTATTCTTCCCCTGCCATGCCCACCAAGCCACGACTACCAAGCCACACCAAGCCCACCAAGCCATGCCCACAAACCAATAGTAAAAAATATTTGAATCCCACCACTGAGGGTGTCCTGCTTCAGCAGTGGCTGGATTAGAAGACCATAAAGGTCCTTTCCAACTATTGTTCTATGTTCTATTTCTATGTTCTATGTTCAAACTCCAGGAAGATGGGGGGGTGGGGGCTGGCATGCTATGGTCCATGGGGTCGCGAAGTGTCAGACACAAGATAGCAATTGAACAAGAACAAATAGAAGACAAAAGAAGGACAATTGAAAAGCCAACAAGAAAATCAACTCGTTCCAACCGAACCCATTCTTCCACCTCTGTCCTCTCCTTCAAGAGCTGGTGTCTCTCTTTCTCTCTCTCTCTCTCCCTTTTTTTAAAGAACCCAACCAGCCGATATGATAAGCATATTTTACAAATTAGCTACCGATTTATCCTGCTTTTGTTTTAATGATGGAAATGAATGATGTCGTGTCGCTCGCCGCCGCTGCCTCATTCAACGCCCGCTGTTCTCGGGAGCCAAAGGAACAGCCACATTTGCATATATAATGCCAGCAACTGGCAAGGGCTAAATAGCATCTTTTCTTTCTCTCTCTCGCTCTCTCTCTTCTCTCTTCCCCACTCCCATTCTCTCGCCCCCCCATCCCCTGTGTTTGTAGATTTAGTGCTGGGCTTAATCAAAGATTTAGAGAAGGGGAAAATAAAGAAAGGAGAAAGGACAAAACAAGAGGCCGTGGGCCATCTTGTAGGGGTGACGCTTGCATTTATTAGTTATCTGCTTTGGGGGGGGGTGGGGAAACCATGGGGCCCTTCTAATTAAAGATCTAGGGAAGCAGCTGCTCCAGGTTGTGGTTGTCAGTTAACATTTCTAATCCCCCAAAAGCTAAGTGCTCAGGAAGAGAGACCTTCAAAATAGGCACCAACCCCGTTCGAAAGTAATATATAATAACTACAAAGCCAAAAAGGCGTTAAGAGTTGTTAACCTAATCTTACATAGCTTTTTCTCTGGTTATATTACACTAATAATTAGAGCATACAAAACATTTGCTAGACCAATACTCCAATACAGCTCATCAGTCTGGAACCCACATTACGTATCTGATATTAACACAGTTGAGAAAGTCCAGAAATATTTCACCAGAAGAGTTCTCCACTCCTCTACTCGTTGCAGAATATCTTATGCTACCAGACTCGAAATTCTAGACCTAGAAAATCTAGAACTACACCGCCTTCGGTCCGTTCTAAGTATAGTATATAAAATCATGCATTGCAATGTCCTACCTGTCAATGATTACTTCAGCTTCAACCATAACAACAAAAGAGCAAACAATAGATACAAACTCAAGGTTAATCGCACCAAACTTGATTGCAGGAAATACGACTTCAGCAACAGAGTGGTCAATGTCTGGAATACTCTACCTGACTCTGTGGTTTCTTCCCCAAACCCCAAAAACTTTAACCTTAGACTGTCTACTATTGACCTCACCCCTTTCCTAAGAGGTCTGTAGGGGGCCTGCATAAGTGTACCAATGTGCCTACCATTCCTATCCTATTGTTTCTTTATTTTTTTCTTATATGTATCCATGTATTCATAACTATATTTTTACTTATACCTATTATCTTGTAAGCAACTGACAAAATAAATAAAATAAAAAATAAATAAATAGAAAGGAAGGATATAGCAGGGTGGGTTTCCATAACTTCTATATCTTCAAAAGGAGGAAGTCTCATTTGGGTCCAAATGCACTGGACCATTCCTTTGGTCAAGAACTGTAAGGGTTTTTTTTTTCTCATTGCTCTCATCTCCACTCCATCAAACCTCCATTGCTGACAGGCTGAGGATCATCTACACAGGTCCAGGGAGTGTTTTGTGTGCTGCCAGAGATGCTCCCCAGGAGGCCGAAGGTCTGTTCAGACAATCCGTGGAGCAGGAGCAGAAAATCAGAGAGGTTTTATCAGCCTATCCAGAATGCCACTTATCAGGGCCATCCCCAGAACAGGAAGATGAAAAGTCGGAGAGGTGGAGATAGGGATGAGCAGGTTTTCAAGTATTGCAAGCTTCTGGTTTTAGAAGCAAACGACTCTAGAAAAAGTGGAGAGAAGAACAGCGAAGATGATTATGGAACTGGAGGCTAAAGCATCCAACGAAGGGTTGCAGGAATTGGGTATGTTTGGTCTAATGAAGAGAAGGACTAGGGGTAGCATGGTAACATCTTCCAATATTTGAGGGACTGCCACAAAGAAGAGGGGGTCAATCTATTTTCACCAGAAGGCAAGAGAAGAAACAATGGATGGAAACCAATCAAGGAGGGAAACAACCTAGAATTAGGGGGGAGAATCATTATTCAGTAGAATGACTTGCCTTCAGAAATCATGTATGTTGCTGCATAACTAGAGTTTTTTCAAAAAGACATTGGACAGTCATTTGTCCACAATGGTGTACAGTCTCTTCTTTGAGCAGGGGATTGGAAGAATAGAATAAAGTGGAACGGAACGGAACAGAACAGAACAGAATAGAATAACAGAGTTGGAAGAGACCTTGAAGGTCTTCTAGTTCAACCCCCTGCTTAGGCAGGAAACCCTATACCACTTCAGACAAATGGTTATCCAATCTCTTCTTAAAAACTTCCAGAGTTGGAGCATTCACAACTTCCGGAGGCAAGTTGTTCCACTGATTAATTGTTCTCACTGTCAAAAAATTTATTCTTAGTTCTAGGTTTCTTCTCTCCTTGATGAGTTTCCACCCATTGCTTCTTGTCTTGCCCTCAGGTGCTTAGGAGAATAGCTTGACTCCCACTTCTTTGTGGCAGCCCCTGAGATATTGGAAGACTGCTATCATGTCACCCCTAGTCCTTATCATTAAACTAGACATACCCAATTCCAGCAGCTGTTCTTTATTTGTTTTGGCCTCCATTCCCCTAATCATCTTGGTTGCTCTTCTAAAAGTAACTAGAAGGCCTGAAGGTCCTTTCAAACTCTGTTATTCTGTAATTCTGACTGCTAGTGTCAGATAATTCTGAACATACCTAGAGGTAGTTTAAAAAAGGAGAACGACCACTGTGGTTGTAACTCGACTACCCATAAATGCATCAATTATATAATACAATATTATCAAGTAATAGGACTATACCACCTGCTATTTGGAGCATTTAAATTTTATTACATATATAGGCCAGGTCAGTAAATGCAAAACCTCTCTATCTATCTTCTTCTCTTACCCAATTATGGCTTACATCATAAGGCAGCTATGTGAATGATTCCAACAATTGGAAGGAACACAATCCAATCAGACCAAGCTATTGACTGCCATGCTTCAAAACATTTTAAATTGTGGGGTCTGTGCTTGGTGGGGGTTTTTTGCAGACGTTTTATGGAGGAGGAGGAGGAGGAGGAGGAGGAGGAGGAGAACAACAATGCTGGGCCACTTGGTGCTCTCTGAACTTGGTTGTTTCCTTGCAGATATTTAATGACCCAACTAGGTAATATCATCAGTGCCAGAAGACAGGATTTCCTCTCTGTTTATATACAAGTCACTTATCTTGTTCAGTTTGGTGGCAGTATTCTTGGTGATTCCTTGATTTGACTGTTGTTTACTCATAGCTTGTTTGTCTGACTAATTGTGCACCGATGATATTACCTAATTGAAGAATAAAATGTCTGCAAAGCAACAACCAAGCTTAGCGAGGACCAAGGACCCCACTGTTCAATCCTGAACTACAGATATTCCCTTTGAAGCATCCTCTCTTGGTTAATCACATGATCTACTTCCAGGGATAGCCAATGCTTTGAACCATAAACTATCCAGTTTGGTGGGAGTATTCTTGATTGGTTCCTTGATTAGCTGGTTTATTGTTGGATTGTTTGTTTGAGTTGGTAGTTGTTTGCTTGGGATATTTTTACTGTTTGATTGTTGGTCTAGTATTAATCTTGGTTTTAATCTCTGCTTATCTGGGCATTGATTGTTGGCAGAGATCTTTCTCCCCCCCACCCCTTTTGGCTTTTTGATTGCCTCTTTTGAATGGTGTGTAGTTTTATCTCTATGTGCCTGTTGATGGCTATTTGTTTGTTTGTTTGTCAAACATGTACAAGAAAACAAGTATAGGTATGAACATAAACATGAACAAAGGAAATAAATATAGATAAATGGGCGTAGTAAGACAGGGGCGGTAGGCACGCTGGTGCGCTTATGCACACTCCCTTTAAGACCTCTTAGGAATGGGGTGAGGTCCACGGTAGACAGTCTGAGGTTGAAGACATGATGGGTTGATGCTGTAACCACAGAGTTGGGTAGGGCATTCCAGGCGTTGACCACTCTGTTGCTGAAATTGTATTTTCTGCAATTGAGTTTGGAGCGGTTTACCTTGAGTTTGTATCAGTTGTTTGCCCATGTATTATTGTGGTTGAAGCTGAAGAAGTCGTTGACAGGCAGGATGTTATAGCAGACAATTTTGTGAACTATGCTTAGATCAGACTGCAGGCGGCGCAGTTTTAGATTGTCCAGGCCCAAAATTTTGAGTCTGGAGGCATAAAGGAATTCTATTGTGAGTAGTGGAGTGGACTTTTCTCGAGAAAAGTCTGGCTGCCAGGAATTCTCTTTGGACTCACTCTGCTTGTGGATGTTCAGTTTCTCAGTGAAAACTATGATGAAGTCTGTCCAAGTGTGCGGCAATTAACCAATTTTCATCATGTGTCCTGACTGCTAGTTGGTGTTCATTTGTTTAAATTAAGAGCCTAGCATTTTGATTTAATTTAGCTCTCTATTAAGGAACCTTTGATATGAAGGGAAGCAGGCAGGGACTTTTTCTTTTTAAATTAGTGTCTACAAATGCAAAACATCTCAACCAGAGCATCACATTGATAAGGCCAATTGGGGAACAAGGAAGGAGAACCAAATAATTAAAGACTACACGTCGTTCTTGACTTACAAGGGTTTATTTAGTAACTGTTTGATGTTACAATGGCACTGAAAAATATGACTTATGACTGTTTTTCACACTTGCAACCATTGCAGCAGTGGTGGGATTCAAATTGTTTTACCATTGGTTTGATTGGCATGGCTTGTGCTTTGCCTAACGCTAGCCATGCAGCTTTCCCCACACCAGCTGAGACCTGCAGCACTGAGAGGATAAAGAAGAGAAAAGCGCAGGGGCAGATGGAAGGGCCTATCCTGTGGGGAACTTACCAAATTTGCAGATGATACTAAGCTGGCAGGAATAGCTAACACCCAGGAAGAAGATAGGCTCAAGATCCAGATGGATCTTGACAGACTAGAACACTCGGCCATAACTAAGAAAATGAAATTCAATGTAGAGAAAAGTAAAGCCCTACACTTAGGCAAGAAAAACCAAAAGTACATATATAGACTGGGTGAAACCAGGCTCAATAGCAGTAACTGTGAGAGGGATCTTGGAGTCTTAGAGGACAACCAGCTAAACATGAGCCAGCAGTGTGTATTGGCAGCCAAAAAAGCCAACGCAATCCTAAAAAGATTAACAGAGGGATACAATCGAGATCGAGGGAGGTACTAATACCACTCTAAAAAGCCTTAGTAAGACCACACTTAGAGTACTGCATCCAGTTTTGGACACCACATTACAAAAAAAATGTTGAGACTAGAAAAAGTGCAGAAATGAGCAACCAGGATGATTAGGGGACTGGAGACTAAAACATATGAAGAATGGTTGCAGGAACTGGGCTTGGCTAGTCTAGGGAAGAAAAGGACCAGGGGAGACAGGATAGCGGTCTTCCAATATTTGAGGGGCCCCCAAGAGAGGAGGAAGGGGTCAAGCTATTTTCTAAAGCACCCAAAGGCCAGACAAGGAATAATGGATGGAAACTGAACAAGGAGAGATTCAACCTGGAAATAAGGAAAAACTTTCTGACAGTGAAAACAATCAACCAATGGAACAGAAGTTGCCATCGGAAGTTGTGGGAGCATCATCACTTGAGGCTTTCAAGAAGAGATTGGACTGCCATTTGTCAGAAATGGTGTAGGATCTCCCGCTTGGGCGGGGGGTTGGACTAGATGACCTATAAGATCCCTTCCAACTCTGATTATCTGATATCTGTTATCTGCTTTTCTTTTCTTTCTCCTCAGGTGATCGTTGGCTTTTTTTTACTATTGGTTTGGCCGAACCAGTAGCATACCACAACTGCATTGCAGCATCTTCATGATCACATGATCAAATTTCTGACGCTTGGCAACTGACTCATATTTATGACGGTTCCAGGGTCATGTGACCTTCTGACAAGCAAACCTGATGGGGAAGCCAGATTCATTTAACAACTACATTACTAACCGAACAACTGCAGTGATTCACTGAACTGTAGCAAGAAAGGATGTAAAATGGGACAAGACTCACTTAACCACTGTCTCACATAGCAAGAGATGTTTTGGGCTCAATTGTGATTGTGAGTAGAGGACTACCTGTGTTTTAGAGAATCTGAATCATGAGAATCTTTTCATGCTTTAGCACCGTGATGGCGAACATATGGCATGCATGCCAGAGGTGGCACCAAGATCCCCCTCTCTGGGTACGAGCCGTCGCCCCAGCTCAGCTCTGCTGTGCGTGCATGTGCGTACCTTCTGCCAGCCAACTGGCCTTTTGGTCTCTGCCATACATGTGTGGCAGGCAAGGGGCGCACAGGGGTCATGTGTGCATTTGCAGAGGCAGGGTGCACACACAGGGGGTCATGCGTGCATGCTTGTGGGGGCAAAGCGCACGTGCGGGAGTCACATGTGCATGTGGGGGGGCAGGGCGCATACACAGGGAGAATATGCCCTTTGCATTTTGGGGATGTGTGTGCATGCTTTGGGCACTTGGTGCCAAAAAAGTTAGTCATCACTGCTTTAGCTCATTTGCTTCATAGCAATCAATAGGTGCTAACCACCTCACTCTAGTTTATGGACTGGCATTGCTTAAGTGGGGTCTTGTCTCGACCCCTCAGTGTTACTTTGATGTTTCTCAACAAAATCTCCATCACATTGTATACGAATGCCCATCAAGAGCTCACACCGGCCCAATGTCTGATTTTTTTCAACATAGACCACCCTGTCCTTAAGTGGCTGGGTGGGATGCACATTTGAACCACTGTAAGTCCATGTATTTGCCATATGCTGAATAAATAATAAATAAATAAATGGATGGACATACAAATGAGAAGGAAGGAAGATTTCACTTTGTTTCTCTTTAAATATTGGCCCAGGTACCACCTTTATTTTTCAGCTCCCACCCCCCCAACTCATTAGGACACTGTTAGTACCTGTATCCTTTAAGTAGGTCAAGCGATCACCTTCCAATTTTAGATTTTTTTTTCCTGATGGCATTTTTGCACAAAACGTTGCGCTCCAAAAAAATAATAATAATAAAAATGCAGCATATGTCAAATTGAATTGCTGGGTTTTTCTTTGATGGGGATAACAAAAATGACAGCTTCAAGAACGGAAGTCAGTTAGATGTTACTATGTTTTTCTAAGAAATCTGGTCTTTGCCTCTTTAGCCAAGTTTATTCCATCTTGATGAATAGCTGCACGATGGAATAATAAGATTTGTCACATAGTTCACTTGATCTAAGAACCTTCCGTAAGTGAATGTATATATGTATATATATATACACACACACACAAACACACACACATAATTTGATCAACCAAATGTTGCAGATCCAATCAATCATTATCAGCAATCAAGGGTGCATAGTTAGTAGCTCCAGAGTCCCACACAACCCCTTTCAAAGATTTGGGGGAGGCTTACAAAACTTCCTCATGTTACTAGTGTAGTATATTTAAAAGCAAAGTTTCTTTTTGTCAGGAGCAAAGGATACATTAAGTTGCAATACAGAAGATTTATTCAAGTCTATATGTAAGAATCTAGTCAACCAATGGTCAGCGCTAAATTGGCTCTAAATAAGGATCAGTGAAATTCAGGGGAGATTGAACCTGGATTATTTGCAGCAATGTAAGGACTCTGCACTAATGACACATTTAACTCTACCCCCAGCATTGTTTGTTCTTCTGCTTGTTTGAGCACGTGATAAAGCACCATTTCGCAGGTGGTATTCAGTCAATTCTGACAGGTTCTGGAGAACCGGTAGTGGAAATTTTGAGTAGTTCAGAGAACCGGCAAATACCATCTCTTACTGGCCCTGCCCCCATCTATTCTTCACCTCCCATTGAGTCCCAGCTGATCGGCTGGGTTTTCTTTGGTTGCCCTGCACAGGAGAACAGAGCTGGAAAGCAGGTTAGTGGGGTGGGGAGGGAATAGGGATTTTACAGTATATCCTTCACCTGGAGTGGGGTGGAAATGGGGATTTTACAGTATCCTTCCCCTGCCAGGCCCACCAAGCCACACCCACCAATCCATGCCACACCCACCAATCCATGCCACACCCACCAAGCCATGCCACACCCACCAAGCCATGCCACACCCACCAAGCCACGTCCACAGAACCAGTAATAAAGAAATTTGAATACCACCACTGCACCATTTATAGATCCCCAAGCCAGCTTCATTCATTCCTGCATTTCTAAGAAACCAGCAAATCTGTTTGCAGTTACAGGTAGTCGTCCGTCACGGAGCCTGCCCATTACGATTGTTGGTTGTGGTAGCCAATAAACGAGGTGATCACATGATCACTTTGCTTAACCACCACAATCCCTGCTCTCCCTATTGTGGTCATTAAGTGACTTCACAGGCCATTAAGTGGCAAACAGGGTATTTCAGGAAGTAGGGGAGGCACTGGGAGGCTGCAAGCCCGCCTGCCCCGGGTGTCAGGGAATTGCGCAGCTGGTGTCTGAATGGAGTCAGAGACGCTGACACAAACTTCTAGTTTTATATAATTCAATATATTTTACAACAACATACACAGCCAACAAGATAGTCAGGCAAACAGGTGCATCATGAGGTAAATAAGCACAGCAGGAACGTCATGAGGTAAATCACAGAGCACACAGAAGAAAAAAAGGCGGGAAGAAAGGGAAACTCCCCCTCTATACCCATAGCAACCAATCACAGCACAGATTCCCTCATGCAGCAGCCAGCATTCTGGTACTAATCAACCACAGTTGTATGTTCTGACTCATTGCACAAACCCCACTACTCCAGCTACTAAGTTTAAATATCTTAACACTCTGGCTGCTTCCCAGCCCCCTGGGCTTCCTCTCTCCCATCATATCTTGATCTCCATACCTTTTCTGAAGATTGCCTTTGGGAAGGAGAAACGGCCGATCCACCAGAGGCTGCGGGTGTCATTTTGCAAGCGGCCACAATTCTCACAATCCAAACTTTGGATACAAAGATTATCCGTTCGACTTAGCTTCCAAACGATCTTTCCATTTGCTTCTATATTAGCAACTTTGGAGCACCTAAAGAGGTATCCTAATCTTCTACCGGACAGTAACCGACTTCCTGCTTTAGAGACAAAATGGAGTCCATATAGCTAAGTAGAATTCAGTCCCAAGTACATCTCTGCTCATCCATCTTCCATGCTGTGCGCGCTTAAGACATTTATATGAGAAGCATCTTTTATGTTTATTACTATAGCAATATCATAGGTGGGCACAAGGTTACCGTAGCCAATTAAATTGTGACACAATAACCACGTATGACCTCTGTGTAAATGCTAATAAATATCAAATGAACTTGAGTATTGGCATCAGCCTCGCAGGAGAATTTGACAGCCATTGCTTTTTCAATAAAGAAACCTTCTCTTTATTAAGAAATTTTTCCACAGTGCTAATGAGTGGTAAATTTAAATCGGTGACAAATGAAGAAAGACAATGGGAAATCATGATTTATTTTTATTTATTTGCTTGTCAATTATATAAAACTCACTCTTGGAAGTGTATAGTTAAAAGCCTAAAAACCAAACAAAAAATATAATACATCAATGTTATTTAAAAAAAAAATAAGTTTTACATACACTTGTTATACAAAAATACATGCAATAGAATATAATCCAACCAGTGTCTTAAACTTTAAAAGAACTGATTTTAACAAACTCAGAAAAAAAATCCAAAAATGCTAAAGGGGAAAACAACTCAAGAAGCGTGGGAAACTCTGAAAAATATTATCATAAAAGCCCAGTCCATCATAATACCACTGAAAAAGAAAAACAAGAATTCCAAGAAGAAACCAGCAAGGTTGTACAAAGATCTATCTGATAAGATGAAAAGGGTAAGTACAAAAAATGGAAAGAGGGACACCTAAGGCAGAATATCAGCAGATAGCCTAAATCTGCAAAGATGAAATCAGAAAAGCAAAGACTCAGAACAAAGAAAGACTTGCAACAAAAGTCAAAGACAATAAAAAAAAGTTTATTTCAACATATAAATAACATGAAAAAGGTCAAGGAAACAGTCAATAGACTAAAGAGAGAAGAGGGCAAGGAAGTAAAAGGTAGTAGAGAGAAAGCAGAGATGCTTAACTCATTCTTTGCAAAAACAAAGTAAATCCAGTTGCCTCTTGAAAAAGCACCTTTGGGACAACCATGACCTGGATGACTTCTCATCCAAGAAGTGAACTGAAGAAGAACTGAAAATGCTTCTTGGATGAGAAGTGAAACATCTTCAAGCAAAAATAAAGTCCAGTTACCTCTTGAAAAAGTAACTTTGGGACAACCATGACCTGGATAACTGAGAATCTCCACAGACATACACTGGTAATAATATCCACACTGTGCAGATAAACAGGGCCAGCATGCTATTTGGAATGCAGTGGGGTTGTTGGGGTATGTGTGTGTGTGTGACCTTTCATTTAAGCAAATGAATGAATGGAAATAGGGCCCATAAATCAGAGTGTTGATGCTGCAATAGTAGGCAAGCCAAAGTGCCTCTTTTCCCTTTGGATGCCTGTGTGGGAAGAAGTAACAGCTGCACCAGCCTTACGAGACCCAAGTAGGTTGTTATGGCATGTAGCTGTGATCACAAGTGCGGCTCATCAAAGGCAGGCCTTTCTCGTCCTTTTCGATTCCTTGGCTTGCCTAATGATTTTGCTTACTGATTGGTGTCAAGGGAGGTTTACCCAGCATGCTTTGCTCTGAGTACATTCTCAGGGCAATGGGGAGGAACCTTGTTTTCCTTGCCTGCAGAAATCCGCTTTTCCTTTAAAATGGAAGTCTGGGAAGATAAAGAGAGAGAGAGTCTTCCTGTCATCTGTCTATAATCTGTCTGTCTGTCTGTCTGTTGGGCTGAGAATTCTCTCTCTCTCTCTTCTACCTATCTATCTATCTATCTATCTATCTATCTATCTATCTATCTATCTATCTATCTATCTATCTATCTATCTATCTCTGTCTTTCATCTAGCTATAATCTAGGTATATTCATCCATCCATCTATCTATTCATTTGTCTGTCTCTATCTATCTATCTATCTATCTATCTATCTATCTATCTATCTATCTATCTATCTATTATTTATCTATCTCTGTCTTTCATGTAGCTATAATCTAGCTATATCCATCCATCCATCTATCCATCCATCCATCCATCCATCCATCCATCCATCTATCATCTCTATATCACTATTTTCCCTTTCTGCTTGATATGGCACATAACATGGGAGGACCTAAATCTAAAATAATGCCCTTCTCAGCATTAGAGTCTTCTCCAGAAAGCTTAGTCTTCCTTGGGATAATTTGAGCCTTGTCATTTGTGCCTTGAGTGAGACCTCTGGGTCAATGTGGTGATTCCATTGGTTTGTTTTCTTGGTTGTCCACTGTATTTCAGGAGTCTTCTCCAACACCAAAGTTCAAATCATCAATACTCTTCCTATCATGTCTGTGGAGATTCTCAATCATCCAAGTCATGGTTGTCCCAAAGGTGCTTTTTCAAGAGGCAACTAGACCTTCTTGTTTTATTTTGAAGCTGTTTCTCTTCTCATCCAAGAAGCTTCTTGGATGAGAAGCGAAACATCTTCAAAGAAAAACAAGGAAGTCCAATTGCCTTTTGGAAAAAGTACCTTTGGGTCTTCCTATCATGCTTGCTCAGTCCTTCTATAGAGTTTCACATGAATATTATTAAAAAAATGTAAAGACTCTGGAAACAGTGCAAAAAGGAGCAATAAAGATGATTTAGGGGACTGGGGAGGTTAAAACCTATGAAGAACAGTTTCAGGAATAGGGTTAGTCTAATCTAGTGAAAAGAAGGACTATGGGTGACATGATAGCAGTTTTCCAATATATGAGGGGCTGCAACAAAGAAGAGGGGATCAACTTATTTTTCAAAACACCAGAAGGCAAGACAAGAAGCAGTAGGCACAAACTAATCAAGGAGAGAAGCAACCTGGAATTTAAGGAGAAACTTCCTAACCGTGAGAACAATCAGTGGAACTATTTGCCTCCTGAAGCTGTGAATGCTCCAATACTGGAAGTTTTTAAGAAGAGATTGGATAACCAATTATCTGAAGTGGTGTAAGGTTTCCTGCCTAGGCAGGGGGTTGGACTAGAAGACCTCCAAGGTCCCTTCCAATTCTGTTATTCTTTCATTCTGAATACAATGATCTTTGTAGCAATAGACACTTCATAACATTGAACGTCTTTTCCAAAGCCTTCAGGGCAAATCTGGATTATAAAACACGATGGATCCATTTATACCCAGATAATATTAAACAGAACTCAAATGAAATCCATAATAAGGATGTTATATGAACCCAAAATGTGACTTACTCAGTCAATCGTGATTGAGCAAACAATGATTAACATGATGTACGAAGCCAATCTCTTGCCAAAAGCAAGATTATCATAGTTTGGCCAATTTGAGGTTTATTATTCTTTTTGCAACTCTGTGGATTGGTTAAATGCTTAGGAAGATCACAAAAGCCACAGATAAATCAAGAAACAATGAACAAACTGTAGGATTGTGCTAAGTCTCAATTGGATTTGACAATAAACTATGGATTATTGTCGTGCGTTGAACATACATAATATATTTCTTTTGCATAAGTGCAGAAAACAGTCCAATCACATTACATCTTGGTGTGGTGTGTGAATCAAACCAAAATGCATTTTAACCTGTATAGGAAATAGCAGGATGAGAAGATAAGGGGGATAAGCAAAATAGTAATTCATTGAATTCTTTGTTTTTATTATTATTATTATAAAGAGGCTTTAGTATTTTATGTGGTTTTGTGGTTGTCTCTCCATTAGTTCTGTGTCATCTAAGCAAGAACATCTGGATAACTTTGATGGAGTCATTAACAGTTCTAAATAATATATCTCAAAAGGAAAATGAATTGGATAAAATGAGCAACAAAAATTAGGGGCTAAAATATTGTTTGATGATGAAGTCTGGGCTTTTACTTTTGTGGGGGTATTAAAAAAAACATAAGATATACAGTATAAATCAACATGAAAAGAAGATAGGAGAAGAAAAGGAAAAATACAAATGAATGAACAAGGAATTTAGAACTGTCACAGATATTATAATTTTCCAGTAAAACATAGTCACTTGTAAATAACAGTGTATTCTATCACTTTAACAGCAAAAATCACTATTCAACTCTAGACTAAGAATGAATATCAAGAAGTACGGTCAACATGGTATAAATCTCCGAACAAAATTATAGGCTATAGTAAATTAAATCCATGCTGCTAAAATTCCATTTTGTTTTTTAATATGCTGTGAAATTAAAATGCAGGCAATACAAAACCTGAATTTTGGATGCGGTACAAATCAATGTTGCTTAGCTTCAAGCGAAGGTGGTTAGAAGGAGGTTGATAATAAACGTCATAAACGGTATGGAAAACCTACATGATAGTCTTTGACTTACAACAATTCAGAGTCAGAGTCCGGACAGGACCGTATTGAGGATGGGGGGGGTCACCGGGGAGGGTGGAATTAAATCTATTGTTACGGTGAGCGGGAGGGGCAGATTTGGCGGTTATAGGGGGCCATATTCTGTGTTGGGAGCGCGCCCTCGCTGTTTGCTTGCTGTGGCGCGCTCCGACCCCCTTGTCATCTCCCGTTCCCCAGGGGGTCTGAGCAATCGGGCCCTGGGCCTTAGGCTGATGTTGTGTAACGCCAGGTCCGTTGTTAATAAAGCCCCTCTCATCCATGATTTGATTTGTGAGGGGGGCGCGGACCTGGTGGGAGTTACCGAAACCTGGCTGGGCCAGGAGGGGGGAATCCCTCTGGTGGAGATGTGCCCAGCCGGGTTTCGGGTTTTTCATCGGCCGAGGGCCCAGGGGAGGGGAGGGGGGGTTGCGGTAGTTATTAAGGAGGATCTGTGTCCGAGGGAGGCCACTGTATCTCAGACGACCGGGTGTGAGCTCCTTTTCGTGAAGTTCGGTCCCAAGGTTCAGGTGGGCTTGCTGGTCGCATACCTGGCTCCCTGCTATGCGGCAGCAGCCCTGCTTGAGCTCCTTGAGGTCATAGCTGGCATGGCGGTTGGGACCCCTAGGCTTATGGTCATGGGGGATTTCAACCTGCCATCTGCTGGCGGTACCTCGGGGATTGCTCAAGAGTTCATGGCTTCCATGACGGCCATGGGCCTGACCCAATTAATTCGGGACTCTACTCACGTGGGAGGTCATACCTTGGATCTGGTTTTCGTCTCTGATCAGTGGCAGAGTGATCTGGGTATGGGGGATATAGTCGTAGAACCCCTGTCATGGTCGGATCACTCGCTCCTGAAGCTCGACTTCCGTTCCGCACCCCCTGACCGCAGGGAGGCGGGACCATTAAAATGGTACCGCCCCAGGCGCCTGATGGATCCTGATAGGTTCCTGACGGAGCTTGGGCCATTTCCCAAAGCTCACACACACGACTCGGTTGAGGGCTTGGTCGCCACCTGGGATAGGGTGGCTGCTGGGGCCCTCGACCGAGTCGTGCCCTTGCGGCCTCTGACCCGGTGCCGATCCCAAGTGGCTCCTTGGTTTTCTGAGGAGCTAAGGGAGATGAAGCGTCGGAAAAGACGCCTAGAGAGCAGTTGGAGGGCCAGCCGCTCTGGGTCCGACCGAACACTATTACGATCTTATATTAAGACGTATTTAGTGGCGATAAGGATGGCGAGGAAATCTTACCTCTCCACCCTTATTGCGTCCGCGGAAAACCGCCCAGCCGCCCTGTTTAGGGTGACCCGCTCTCTACTGGAGGTAGGAGCGCGGGAGGACCCCTTGCAGGGACGGGCTGAGGAGTTTTCTAGGTTTCTGCAGGACAAAATCGCTCAGATCCGGGACGAGCTGGACTCCGACTGGGCATCTCCGGGCGGGGGGGCGGGGGTGGATATCGGTGCGGTCATTTGGGTTGAGTTCGATCCTGTTACTGTGGAGGACGTGGACAGGATACTGGGGGGACTGAATGCCACCACCTGTTTGCTGGACCCGTGCCCCTCCTGGCTGGTCTTGGCCACTCGGGAGGTGACACGAGGCTGGTTCCAGGGTATTATAAACGCTTCCTTGAGAGAGGGGCTGTTACCTGCCGCCTTGAAGGAGGCGGTGGTGCGGCCCCTCCTCAAGAAACCGTCCCTGGACCCAGCATTGTTATCTAACTATCGTCCTGTCTCCAACCTTCGCTTTGTTGCGAAGGTTGTTGAGAGTGTGGTGGCACGTCAGTTCCCGCAGTACCTGGATGAAGCGAGTTATCTTGACCCCCTCCAATCGGGCTTCAGGCCCGGGCACAGCACGGAGACGGCGTTGGTCGCGTTGGTGGATGACCTCTGGAGGGCCCGGGACAGGGGTTGTTCCTCTGTCCTGGTCCTGTTAGATCTCTCAGCGGCTTTTGATACTGTCGACCACAGTATCCTATTGCAGCGGTTGGAGGGGTTGGGGGTGGGAGGCACCGTGTTGCGGTGGTTCGCCTCCTTCCTCTCCGACCGCTCGCAATTTGTGTTGACGGGGGGGCAGAGATCGGCCCCGAGGCCCCTACGATGTGGGGTGCCTCAGGGGTCGGTGCTCTCGCCCCTGCTGTTCAACATTTATGTAAAGCCGCTGGGTGAGGTCATCCGTGGCTTCGGGGTGGAGTTCCATCAGTACGCTGACGATACTCAGCTGTACATCTCCACCCCGGGCCACCCCAACGAAGCCGTCGAAGTGATGTCCCGATGCCTGGAGGCCGTGCGGAGTTGGATGGGTCGTAACAGGCTTCGTCTCAACCCGACCAAAACCGAGTGGCTGTGGTTTCCTGCGCCCAGATACAGCCAGCTGGTTCCTTCGCTGGCCGTGGGGGGAGAGGTCTTGACCCCCGTGGAAAGGGCGCGCAACTTGGGTGTCCTCCTGGACGTACGGCTGTCTTTAGAAGAACATATTGCGGCCGTCGCCAGGGGGGCTTTCTATCAGATTCGTCTGATTTACCAGTTGCGGCCCTTTCTGGATCTGGGCGCACTTCGCACAGTCACTTCCGCCCTCGTCATCTCTCGCCTGGATTATTGCAATGCTCTCTACATGGGGCTCCCCTTGAAGAGTCTCCGGAGGCTGCAGCTGGTCCAGAATGCAGCCGCGCGGGTGATCGTGGGTGCTCCTCGGAGCTCCCACGTTACACCGCTTCTCCACAGGCTGCACTGGCTTCCTGTGGCCTTCCGGATTCGATTCAAGGTGGTACTGACAGTATTTAAAGTGCTCCATGGCTCGGGACCTGGGTATTTACGGGACCGCCTGCTGCCATCATCAACCTCCCGCCGCCCAGTACGCTCCCACAGGGTTGCCCTCCTCGGGGTACCGCCGCCCGGCCGTTGTCGGTTGACGGCCCCGAGGGTTCGGGCTTTCTCTGTGGGAGCCCCCTCCCTTTGGAATGATCTCCCCCCGGAGATACGGGCTATGACGGATATTCTGACCTTCCGGCGCGCAGTGAAAACCCTATTTTTTAAACAGGCTGGCCTGGCCCAGTAACTGTATTTTAGTTTTTAACTTAATTTTAATCGGGGTTTTATTAGTTTTTAATTTTTAACTGAATTTTTGGGTTAGACAGCCGGATCAATTTGGTTTAATTTATTTTAATTGTATTTATTGAGTATTTATTATATGTTTTTAGTAGGCTGTACACCGCCCCGAGTCCCTTTTTGGGAGAGGGAGCGGTATAAAAGTTTAATTAAATAAATAAATAAATAAATAAATTCATTTAGTGACCATTTGAAGTTAGAATGACATGGAAAAAAGTGACTTATGACCATTTTTCACACTTAGGACCATTGCAACATCCCCATAGTCATGTGACCAAAATTCAGATATTTGGCCACTGACTCATATTTGTGACCGTTGCAATGTCCTGAGGTTATGTGATTCCCCTTTTGCAACCTTCTGACAAACAAAGTCAATGGGGAAGCTGGATTCACTTATCAACTGTGTTACTAACTTAACAACTGCAGTCATTCACTTAACTACTGTGGCAAGAAAGCTCATAAAATGGGACAAAATTCACTTAACAAATGTCTTGCTCAGTAACAGAAATTTTGGGCCCAATTGTAGTTATTAAGTTGAGGACTATCTGTATTTTTACCCTTTCTTATAATTTTAGGAGATAGGTCTATTGAAACTAAACGTGTAGAGAACTAGGACTACAAAAAGAAAGAACTTGATACAATCACAGTTAAACTGTGGAATTCCATACTGTCAGACGGAGGATGGTCATCAAGCCAACTGGACAAATTCATGAATGATTTGGGTCTCAAAGGATACTATCTGTAGAAAGTTAGCACCAGAGGTCTGATTCTACCAGTTCGGACTGGTTCAGGAGAACCAGATGTTAAAGTTACAGCTGGTTTGCCGAACCAGTATTTCAACTTACTGGCTGGCCCCTCCCCTCCCAGGAGTCTCCATGGGGCCCATTTTTGATGGAGGTAAATGCAGCAGCTCTGGGAGGGAGAAAAATGGGCCTTCCAGAAGTCTGGAAATGGGCCTGTTTCTGGCTTCCAGAGGGCCTCCAGAGCCCAGGGGAGGCTGTTTTCGCCCTCTCAGAGGGCCGGGGGAGGCCTCTGGATCCTTGGGAGGGCGAAAAACAGCCTTCCTGGAAAAAGCAGAAGTCACAAAACAGGCCTATTTCCGGCTTCCGGTGGGCTTTCAGAGCCCAGGGGAGGCTGTTTTCGCCCTCCCAGAGGCCCGGGAAAAGCCTCTGGACCATTGGGTGGGTGAAAACGGCCTTCCCCAGGTCTGGAGGCCCACCAGAAGCTGGAAACAGGAAGTTCTGATAGGCCACGCCCACCATGGTCACACCCACCCAGCAACCGGGCAACGAACCGGTTGCTGGGATTTTTGTATCCCACCCCTGGTTAGCACTCACCCGTCTCCTAGAAGAATGAAATATTTTGAGAAATATTAAAAAGGCAGAATATTATACTTCCCTGGATGAGAAATTGAGAAACATGCTCTTGGAGACAGAAAGCAGCCCCCACCTTTCTTGTTGGCCCTTAGCAGATGTCAGCACCAGAGATAAAGAGATAGTTAACACTATTTATAGGCAAAAATTCCCTGTAGCAAGGTCTGAACAGTGATTAACACACTACCGTCTAGCAGCAGAGCTCACCACATGGCACTAATATCCTAAGGACATTGAATCACCCTCCAAACTTCAACCAAACGTAGCTCAGACAACCTACAGAGACAGCTATGACCTCTACAACAGCCAATAGAATACATGTTCTTGCACAGGAACAGGAAGCTCAAGTTCAAAGTCCAAGAGAAGGTATAAAAACCCCTTACTCTCAACTCCATGTGGTCAGCTGCTCAGAACCCATGTGGTTCTGCTTCATTAAACCATCTTTCCAGTGAGTCTCCATGTTTCCAGTGTTTCTCCCGCCTTGGAGCTGAACCAGGTGGATATTTCTCCCTAAATATCAGTGGCTGAAGTTAACCTCTGGAATTTCAGACAATATATCATAGGCACCAGTTTCTGCAAAGCAACAGTGAAAAGACTCTGTTCATTATGTGAGTTTCCCAGTCGTGTCTGATTGGCCACTATGCGATCCATTTTACCTGACTAGATATAGGAAGTCCTCAAGTTATAACTATAATGGAACCTTCCCATTACAATCCCTGCAATGAACAGTCGCTAAAGGAACGATTGTAAGCTAAGGACTGCCTGTATGCTGCATTTGTTTATTCACGGCTTACAATTCAGAAGCAACTTTTTTTTTAAAGACCCTTTTCCTTCTGTGTGTGTTTTTTTAAACCCCCAAAGAGAAGTGACTCGGTGTTGCGAATAGATCTTGAGCAGAAAATAATCAATTGGATCCTACTTTCTTTCCTAGTGGGATATCCCTCCCCCCTTCCCAGCAGTCTGAAACTTCTATCTGCTTTGGCGGTGTAGCGTTATCAGCCATTCAGTTATCAGTTATTCATGTTTGCTCTTCGGCAGGACTGGCAGCCTGCAAAATGTGATAACATTGGCTTGTGAAACACAACACAAAAATGGTAGATAATTGCCCAGCTTAAAGTGGGACAGAAATGGAGCAAAACAGGGGTGGACTGCTGGGGGTCCGCAGGGCTTCGGGAAATCCTCTAGTTAAGATTCTGCACAGTTCGGAGAACCCCCAAATCCCACTCCTGGCTGGACCCTCCCCTCCTCTCCCAGAGTCCCCACATGGCCTGTTTTGATGCAGGTAAGTGCAGGGCGCGAGCGGAGGCTTGGGGAGGGCAAAAAACGGGCCTCCCAGAAGTTCCAGAAGGCCAGAAATGGGCCCATTTTCGGCTTCCACAGGGCCTCTGGAGCCAGGGGAGGCTGTTTTCGCCTTCTTGGAGGCTCGAGGAAAACTTCCGGAGCTCAAGGAGGGCAAAAACACACCCCCCCCTCACCATGGTGCCGTTGTAGGATTCAAATTTTTTTGCTACCGGTTCTGTGGGCGTGGCTTGATGGGCATGGCATGGCTTGGTGGGCAGTGACAAGGGAAGGATACTGCAAAATCCCATTCCCTTCCCACCCCACTAACCTACTTTCCAGCTCCGTTCTCCTGTGCAGGGCTACCAAAGAAGACCCAGCCGATCAGCTGGGACTCAGGAGGCAGAGAATAGATGGGGGCGGGGTCAGTCAGAGGTGGTATTTGCCGGTTCTCCTGAACTACTCAAAATTTCCGCTACCGGTTCTCCAGAACTGCTCAGAACCTGCTGAATACCATCTCTATGCAGGAGGCTGACTAGGCCATGCCCACCATGGCCACACTCACCAGCAACCGGGTAGAAAATCCCTTGCTAAAATTTTTGAAGCCCACTCATGGAGGAAACACCATGGGTCCTTAGTCCACTGAGGATTAGAGCCATAGGGCTGGGTGTGTTCCTTACACAGATATGTGTGTATTTTATGCAAAATGTAGGCAATAGTCTGTAGAGATTCTCAGTCATCCATGTTTGTCCCAAAGGTGCTTTTTTCAAGAGGCAACTGGACTTTCTTGTTTTTGTGTTTGAAAATGTTTCGCTTCTCATCCAAGAAGCTTCTTCAGTTTCCGGCCATTCCCCACTATCCTGTCAGAGCTGATATGGGATTTTATTTATTTTATTTATGCCCTGTGGGATTTTATTTATTTATTAGATACATTTGTTGTCCATCTCACCTCAAGGAGACTCCGGGCAGCTTCGAAGATTAAAAGATGATCAAAATAAACATTTCTAATAACAATAAATTTATAATTGTGCCCTGTCTAGAATGATGTGAAAAATAAATATAATAACACAGATAAAATTACATCCTGATTTGCCAATAAGCCAGGATTCTAAAGAATCCTGGAATGCTGTGTTGTGAGAATGCACCCAATGAGCAGTTGACAGTGTCCTTTTATACAGGTAGTCTTCAACTTCTAACAGTTTATTCAGTGACTGATGGAAGTTAGAACAGCACTGAAAAAATATGACCGTTTTTCACACTTATGGCTGTTGCAGCGTCTCCATCGTCCTGTGACTAAAATTCAGATGTTTGGAAACTGACTCATATTTATGATGGTTGCAGTGTCCAGGGGTCATGTGATCCCTTTTTACAACCTTCTGACAAGCAAAGTCAATGGAGAAGCCAGATTCACTTAACAACCATGGTACTAATTTAACCACTGCAGTGATTCACTTAACAACGGTGGCAAGAAAGGTTGTAAAAAGGGGCAAAACTCACTTAACAAACGCCTTATTTAGCAACAGAAATTTTTGGCTCAATTGTTGTAAGTCAGGGGCTACCTGTATTTTGTGAGTAACGAATTCAGAAAAAGAATGTGGAAGGATAGGTTTTATGTTTCAATTGCTTCACCAAAAATTATGGTCAGTTTTTTTTTTCTTTGAATGCAGTATACCTATGCAGGATACAACTCACAAATATGAGGAATGTGGACCCTAGAATATGGTGCAAAGTAGCAGATCCACTCTATTATTAAGTCTGTAATTGCCAATAATTAATTTGCTAATTGCATGCAACTAATCTGTGTCCTTTTTGTTTTATATCAATTAACAGAGTAATTAAAAAAGCAATTTCCTTGATGGTTCCTCCTTGGCAAATCTAATGAAACAGGGCAACCCCTTTAGCTAACCTCATTAAGAATCTCTCCTTTTTGTCAAACATCCTATAAGAAAGAGTTAATTTTGCTGCACATAAGACATTGATGCTAAGAGTACTAATGGGGGGGGAGTCCCTTTTGTGGGTTGTTTTATTCCATCTGTATCTATTTAATCCAAGTTTTCCCCCCATCAAGCCTTCTAGATTGGAGGAACCATTCCCCAAATCCATGGCTATCTGGAGGAAGAGGATAAAAAATTGGCAGCTGCAAGAATGTGGTCAGATCCCTGCCCTATTTTGTATGTGTTGTGATGCATGTAAAAAAGGATTGCATGGTTGTGACCAACAACTTGACTGTGCTTTTTTTTTTTAATCTCCCCTGGGGATAATCAAAATTTCATCCCTGCAGTTACTCTATTCTACGCTGTATTAACAGAGGGATGGAATCAAGATCACGTGAAGTGTTAATACCACTTTATAAGGCCTTGATAAGGCCACATTTGGAATACAGTGTCCAGTTTTGGTTGCCATGATATATATATAAAAAAAAGATGTTGAGACTCTAGAAAGAGTGCAGAGAAGAGCAACAAAAATGATTAGGGGACTTGAGTCTAAAACATATGAAGAACGGTTACAGGAACTGGTTATGTCTAGTTTAATGAAAAGAAGAGATTAGGGGTGACATGATAGCAGTGTTCCAATAATTAAGGGGCTGCCACAACGAAGAAGGGGGCAACCTATTCTCCAAGCTCTTGAAGGCAGAATAATAAGCAATGGATGGAAAGTAATCAACAAGAGAACCAACCTAGAACTAAGAAGAAATTTCCTGACAGTTAGAACAATTAATCCCAAAGTTGTGGGTGTTCCAACACTGGAAGTTTTTAAGAAGAGATTTTTCTGAAATTCTATAGAGTTGCTGCTCAAACAGAGGGTTGTACTATAAGACCCTCCTGGTCTCTTCCAACTCTGGGGCTGGGGAACATCTGAGTTTGCAATATTTTATATCAGTTTGCAGAATATAAAATAGCAATTTTATATTCTGCAAACTGATATAAAATATTGCAAATTCAGATGTTCCCCAGTCCTTTACACAAGTAATGTAGGGCTGATATCTACCTTTTCAAACATTCCTCTGTCCACTACAATGTCCATAGTTTGACTAGACGAACTGTTTGACTAGACTAACTGATTGAAGGCAAATGAGGTCCAGGCAGAAGAAGAACATCACGGCTTCAAAATCTAAGGGACTGATTTGAACAAAACTCAACAGCACTTTTTCATGCAGCTATTGATAAAATAGAATTGCCAATGTCCAGTGATGGATATGGCACAAGAAGAAGAAGAACTATTGGGTCTATGACAATTCGTCATAGCCAACTCACCACGGCCAACTCACCACAGCTAACTTGCCATAGTCAATTCATCATGGCCAACTCGCTACAAGACAACTCGGTGCAGGACAAGAGTTACGTTAATATCAAAAATGGTAGAATAGAATCATTAAAGAAAGGATGCAAAGGGAGGGGCAGAATGAAATGTGAATGGCAAACATTACAATAATCTTTATTTATTTTAAATTATTAAATAAAATTATTAAATTGTCCCACGGCAAGTTGGCTGTGGTGAGTTGTCTCACAGAGAGTTGGATGTGGTGAGTTGGCTGAGGCAAGTTGTCCCATTCCTGCTAATGTTATGTCATAGTTTTCAGTTTTTGAAGCCAGAGAACATTGATCATCATCACTTAGAGCTCTCTTGGTCCACCATTCTCTGAGGATGAAGGTTCATCCTCCAAGCTTGTGAGTTCTGAACATTTCATTACCAGGCCAGGTAACATCTTCAGTGGAGTTTAAGGGACAGGCAATTCCATTGTCTATGGAGTGTCAGAGTCAGTGTTGTCTATGGAAATTCTCAGTCATCCAGATCATGGTTGTCCCAAAGGTGCTTTTTTCAAGAGGCAGCTGGACTGTCTTTGAAGATGTTTCACTTCTCATCCAAAAAGCTTCTTCAGCTCTGACTGGATGGTGGGGAATGGAAGCAGAAGTAGGTTCTGACCAATTCTGGAGAACCGGTAGTGGAAATTTTGAGTAGTTTGAAGAACCTGCAAATATCACCTCTGACTGGCCCTGCCCCCATCTATTCTCTGCCTCCTGAGCCCCAGCTGATTGGCTGGGTTTCCTTTTGTTGCCCTGCACAGGAGAATGGAGCTGGAAAGTAGGTTAGTGGGGTGGGGAAGGAATGGGGATTTTGCAGTAAGCTTCCCTTGCCTTGCCCACCAAGCCATGCCCACAGAACCGGTAGTAAAAATGTTTGACTGGAAGGATTTCATTCATCTCCATGTACATTTAGCTATTCATTTTGTGATAAACACCCTTAAGGTTTTTTTCACAAAAATTGCAGAGTACTGGAATCGTTTGCGCTTCAGTTTTCAATGCAGACAACATAGATTCATCCCCAACAGCCTCCTGCACCTGTGTTTAACAGTGAAGGGATACAGGGCAGAAAAGCATCCTGCAGAAGGCTCCACACCCATTTGCATTACTAAGGTGATCCTGAAGGACACAGATGAACCTCCAAGTGGCCTCAATGACCCTCTAAAAAAGATGCAAATGACCAGCTTTTGCAAAGAGTATAAATCCTTCCATTCCCCACCATCCAGTCAGAGCTGAAGAAGCTTCTTGGATGAGAAGCGAAACATCCTCAAAGAAAAACAAGGAAGTCCAGGGCACCTTTAGGACAGGGTTTAAAAGGGCTTTGTGTGGTCAGTAGGTCTTGTGCTAGTGAGGTCACATCAGGTGAGGGTCCCCTCAGGTCAGGGTCTTGTGATAGCTCTTGAAAAAGAGAAAGGGGGGGGAATGATCTGCGGGTTGAGCTGGAACTGAAGACAATAAGCTGGATTTCTTCAGAAGCAGCTGTAAATGGTGAAATTGCCTCTTGTGGTTTTTATTCTCGCACACACACACACACACACACACACAACACACACCCTTCAGTCTTGCAGCCCACCAGGCAGTAGATCAAAGAGCAGCTGAGCTGAACTACAATGACCCTCTCTTTCTCTTGATCTATTGGCTTTTTAAGAATGTAAATGCATGCTAATGAATTCATCATGTAGGTAGCATATGGTCGAGGTCTATCAATGAATCTGCTGTTTAAAGAAGGAAGGAAGGAAGGAAGGAAGGAAGGAAGGAAGGAAGGAAGGAAGGAAGGAAGGAAGGAAGGAAGGAAGGAAGGAAGGAAGGAAGGAAGGAAGGAAGGAGCGCTGGAGGAAAAAAAGGGGGAATGTATAGCCAAGATAATCAAACGAAGGATTTGATTATTGGAGAAACAAATGGTTGTCCAATCTTTTCCTCGGTATTCGCTACTCTTAGATGCAGAGTTTGTATCAAACTATTTACTAAGTTTGCATTACTATTACTATCCTTTCACCCATCTTATGACTTACTTATGATTGCATGGCTGTAACTTTGTTGCTTGTCCCTCATTACTATCGTGGTGCGCTACCTATAAACCTTACTTAACTGACTAGCAAAATCTATTATTTACAGACCCCTCACATCCCGGACATAAACTGTTTCAACTTCTTCCCTCAAAACGACGCTATAGAGCACTGCACACCAGAACAACTAGACACAGGCACAGTTTCTCCCCAAACACCATCACTCTGCTAAGCAAATATTTTCCACAACACTGTAAAACTATTTGCTAAGTCTGCACTACTATTACTATTAATCTTCCCATCCTTCCTTTCACCCATCTCCTCCACTTATGACTGTATGACTGTAACTTTGTTGCTGGTATCCTAACGATTTATATTGACTGTTTCCTAGTATGATTTGATTGCTTACAAATAAGCACTATTACTAAGTGTTGTACCTTATGATTCTTGATGAATGTATGTTTTCTTTTTACGTACACTGAAGCACCAAAGACAAATTCCTTTCACATTTGGCCAATAAAGAATTCTATTCTATTCTATTAGTTGAGTGGCCTGTTGTATATCCCTATGGCAATGTCATTCTTTTTCCCTTTTATATTGACCCAAACATATTCAAGATGGTTTTCATCATTATTCTGTTGTATTTCTAGAGTGATAGTCAGATAACTCCTCAACTTACAACCACAATTGAGCCCAACATTTCTGTTATTAAGTGGGGCATTTGTTCAGTGAGTTTTGCCTCCATTTTATGATATTTCTTGCCACATGTGATGACCTGGGGCATGGCACATAGACAACACAATCAGGTAAACAATAAGAGTTCCTTTATTATCTCCAACTTTGCCCCCAATGTCCAGGTTACCTTCTGGCTGGAGAAAAACTGTCCCAGGAACAGCCTTTGACTGCAGAAAATTAAGTCCAAAACATGAGCAACACAAACTGTAACTTAAAGTCCAAACAAGCCAAATTGAAGTAATTAATTTGGCAGGGCAGGAGTAAGGAATTTTAGACTTGAAAGCATGGCAAAACTCACATGGTTGAGAAGACACCAGGAACACAGATAAGCCACAATAACACAGGATAAAGTCACATTTGCTCCCAGCAGCCTGCCGCACACAGCCTGCTTTTCTTATCAACTGTCTTCCCAGCTGTGGCTGGGAAGGGAAGGGAAGGGAATCAGGGCCCTTTCCTCCCCCATAAGCCATGCAACCCACATTGCTCCCTTCTCCATTCCTCCCTGCATGCCCTAGAATGAAGAAGGGGTGGGCCTGGTTCTTCCTCTGAAATCCCTCTCCTTTGTTCTACCTCTTCCCTGCTCTGCCCAGCCAGACTTTGCCCTTCTCCAGCCTTCACCATAGCCAACGGAGCCACACTCCCATTCCCTATCAGCTGTCCAGCTTCCTCCTCAGATTCAGACTCTGACAGGGGCATGACACTACAGTTGTTTAGTGAATCACTGCAGATGATAAGTTAGTAACATGGTTGTTAAGTGAAGCTGGATTCCCCTTTGTGTCAGGATTCTGGTAGTTACCCCAATTAAATCATGAGTCTCGAGCCAAACTTCCAAAACTTCAAAAGGATTTATTGGGAGTAAACATGTCCGGCACTGCCTGGGTGTAGCTGATTCTGAGACACATAATTCATTGTCACCCTTGACCCTGGTTTTCCCCCACCCCCTGGGTGTATCATAATTTATATTCTCCAATGGGACACATCCATAGCCAAGAGTCATCAATCATATTCTCCAATTTCTGCACATGAGAAGCTTCAGTCACCTAGTTACTATCTTTGAAAACTATTTATGAAATATACTTTCGATTTCCAAGCTGCCACACCGCTCTTTCAAACCCCCTTTCCCCCTCCCTTTCTGTTGGCAACTCTAAAAATATATAAATATATTTCTATATAAATATAGAAATATTTTATGAGTTGACACATTGCTTTTTCTTATCAGAAGGTCACAATATGGCACAAGAGTCAAACTTCCAAGGTCACATCGTCACGTGACATATCACTATGGTTTTCGCTTCATGGAACTGGGATGGGCGTGGCCTGATGCATCCAGCCTGTGGGCCACCAGTTTGACACCCCTGCAATAGGGGATCACATGATCCCCTGGGAAATTGCAACTGTCATAAATATGAACTGTCATAAACCTTCATAAATATGAACCAGTTACTAAGTCTGAATTTTGATCACAGGATCATGGGATGCTACAAATGTCATAAGTGTCAAAAAGGGTCGTAAGTCCCTTTTTTCAGTGCCCTTCTATCTCTGAATGTTCACTAAATGAACTGTTGTAAGTCGAAGACTACTATTATAGTTAGCTGGCAGCAGGTGCAGACGGCTGAGGAGAGCAAGGACTCAGATGAGGAGCCAGGACCATTAGGGAGTGGGCTGCTACCTTCAGAGATTGGGGGGGCTGGCAGCAGCGACGAGGAGGTTCCCGAGGAGCCTGTGCCAAGTGCACATACACGCAGGATTGCTTGCAGGAAAGAGCAGCTGCAACAGCACGGCTGACTCGGGAGTAAGTTTGCAAGGTAATGGCCCTTCCTTCAAGAATATAACAGCCAGCTGTGAAGTGAATGTTCTTTGCAGGAAGCAAAGACGTTTTGAAACTCAGCCTCGTGGACATTACAGTATCTGAAGTTGGTATTTGAAGACTCTTGTGTTGTGAAATATTTCTTATCTGTGATTCTTGGCAGTCTCACACAGTTTGGGTCAGAACAATTACCTGTACTTATTTCTTATATATAATGCAACTCCAGCGCCTTTTTCATTAGGACTGTTATAGTCTCAACAGAGTTGAGAATATACAGGTAGTCCTCGACTTACAATAGTTCACTTAGTGACCGTTCGAAGTTACAACAGCACTGAAAAAAGTGACCTATGACCATTTTTCACACTTATGACCGAAATTCAGATGCTTGGCAACTGACTCATATTTATGACAATTGCAGTGTCCCTGAGGAGGTGTGTTCACGTAATACGGCCTTCTGACCAGCAAAGTCAAGTCAGATTCACTTAACCGTGTTACTAATTTAACGCCGGCAGCGATTCACTTAAACACTGTGGCAAGAAAGGTCGTAAGATGGGGCAAAAAAGTGACTGGACAAAATTGTCTCACTGAGCAGCATCAACGTTGGGCTCAAATTGTGGCCACAAGCAGAAGACTACCTGTAAGTGATAACAGATAATCAGAGTTGTAAGGGACCTTGTAGGTCATCTAGTCCAACCCTCCGCCCTAGCAGGAGACCCTACACCATTTCTGACATATGGCAGTCCAATCTCTTCTTGAAGGTCTCAAGTGATGGCGCTCCCACAACTTCTGAAAGCAAAGCTCTTCCATGGGTTGATTGTTCTTATTGTCTTATTGTCCTGATTTCCAGGTTAAATCTCTCCTTGCTGAGTTTCCATCCATTATTCCTTGTCTGGCCCACAGGCGTTTTGGAAAATAGTTTGACCCCTTCCTCCTCTCTGTGGCAGCCCCTCAAATATTGGAACATAACAATAAGGCCTCTCTTCACTCACATTTGGAAAATAAAAAGCAGAAAATCTATCGGTGCCCATGAGAACGTTGGGCAGATCTGGGTGGAAAATTTCTTCCCTCTTGTCTCAGTGAGAAGGCTGGGAAACAAAACCCTCCCGCCAAAATATCCCCCCCCCCCCAAATATGGTGATTAGGGAAGGCGGCACGAGGAAAACCGGCATTTTCTCTGCATTTCAGATCAAGGCAAAGCTGTCCCTTTCGCCAGCTGTGCTTGTTTGGTGGCTGGTACAGCATAATGACATGAAAATGACTCTGAGTGACACTGTTATTAACCTTTGTTACCTCAATAAATCAGAGCAAACAGCAGCAATTACTCCAGTTTTCTGACAAATACTACTTACACAGCAGTTCTTTCCCCTGGTTTTCAGCATGGTCGGCATTCCCCACGTTGTTGTTTTTTTTAACCCAAAAAGAAAGAGAGAAAGAGAGAGAGAGAGAGGGCACTGCACAGCTGCACGGATCAATTTGTGGAAAGCAATGGCAATAATTGAATGTTCTTTCATAATGGCCTACAGCAGATCTCATAAGCTCCTTTTTCTCTGCGTGCAAGCGGGCATGGGCAACGGAAAATGGAGCAGTGTCAAATATAGGCATACAGCTTTCCATCCTTCCGAGGTCGGTAAAAGGAGGATCCCAATTGTTGGGGGCCATAGGCTGACTCTGTAAACCGCTTAGAGAGGGCTGTAAAAACACTGTTGAGTCTGCATATAAGTCTATCTGCTATGGCTATTGCTATGTGACACTGCTCCATTTTCCATACATATATGAAAAATATGTATATGTATATGTACTGTGTCTGTATGAATGTCTGTCTATCTCCATTTCCATTTCCATTTCCATTTCCATTTCCATCTCCATATCTATCTATCTATCTATCTATCTATCTATCTATCTATCTATCTATCCATCCATCCATCCATCCATCCATCCATCCATCCATCCATCCATCCATCATCCATCCATCCATCCATCTAGAATGGAATAGAATAGAATAGAATAGAATAGAATAGAATAGAATAGAATAGAATAGAATAGAATAGAATAAGGATTAGGAGTAGGAGTAGGAGTAGGAGTAGGAGTAGGAATGGAATAGAATAGAATAGAATAGAATAGAATAGAATAGAATAGAATAGAATAACAGCGTTGGAAGGGACCTCGGAGGTCTTCTAGTCCAGCCCCCTGCTTAAGCAGGAGACCCCACCATTCCAGACAAGTGGCTGTCCAGTCTCTTCTTAAAAAAATCTCCAGTGATGAAGCACCTACAACTCCTGAAGGCAAAGCTGTTCCACTGGTTAATTGTCCTCCCTGTTAGGAAGGTTCTCCTTAATTTTAGGTTGCTGAAATTAAATGATGGTTTAATAGAAAACGGGGATCCTAGAAAGAATGCAGAGAAGAGCAACTAGAGGTCTAGAGCAGCGGTCCCCAAACCCTGGTCTGTGGACCGGCACTGAGCTGTGGCATGCCACTCAAACCAGGCCACTCAAACCAGCGAAACCCTCCGGTCCAAGGAAAAAACCTCTCCCCAAAGAACCAGTCCATGGTGCCCAAAAGGTTGGGAGCCACTCACTGGTGGTATTCAATTTTTTTTACTACTGGTTCTGTGCGCGTGGCTTGGTGGGTGTGGTGTGGCTTGGTGAGCGTGGCTTGGTGGGAGTGGCAGGGGTAGGATACTGCATAATCCCCATTCCCCACCTCCACCCCACTAATCTGCTTCCAGCTCCGTTCTGTGCAGGCAACCAAAGAAGACCCAGCCAATCAGATGGGACTCGGGAGGCAGAGAATAGATGGGGTTGGCGGGACCAGACAGAGGCGGTGTTTGCCTGGTTCTCCGAACTACTCAAAATTTCCGCTACCGGTTCTCGAGAACTTGTCAGAACTGGCTGAATACCACCTCTGGAGCCACTGTATTACAAGATTTTTCTTGCTCTAATTTCCTGTCTAACAAAATGAAATTCAACATAGAGAAAAGTAAAGTCCTACACTTAGGCAAGAAAAACTAAAAGTACACATATAGACTGGGTGAAACCAGACTCAATAGCAATAACTGTGAGAGGGATCTTGGAGTCTTAGTGGACAATCAGCTAAATATGAGCCAGTAGTGTGCAGCAGCAGCCAAAAAAAGCCAATGCAATCCTAAGCTGCATTAACAGAGGGATACAATCAAGATCAAGGGAGGTGCTAATACCACTCCATAAAGTCTTAGTAAGACCACACCTAGAGTACTGCATCCGGTTTTGTCATCACACTCTTAAAAAGATGTTGAGACTCTGGAAAAAGTGCAGTGGAGAGCAACCAGGATGATTAGGGAACTGGAGGCTAAAAGAGTGAAGAGAAGGACCAGGGGAGACATGATAGCAAAGGCCAAGTTCCAATATTTGAGAGGCTGCCGCAGAGAGGAAGAGATTGCAGAAAGTACGACTTCAGCAACAGAGTGGTCAAAGCTGGAATGTCAAGCATGCGCACGCTAAATGTAAATCACCGAACCAGTAGTCACACCGGTCAGATCCCACCCCTGAGTAAATTGTATCAACAATAAAGCAATAATATACATTCAAAGTAATCTGAAATAGGTGTTGAATAAACAGATTTCAAAGATTGCTGAGCTCAGGAATGAAAGACATCACATATCATGTCAACTTTGTTGTTAGGTGTGACTGTCGTGTCCGACCCATCGTGGCCTCAGTGGACAATGTTCCTCCTGGCCTTCCTGGCTTCTACCAGCCTGAGCAGGGGGTTGGACTAGAAGACCTCCAAGGTCCCTTCCAGCTCTTTCATTCTATTCTATTCCTACAGAGATACGGGCCATCACCGACCTATGGGCCTTCCGGCGTGCACTGAAGGCTCACCTTTTTCAGCAGGCCGGTCTAGCCTAGTCCCATTAGTAAGGTTTTAATTAATTTTTAAATCTTCATTTTTAACGGGGTTTTATTGGTTTTACTTTTTAATTTCAGCCGTGCATTTAATTCTCTTTTGATCCATTTTAAAATTTATATCAATTGTATTTTATTAAGGCTGTTCACCGCCCCGAGTCCTATTTGGGAGAGAGGGCGGTATAAAAGTTTTAATAATAAATAATAAATAAATCAAGTGACCCTAGGGATGCTGCAATAGTCATAAGAGTGAAAAATGGTCATAAGTCACTCTTTTCGATGCCGTTGTAACTTCAAACGGTCACTAAGTGAACTGTTATAAGTCAAGGCGACACGGAGAAGTTGTTTTAACTGGTACCTGTTTTGGGAACGAGGTCAAGATTCAGTGTCTAATCTCTGCAAGAAAATAGCTCATCAAGAAATTTCTCAGGGAAACTTGTTATTACTGAAAATGACACCATAATTGCTTCGCAATATCCAGCTGGTCTTCTGAGTGGAGGAAAAAATGTGTAATAAACTATTGAGCTATTAAGGGATGTAGAATTAATTAAAGGAGGAGGGAAGAAAGAAATATTCGACTTAGGTAAACTAGCTGAATAGTACATGTCAGATGAATTCGCTATGAATTTCTGCATTGCTTGACAAAATCTGCCCACTCTTTGGCTCCATTCTTCTGCTACGGGTAGTTCTTGACTTACAACCATTCATTTACTGGCCATTCAAAGTTACAAAGGCGCTGGGGGGAAAAGTGACTTGTTCTGACCCAGGCTTCCTAAACCGTAATTATGCACAAACTTATTTTAAAAACAAGACTCAGTTTATTGTATTGCTGGGAATTGTTTTCATTCCAGACGGAATTAATCTCAGACAGTCCCCTGAGATAAGCACACACCTTTCGGTTCTGTGAAGTGCTGCCAAAAACAGAAGTATCAAATGAACCAGAAAAGAAACCAACCGAAGTCCAAAAAAAACCCCAACCGAAGTACAAAGAGCTTCAAGAATGACTCTGAACCGATCAAACTACTTTGCTTCCTGCAAAGGTTTCTTCACCTTGGCCTGTCCTTGATATCTTAGGAAAGGGGCCATCACCTCCCAGCCTTACTCCCAAGTCACCCCTTTTGTTTCAGCTGCTTTCGCCTTCTAGCAGCTCTGCGCACACGCGCACTGGGAACAGGCTCCCCTGGGTCCTCAGCCTCACTGCTGCCAGACTCTGGAGGCTCCAGAGGCAGCACCCCATTCCCAGATGGTCCTGGCCCCATCTCTGCATCGGATGCAGGACCCTTGTCCGAGTCCTCTCTAGACTCCCGGACTGGTCCCCTTTCTTCCCCACTGTCTGATTCCGCTGCCATCTGCACAGGCTGCTGGCGAACCACAACATTTATGTTTTTCACATTAAGACCGTTGCAGCAACCCAACAGTCACGTGATCAAAATTCAGGCGCTTGGCAACTGGTTCATATTAGGACGGTGGCAGGGTCCCAGGGTCATCGCATTCCCTTTTTACAACCTTCTGACAAGCAAAATCAATGGGGGAAGCCAGATTTATTTAACTTAACGGTGGCAAGAAAGGTCGTAAAATGGACCAAAATCTGTTTAACAAATGTCTTGCTTAGCAACAGAAATATTGGGCTCAGGACTACCTGTATTTCTTGAGAACGATGTCAGTTGAGGACTACCAGTATTTGTCAGAATGATGGGGGGGCGGGGTTTGCTGTGGCTATAAAGTCTTAGTAAAACCACACCTAGAATCAGGGGTGGGCTTCAAAAAGTTTAGCAAGGGGTTCTCTACTCGGTGGCTGGGTGGGCGTGGCCTAGTTGGCCTCCTGCACCATGGCATGGGGGGCATTTTTGCCAGGAATGGAATTTGAGGGTTCTCCAAACTGGGCAGAATCTTAGCTAGGGATTCTCCCAAACCCCCAGCAACCCACTCCTGCCTAGAATACAACATCCAGTTTTGGTCATCACACTGTACAAAAAGTGCCAAAGGTGCTTTTTTTCAAGAGGCAACTGGACTTTCAGGTTTTCTTTGAAGACATTTCACTTCACATCCAAGAAGCTTCTTCAGCTCTGAGAAAAACCAGAAAGTCCAGTTGCCTCTTGAAAAAAGCACCTTTGGGCAGGGGTGGGATTCAAATTTTTTAACAACTGGTTCTATGGGCATGGCTTAGTTGGTGAGTATGGTTTGCTGGTCATGTGGCTGGCTGGTCATGGCCAACTCAACATCACTCACATCGAGGCATGCATCTCCTCGCCTGGCCTCTCATGACTGTGGGGATGCTGCAACAGTCGTAAGTGTGAAAAATGGTCATAAGTCACTTTTTTCAGTGCCATTGTAACTTTGAATGGTCACTCCACAAGTACCAGCAAAGGAGGGGGAAAAAAAACTCTAGAGAAGTTCCAGAGACAGGTAGTCTATTCCTGCCATGAATGTAATAATAGTTAATGGAGAGGCAATTTCTATAAGCAACACCAGAATGTTTCCTTCCTGCCTCCCTTACAGAATTAGGCCAGTAATTTCTTCTAACAACTGGTTCTCTGAACTGCTTAGACTGTTAACAACTGGTTCTAGCGAATAGGTGCGAACCTGTAGCATCTCACCTCTGTCTTTGGGACAACTACAACCTGGATGACAGAGAATCTCCATAGACAGTATAAAAAAGATGTTGAGACTCTAGAAAGAGTGCAGAGAAGAGCAACAAAGATGATCAGGGGTTGGAGGCTAAAACCAGTGATGGGATTCAGCCAGTTTGCACCAGTTTGGGAGAACCAGTTGTTAACTTTCTGAGTAGTTCGGCGAACTGTCTGTTGGAAGAAATCATTAGGGTGGAGAACCGGTTGTTAAATTATTTGAACCCTACCACTGGCTAAAACATATAAAGAACGGTTGCAGGAATTGGGTATGTCTAGTTTGATGGAAAGAAGGACTAGGGGTGACATGGTAGCAGTATGATAATATTTGAGGATATATGTCACAGAGAGGAGGGGGGTGTCAACCTATCTTCCAAAGCACCTGAAGGCCAAACAAGAAATAGTGAGTAGAAACTGATCAAAGAGAGAGCCAACCTAAAATTGAGGAGAAACTTCCTAACTGTGAGGACAATTGACCAATATAATGGCTTGTCTTCAGAAGTTGTGGGTGCTTCATCACTGGAGGCTTTTAAGAAGAGACTGGATAGTCATTTGTCAGAAATAGTGTAGGGTCTCCTGCTTGGGTAGAGGGTTGGACTAGATGACCTACAAGATCTCTTCCAACTTCACTATTCTATTCTATTCTAATTCTATGCCATTCTATGCTATTCTTTTTCTATTCTCATTCTCATTCTCATTCTTATTCTATTCTATTCTATTCTATTCTATTCCACTCCACTCCACTCCACTCCACCACTCCACTCCACTCCTTTCCTTTCCACTCCACTGCTCATATATTCTATTCTATTCTATTCTATTCTATTCTGTTCTATTCTCATTCTGTTCTCATTCTGTTCTATTCTGTTGAATCTCAAGGATCTGGACAAGTCCTGCAGCCAAGAGATCTTCATCCACCCCTACGCCAAAGACACGGGTGTTTCATTATACCCCCACCAGGGACTTGTGATCACAGTCCAAACACCGGAAACTGAATTTGGATCTTTCCAAACGCGAAAGTCATCCCCGTTGGCGATCTGCATGCAGGGGAGAGACCTGCTCTGCAATGCAGAGAGGGTTTCTGAACAGAATCCAAGTTCTTTGCGCTCTTCAGATTTAATGCAAGCCAAAAAAAAAAAAATATTGAACACTGGACTAGACAAGATATCGCAGAGTGAAAGCCAGAGGAAGAAATCGGCCAAAGCACATATTGACTCTGAAGTAATCTGGGCAAGGGTCTTCTCCCTGCTGCCTGGCCTCACTTGGCTCTTGCAAATGGCGATCACATCTCCCTGGGACATTGCAACGGTCACAACTACATGCCAAGAGAGTCGCAGCAAGAGAGAGTGGGAAGGAGAAGAGCAAAATATGATGCTTCCTATTACTTTGTGATTATTAAAATCCAAGATGGTTCTGTTACTGTCATCATATAGACAGGCTGTCCTCGACTTCTGACCTTTCATTTAGTGACTGTTCGAAATTACAAAATACTGAAATATGTGACTTATGGGTATCAGGATACAGTGCCATGCCCCTGTCAGAGTCTGAATTCAAGGAGGAAGATGAACAGCTGACGGGGTGGGAGTGTGGCTCCGTTGGCTATGGAGGAGGCTGAGGAAGGGCAAAGTCCAGTTGGGCAGAGCAGGGAAGAGGTAGAACAAGGGAGAGGGAGTTCAGAGGAAGACCCGGGCCCATCCCCTCTTCATCATAGGGCACACAGGGAGGAATGGAGAAGAGAGCAATGTGGGTTGCATGGCTTACAGGGGGAGGAAAGGGCCCTGATTCCCTTCATTAGCCACACTGAAAATGAAAGTTTAAAAGAACTGAATGCTGACTGCGGCAGCTGCTGGGAGCAAATGTGACTTTATCCTATGTTGTCTTTGCTTATCTGTGTTCCTGGCATCTTTCCAACGACAAAGTATGAGCTTTGCTGTGCCTTCACAGTCTGGAATTCTTGCTCTTAGTTTGCCCTGCCAAACTAATTACCTCAGTTTGGCTTGATTGGATTTAAAGTTACAGTTTTTGTTGACCATGTTTTGGACTTGATTCCCTGCAGTTAAAGGCTGTTCCTGGGAGAGTTTTTCTCCAGCCCAGAAGGTGACCTGGACATTGGGGGGGAAGTTGGAGCCATTAAAGGGACTCTGATTGATTATTTGACTGTGTTGCCTTTGGGCCACGCTCCGGGTCATCACATGCAGTTAACATCCAATATGTTTTTTCTGTCTGCAATCACAGCATTCCTCTTTCTACAAGTGTCCCAGAGATGCCTTTTCAAAAAGCAACTGGACTTTTTTGTTTTTTTCTTCAAGACATTTCACTTCTCATCCCAGAAGCTTCTTCAATTCTTGAACAAGCACCTTTGGAACAACCACAACCTGGATGATTGAGAATCTCAATAGACATCTTTCTGCAAACATATATTTATTTGTATTTATTTATTAGGTTGCATTTACCCTGTTACATTCCTGCCTGTTGCCTCTTCTCAACCTGAACATCATCTGCATCTTCCTTTGATTTGTTCTCTGGAACTATCATTGAACAATGGAAAGCTTGTAAACTGTTGGAGACAGGATTTTACAGGTGGTGCAGTGGTTAGAGTACAGTACTGCAGGCTCCTTCTGCTGACTGCCAACAGTCAGAATTTGGCAGTTCGAATCTCATCAGGCTCAAGGTTGACTCAGCCTTCCACCCTTCCGAGTTGGGTAAAATGAGGACCCAGATTGTAGATTTGCTGACTCTGTAAATCACTTAGAGAGGGCTGTAAAACACTGTGAAGTGGTATATAAGTCTAAGTGCTATTGTTATTTTATTATTTACTAACTCTTTTATTTCTACACTGATAATTTTCCCAGGATGCGGTGGTGTTGCACATGTAAAATTAGACTGTATTAGAACTACTCAATGCCAGTATAAAAAGGCAGCCCAAAAGCTATGTACAGTAAATCATATCAACAATAAAACAATAAAATAAATTCAAAGTAATCTAAAACAGTTGCTGAATAAACAGATTTCAAATTCAGATACCTTTCTAAACAGTTCTGTTTTCAAAGATTGCTGAGCTGAGGAATGAAAGATGTCATATATCATGTCAACTTTGTTGTTGTTAGTTGTAAAGTTGTGTCCGCCACATCTTCACCCCATGGACAACATTCCTCCAAGCCTTCCTGTCCTCTACCATCCCCTGGAGTCTATTTAAGCTCACGCCGACTGCTTCAGTGACTCCAACCAGCCACCTCATTCTCTGTCGTCCACTTCCTCTATTGCCCTCAATCTTTCCCAGCATTAGGGTCTTCTCCAGCAAGTCCTTCCTTCTCATGAGATGGCCAAAGTATTTGAGTTTCATCTTCAGGATCTGGCCTTCTAAATATCAATCAGGGTTGATCTCTTCTAGGATTGACTGGTTGGATCGCCTTGCAGCCCAAGGGACTTGCAGGAGTCTTCTCCAGCACCAGAGTTCAAAGGCCTCCATTCTTTGGCACTCAGCCTTCCTTACGGTCCAACTTTCACAACCATACATTTGCAAAACTATAGCCTTGACCAGGGGTGGGATTCTACTGGTTTGGAATGGTTTGGGTGAACCAGTATTTCCCATGAGCAGTTGGTCCCGCCCACCTGCCCCTACTGTTCCCTGTTCTCTATTTCCTGATTTTTTTAGCACAGCTGATTCGCACAGCAGAGTGGTTTGCCACAAATCAGCTGTTTTACTCATTGGGAATGCAGCAGAAGGTAAGTAATTGAGTTGAAAATGGGCTTTTTAAAATGTAGATCATGCGCATTTGGTGCATGAGCACATGCTCACCGAACCAGTTGTTACACTGGTTGAATCACACCACTGGCCTTGACTATACGCATTGTTGGCAGGGTCAACTTACAACAGTTCATTTAGTGACCTGTTCAAAGAGAAGACAGCACTAAAAAAGTGGCTTATGATTGTTTTTCACACTTATGACCATTTCAGCATCCCCATGGTCACATGATTAAAATTCAGAGGCTTGGCAACTGACTCTTATTTATGATGGTTGCAGTGTCCCGGGGTCATGGGATCCTCTTTTGTGACCTTCTGAGCAAAGTCAATGGGAGGAAACCAGATTCACTTAACAACCGTGTTGCCAACTTAACAAATGCAGTGATTCTCTTAACAACTGCAGCAAGAAAGACCATAAAATGGAGCAAAACTCACTGAACAAATGTTTCACTTAGCAGTGTAAATTTTAGACTCAATTCAGCTGTGGTATTCAATTTTTTTTACTATCAGTGCTGTGAGCGTGGCTTGGTGGGCGTGTGGCTTGATGGATGTGGCAGGGGGGAGGATACTGCAAAATCCCCATTCCCTCCCCACCCCACTAACCTGCTTTCCAGCTCCGTTCTTCTGTGTAGGGTAACCAAAGAAGACCCAACCAATCAGCTGAGACTCGGGAGGCAGAGAATAGATGGGGGCGGGGCCAATCAGAGGCAGGATTTGCCAGTTCTCTGAACTACTCAAAATTTCCGCTACAGGTTCTCCAGAACCTGTCAGAACTGGCTGAATACCACCTCTGGCTCAATTGTGGTCATAAGACGAGGACTACTGTATTATGTGTGTGTTTGTGTGTGTATGTCTATCTCCCCATGCATTTATCAGAAATTGCTTGTAATGCTATTACCCAGACTTTTATGTTCCAAATAAATAACCGCAATACAATCCTTTAGATCTCAAATTGTCAGCAACATCCATGGCCATGCATGGCTTAGCGTAAGTGGCGTTCTCTTTTGTTCTTTTTTCTCAGCTTTGCTTCGCTGTGCAGTAATGAAAAATGACAGCCGTATTTATTGTGAGGTTCCTCCAGGAATGCAAAGATAATTATCGACTCTTAGCAAAGAGAGGAAAACACGGGCGAGTTCCGTCTCCCTCCAACTCTCTGTAACCTAAGATGGGTGCATGGATGAGAAATCACGTGAAGTATTCCTACAATCAAAACCATGTGAAGTATTAGTACCCCTTTAGAAAGCCATAGTAAGGCCACACCTGGTGTATGCCATCCAGTTTTGGTCACTACATAAAGCCTCAGGGACCTCCCTCTTCAGTATCGCTAGCTGAATGGATGGATACCTTAAAAGACACCTTGGGGGGAATCTTTTAATGACCTGTAATCAGGGATGGGCTGCTGGGGGTTTGCAGGGTTCGGGAGAGCACCTAGCTAAGATTCTGCGCAGTTCAGAGAACCCCCAAATCCCAGGGGTGGGATTCTACAATTCACACCTATTCGCTGAAACCGGTTGTTAACATTCTAAGCAGTTCGGAGATCCGGCTGTTAGAAGAAATTACTGGCCTAATCCTGTAAGGAAGGCAGGAAGGAAACATTCTGGTGTTGCTTACGGAAACTGCCTCTCCCTTAACCCTTATTATATCCTTGGCAGGACTAGATTTCCTGTCTCAGAAAGTTCTCTGGAGTGTTTTTCCCCTCCTTTGCTGGTACTTTGCTTGTGTGGAGTGACCCTTCAAAGTTACAATGGTACTGAAAAAAGTTACTTATGACCATTTTTCACACTTATGACTGTTGCAGCATCCCCACAGTTATGAGAGTCCAGGCCAGGAGATGCATGCCTCGATGTGAGTGATATTGAGTTGGCCACAACCACCAACTAATCCATGCCCACAGAACTGGTTGTTAAAAAATTTGAATCCCACCTCTGCCCAAATCCCACTCCTGGCTGGCCCTGCCCCCCCTCCCCCCCTCCCCTCTGCAGAATCCCCACGCAGCCCATTTTGGATGCAGGTAAGTGCAGGGCACGCACGAAGATTCGGGGAGGGTGAAAAACAGGCCTCCTAGAAGTTTGGGAAGGCAGGAAATGGGCCCATTTCCGATTTCCAGAGGGCCTATGGAAGCCGGGGAGGCCATTTTCGCCTTCCCCGAGGCTCAAGGAAAGTCTCCTGAACCCGGGGAAGGCAAAATGCCCCCCACACCTGCTGTGGTGCAGGAGATTTTCTTCTATTGTACTTTATTAATCTATTTGATTCTTTTTGTAAGTTTTTATTTTTATTTTAAATATGGTTTTTACATTCTGTAAGCCGCCTCGAGTCACCATGGGCAAATAGGCGGCAATGTAAATTCAATAAACAAAGAAACAAATAAATAAATATGAACCACTTGCCAAGCATCTGAATTTTGATCATATGATCATAGAGATATTGTAAAGGTCATAACTATGGAAAAACAGCCAATAAGTCACCTTTTTCAGTGCCATTGTGACTTTGAACGGTCACTAAGCGAAGTGTTGTAAGTCCAGGACAACCTGTATTTAGGACAGTTGTAATATCTTAGGTCATGCGATCCCCTTTTGCAGCCTTCTGACAAGCAAAGTCAATGGGGAAGCTAGATTCACTTAACAACTGGGTTACTAATTTAATAACTGCAGTGATTCATTTAACAACTGTGGCAAGCAAGGTTGTAAAATGGGGCAATATTCATTTAACAACACTCTCGCTTAGCAACAGAAACGTTGGGGCTCAATTATGGTCATAAGTCAAGGACTGTATTATGTATGGTCGTTTCCCTATCTGTGTAAGGGTTAAAAGTGGTGCCTGTATTTTAAAAAGAACCTTAAATAATCCTTATATATCCAGGTTGGCTTTGGGTCTCCCAGAATCAACAGTCACAAGTATTTCCACAATGAGATGGCTATTAAAAGTCACCTTGGTGTGTTAGTGATGTCGAGCAAAACTCTTACTTGACAATCTATCCTTCGTTTGTTAAGGATTTAAATTGGACTCAAACTGAGTGACCACAATCTCTTTTGATTAAAATTGTTTTAGAATGGGGCTAGCTCTCTGCTTCCTGTTTAAAAGATTAGGAGACGATTATCATTTTTTAAAAAAAAAATCAAGAAAGCACTGCTAAAATGAGAGAGAGAGGGAATGAACTATGTGTATATCTAAATGAGAATAAATTGCTATTAAACAATATTAATCCCTACAGCTTTAATGGAGGCAATGCCTAATACTGAACAGCACAATTTATTGCAACTCCCTTATCTTTGGCTGGTGCCTTCTTATGGTCTTATGAATTTGGGGATTTGATCCTAGTCTATATTTTTTTAATCGATACTTTCAATCAAAACTTTTCCCCCACCCCCTTGCCTCCTGCTGGGGCTTTACTTCACAGTTTTATTTGGTTGCGATTCCTTCCTAAAAATCATTTCATATTAACAGATTTCGCGCCATCCGTCATTTTATACTTTGAACAAAATGTCAGTTGAGAGTTCCACTTCTCAAACCTTGAAAAAAATGAACAGAAGTATTTTGTTTCCTTCCTTCTTCCAGTGGATTATGAAAGTGGTTTGATTGAAAAGGATAATACTGGTTTCCCGTGTTCGTAGTGAGATAAATTAATCACCTGGTCTGTAGATAACAGATAATCAGAATTGGAAGGGACCTTATAGGTCATCTAGCCCAACCCCCTGCCCAAGTGGGAGACCCTCCCTCATTTCTGACAAATGGCAGTCCAATTTCTTCTTGAAGATCTCAAGTAATGGCGCTTCCACAACTTCCAAGGGCAACTTCTGTTCCATTGGTTGGTTGTTCTCACTGTCAGAAAGTTTCTCCTTATTTCCAGGTTGAATCTCTCCTTGTTCAGTTTCTATCCATTATTCCTTGTCTGGCCTACAGGTGCTTTGGAAAATAGCTTGACCCCTTCCTCCTCACTGTGGCAGCCCCTCAAATATTGGAAGACTGCTATCCTGTCTCCCCTGGTCCTTCTCTTCACTAGACTAGCCATGCCCAGTTCCTGTAACCGTTCTTCATATGTTTTCGTCTCCAGTCCCCTAATCATCCTGGTTGCTCTTCTCTGTATTTTTTCTAGAGTCTCAACATCTTTTTTAGAATGTGGTGAACAAAACTAGATGCAGTACTCTAGGTGTGGTCTTACTAAGGCTTTATAGAGGGGTATTAGTACCTCCCTTGATCTTGATTGTATCCCTCTGTTAATGCAACTTAGGGTTGCATTGGCTTTTTTGGCTGTGCTTCACACTGCTGGCTCATATTTAGCTGTTTGTCCACTAAGACGCCAAGATCCCTCTCACAGTTACTGCTATTGAGCATGGATTCTCAGTCATCCAGGTCATGGTTGTCCCAAAGGTGCTTTTTCAGGAGGTAACTGGACTTTCTTGTTTTTTCCTTTGAAGACATTTTGCTTCTCATCCAAAAAGCTTCTTCAGCTCCGACAGGAATCAGGAGCACCACTCAGGTGACCCTAAGGACACTGATAAACCTCCAAGTGGCCTCAACGACCCTCTTAAAGGATGCAAATGACCAACTGTCCACAAGGAATATTAATCCTTCCATTCCCCACTATCGTGTCAGAACTGAAGAAGTTTCTTGGATGAGAAGCAAAACATCCTCAAAAAAAAATAAAATCAAAAAAATCCAGTTGCCTCCTGAAAAAATACCTTTGGGATGATCACCCAGTCCTTAAGAAGTCCTCAGAATGTGGCCTACAGGTAGTCCTTGATTTAATGACCACAATTGACCCCCAACATTTTCTGTTGATAAGCAAGATAGTTGTTAAGTGAGCTGCACCCCATTTTTGTCACAGTTGTTAAGCGAATCACTGTGGTTGTTAAGGGAATCATATTGTTCCGACCAAGGCTTCTGAGACCATAATTAAGCATGCACTTAGTTAAAACAACTCTTGTTTTATTTCAACGCTGGGAATTATGTTCATTCTCAGCCTGTAATGAGTCCCAAACAATCCCTCGAGATAAGCACCCACCTTTCTCTCCTTTGAATTGCTGCCAACAACTAAAGTGCCAAATGAACTGTAAAAAAAAACAACCGAAGTACAAAGTCCACACAGAGCTTCAAGGATTAATCCGAACAGAACGAACGACTTTGCTTCCTACAAAGGTTTCTTCATCTTTGCATGTCCTTTATACCTTAGGGGAGGGCCAATCACCTCCAAGCCTTCCTCCCGAGTCACCCCTTTTGTTTCAGCTGCTCTCACCTTCTAGCAGCTCTGTGCACATGCGCACTGGGAACAGGCTCCCTTTGTTCCTCTGCCTCATTGCTGCCAAACTCTGGAGGCTCTGGAGGCAGCACCCCACTCTCAGATGGTCCTGGCCCCATCTCTGCATTGGACACAGGATCCTCATCCAAGTCCTCTCCAGGCTCTTGAACTGATCCCCGTTCTTCCCCACAGTCCAACTCCACTGCCGTCTGCACAGGCTGCCAGCAAACCACAACACATATGGTTATTATCATCCCCCATTGACTTTGCTTGTTGGAAGCCGGCTGGGACAGTGCAACAGTCATAAATACAGGCCAGTTACCACATGCCTGAATTTTAATCACATGACCGTAGGGATAATGCAATGGTCGTAAGTGTGAAAACTGGACTCCTAAGTCACTTTTTTCAGTGTCGTTATAACTTCGAATGGTGACTAAACAAATGATTGTAAGTCAAAGACTACCTGTATAGGTAGTCCTCGACTTACAGCCACAATTGAGCCCAAAACGTATGTTGTTAAATGAAAATGTGTTAAGTGAGTTTGGCCCATTTTACATCCTTCCTTGCTACAGTTAAGTGAATCACTGCGGTTGTTCAGTTAGTGACACGGTCATTAAGTGAACCCTGTTTCTCCATTGAGTTTGCTTGTCAGAAGATCACAAAAGGGCTGACTCCTGAACACTGGCAACCGTCATAAATACGAGCCAGTTGTCAAGCATCCAAATGTAAATCAAAGGGCCATGGAGATGGTGCAACAGTCATAAGTCTGAAAAATTTATTTATTTAGTTATTTATTTATTTGTCAATTGCTTACAAGATAATAGGTATAAGTAAAACATAGTTATGAATACATGGATATGTATAAGAAAAATAAAAAAGAAACAATAGGACAGGGATGGTAGGCATGTTGGTGCGCTTATGCACACCCCCTACATGCCTCTTAGGAAAGGGGTGAGGTCAATAGTAGACAGTCTAAGGTTAAAGTTTTTGGGGTTTGGGGAAGAAACCACAGAATCAGGCAGAGTATTCCAGACATTGACCACTCTGTTGTTGAAGTCGTATTTCCTGCAATCAAGTTTGGTGCGGTTAACCTTGAGTTTGTATCTATTGTTTGCTCTTGTGTTGTTATGGTTGAAGCTGA
>CM042842.1:125079290-125085453 GCA_023653725.1 Bungarus multicinctus | reverse complement strand
TGAGAATCTCATCAGGCTCAGGTGGACCTCAGCCCGTCCAACCCATCCGAGTTGGGTAATTTTTTGTGTTTTTTAAATATGTTTTTTTTTTTTAAATTGAAATGAGGACCCAGATTTTGTAGATTTGCTGACTCTGGACATCAATTAGAGAGGGCTGGGTGTAAATATATTTTTTATAATTATTGTTTTTATAAACTTTGTAAACACTGTGGTGAAGTGGTTTATATATATTACGTCTAAGTGCTATTGTATTTTTTATGTAATAAAAACCCTTTTTTTCTACAATGATTAATTTTACCAGCCAGGATGCGGGTGGTTGTTGACACCATGTTAAAACGAGGACTGTTATTTATTAGAACTACTCAATGCCAGTTATAAAAAAAGGCAAGCCAGCCCAACAAAGCTATGTACAGGAGTAAATCATATCAACAATTATTTTATAATAAAATACAATTAAAATAATTAATTCAAAGGAAGTAAGTAATCTAAAACAGTTGCTGAATAAAACAGGATTTTCAAATTCGATACCTCTTTCTAAAAACAGTTCTGCTTTTAAAAGATAGATTAGATGTGCTGGAGCTGGGAATGGAAAGATGTCATATATCATGGTCAACTTGTTGTTGTTAGGTTGGTTTGTAAAGTTGTTGTCCCCACCATCTTCACCCCATGGAAAACATTCCTCCCCCCCCCCCCCCAAGCCCTTCCTGTACTCACCTCCCCTGGAGTTCGATTTAAGCTCACGCAAAAGGCTTCAGGGTTTGGTGGTGGTGGGGGGGGGGGGGGGTTTTGACTCAAACCAGGCCCCACCCATTCTCTGTCGTCCACTTACTATATTCACCTCAAAATCGCGTGTTACCAGCATTAGGAGCTCTTCTCCAGCAAGTCCTTCCTTCTCATTGGAAGATGGCAAAAAGTATTTGAGTTTCATCTTCAGGATGATGGCACTTCTAAATGCAATCAGGGTGGTTGGTGTTGATCTCCTTCTACGAGAGGACTGGTTGGGATTAGCCTTGCAGCCCAAGGGATCTTGCAGGAAGTATTCTCCCGCACCAAGGTCAGAAGCCTCCATGCTTTGGCACTCAGACTTCCTTACGGTCCTCCAACTCTTTCACAACCATACATTTGCAAAACTATAGCCTTGACCCAGGGGTGGGATTCTAATGTGTTGGACTAAATGGTTTGGGTGGAACCCGTATTTCCCATGAGCAGTGGTCCCGCACCACCTTGACACTACGGTTCCCTGTTTCTCTATTCCTGATTTTTTTTAGCCACCAGGCTGACTTCGCAACAGCAGGAGAGAGTAGTGGTTTTGCCCACAATCGCGGCGTTTTTTTACTCATTGGGAAATGCCAGCAGAAGGGTAAGAATGATTTGGGTTGGAAATGAAAATGGGGCTTTTTTTATAAAATGTGTAGAATCATCGCGCATTCATTGCATTTGGGTGCCATGAGCACATCATGCATCACCGAACCCAGTTGTTTACACTGGTTTGGAAATCACACCACTGGCCTTGACTATACGGCATGGTTGGCAGGGGTCAACTTACAACAGTTCATTTGTGACCTTGCAAGAGAAGACAGCACTAAAAAAAAAAACAAATATGGCTTATGATTGTTTTTTCACACTTATGGGGGGTTATGGACCATTTCAGGATTCCCATGGTCACATGATTAAATTCAGAGAGGCGAGAAGAGGCTTGGGCAACACTGACTCTTATTATGAGGGGTTGCAGTGTCTGGGGGCTGGGATATCTTTGGTGCTGGACCTTCTGAGGCAAAGTCAAATGGAGGGAGGAAACCAGATTCACTAACAACCGGGTTTGCCAACTCACAAAATGCGAGTGATTTCTCTTAAAACAAACTGCAGCAAGGGGGGAAAAGACCAATGTAAAGAATGAGGCAAAACTCACTGAACAAAAGTGTCACTTAGCAGTTCGTAAAAAATTTTTGATGGTAAATGTTTAGAATCAATTAAGGCTGTGTGTGGTATCTTCAATTTTTTTTACTATCAGTTGCTGTGAGAGTGGGCTTGGTGGGGGGTGTGGGCTTGATGGAAATGTGGGCAGGGGGGAGGATACTGCCAAAATCCCCCATTCCCTCCCCAACCACCTAAACCGCTTCCCGCTCCGGTTCTTATGTGTAGGGGTCAACCAAAGAAGGACCCAAAACCAATCCAGCTGATGAGACTCGGGAGGCAGAGAATTTAGGATAGCCCTAGATGGGGCCGCGTGGCAAAAAATCAGAGGCCGGATTTTGCCAGTTCTCTGAACTACTCAAAATTTCCGCTTAACAGGTTCTCCAGATAAAACCAGAACCGTCAGAAACTGGCTGAATAACACCTCTGGCTCAATTGTGGTCTACGACGATGGCTACGTATGTGTGTGTGTTTTGGTGTGTAATGTCTATTTTCCCCATGCATTTATCAAGAGAAATTGCTTGTAAGCGTATTACCCACAGACTGCTGGTATGTTACAAAATAAATAAATAATAAAAATAATAAAAATAACCGCCAATGCATCATTTGTAGATCTCAAAGTGTCAGCAACCATCTATGCCTGCATGGCTTAGCGTAAGTGGCGTTCTCTTTTGTGTCTTTTTCTCAGCTAGCTTTTGTTGTCGGCGGTGCGGTGGTTAATTGAAAACATGACCACCGTTTTTATTGTACGGTTCCTACAGGAGGGAATGGCAAAGGTGATAATTATCGAATCTTAGCAAAGACGAGGGAAAAACACGGGCGATAGTTCCGTATCTCTCCACTCTCTGTAACCTAAGATGGGGTGCATGGGTATTGAGAAATCACGTGGGAAAGTATTCCTACAATCAAAACCATGTGGACGTATTAGTACCCTCTTTAGAAAGCCATTAGTAAGGGCCCCCCACACCTGGTTGTATGCCATCCAGTTTTGGTCACTACATATAAAAGATTCAGGGACCTCTCTTCAGTATCGCTAGCTGAAGGGATGGAATGGAGACCTTAAAAGACACTTGGGGGGAATCTTTTAAATGGACTGTTAATCAAGGGACAGGGTGGATGGGCTGCTGGGGGTTTGCAGGGTTCGGGAGGAGGGCAACCTAGCTAAGATACGATCTGCGCCCGTAGTTCAGGAGAAAACGCCCAAATCCCAGGGGTGGGATTCTACAATTCACACCTAATGTCGCTAATGAAATGTGATGGAAACCGGTTGTTTGTTAATTCCCAAGCAGTCGACGAGGAGGCGCATCAGGCCTCTCGTTAGAAGAAAGAAAATAACTGGCTAATCCTGTAAGGAAAGGCGGAAGGAGAAAAGGAAATCTGGAAAACATTCTGGTGTTGCTTCTTACGGAAAACTGCCTCTTCCCTTTAACCTATTTTATATCCTTGGCAGGACTAGATCTAGATGTCCTGTCTCAGAAAGTTCTCTGGAGTGTTTTTTTCCCCTCCTTTGCTGGTACTTTGCTGTGTGGAGGTGACCCTTCAAAGCTCACAATGGTACTGAAAAAAAAAAAAAGTTGCTGAAAAATTTACTTAGTGGACCATTTTTCACACTTATGGACCTGTTGGAAGCATCCCACAAGTTCTGGAGAGTTTCCAGGCCAGGAGGATGCAGCTCGATTGGTGAGTGATATGAGTTGGACAAACCACAAACTAACCATTGCCCACAGAAAACTGGTTCGTTATAAAAAAATTTTGAAATATCCCACCTCTGCCCAAATCCACTACTGGCTGGGCCCTGCCCCCCCTCCCCACCCACTCGCAGAATCCACACGCAGCCATTTGGATGCAGGTTAAGAAGTGCAGGGGCACGCACACGGAAGATTCGGGGGAGGGTTCGAGGGTGATGGGAAAAACAGGCCTCCTAGCCGTTTGGGAAAGGCAGGAAAGGGAATGGGCCCATATTTACGATTTCTCCAGGGGCCTATGGAAGCCGGGGAGGCCATTTATTCATTCATTTTTTTTTATTATTTTCGCCTTCCCCGAGGCTCAAGGGAAAGTCCTCCTGAAACCCGGGGAAGGCAAAAAAAAATGCCCCCCCCCAACCCACATGCTGTGGTGCAGGCCGGATTATTGAGATTTCTGCTATTGTAACTTTATTAAATCTATTGATTCTTTTTGTAAACTTTTTATGTTTTATTTTTTTATTTAAATCTGGTTTTACATTCTGTAAAGCCGCCTCGAGTACCACACCATGGGCAAATAGGCTTGGCCAGGCAAGGTAAATCAAAGATATAACAAAGAAAGAAGAAGCACCAGAAAGAAACAGTAATAATAAAATATAAATATGAAACCACTTTGCCAAGCATTGGAGAATTTTGATTAATATGATCATAGAGATATTTGTAACCGGTCATAAAACTATGGAGAAAAAAAAAAACAGCCAAATAAGTCACCTTTTTCAGTGCCATTGTGATTTGGAAACGGTTGAACTAGCGGAAGTGTTGTAAGTCCAGGACAAACCTGTATTTAGGACAGTTGTAATATCGTAGGTCATGCGATTCCCCTTTTGCAGCCTTTGACAAGCAAAGTCAATGGGGGGAGGGGGAGGAAGCTAATCACTTAACAAAGGTTGGGTTACGAATTAATAAACTGCAGGATTCATTTAACAACTGTGGCAAAAGCAAGGTTGTAAAAGGGGCAGGCAATATTCATGTAACACACACTCTCGCTTAGCAAACAGAAACGTTGGGGGCTAAATTATGGTCATAAGTCAAGGGGACTGTATTATGTATGGTCGTTTACCTATCTGTGAAGGTTTTAAATTAAAAAGGGTGGTTGTTGGCCTGTAATTTTAAAAAGAACTTAAAATATCTTATAGAAGTCCAGGGTTGGCTTGGGGGGTTATGCACCCGACATTAATCAAAAACCAGTTCACAAGGTATTTCAGAGACCATGGATGGCTACTTAAAAGTCAACCTTGGTGTGTTTAGTTGATGGGCGAGACACACAAAACGCAAAAACTCTTAATTGGACAATCTATCCTTCGTTGTTAAGGATTTTAAATTGGACTCTCCCTCAAAATGAGTGACCACGAATCTCTTTTGATTAAATTGTTTTTAGGAATGGGGGCTGCCTATGCTTCCTGTTTTTTTTTTAAAAAAAAGATTAGGACGACGATTATCATTTTTTTTTAAAAAAAAAAAAAAAATCAACGAGGGAGGGAGGGGAAAGTGAAAGAGGAGGAGGGGGAAAAGGAAAAGAAAGAAAGCACTGCTAAAATGATGAGGAGAGAGGGTAAGGAACTATGTATCATGAAATATGGGTATATCTAAATGAGAATAAATTTGCTATTTTTAAAACAAATATAATCCCTACAGACTCTTTAATGGAGGGCAATGGCACCTACTAATACTCTGAGAAACAGCACACTTTATTGCAAACAAATCCCTTATCTTGGCGGGTGCATCTCTTATGGTTCTTATTGCATTTTTTGGGGGGGATTTTGATCTAGTCGATATTTTTATTAATCGATACTTGCAATCAAATCACTGTTCCCCCACCCCCTTGCCTCCTGCTGGGGCTTTACTTCACAGTTTTATTTGGTTTGCGATTCCTTCCTAAAAATCATTTCATATTAACAGATTTCGCGCCATCCGTCATTTTATACTTTGAACAAAATGTCAGTTGAGATTACCACTTCTCAACCTTGAAAAAAATGAACAGAAGTAGTTTTGGTTCCTTCCGTCTTCCAGTGGATTATAAAGTGTTTGATTGAAAAGGATAATACTGGTTTTCCCGTGTTCGTAGTGAGATAAATTAATCACCTGGTCTGGAGATAACGATATCAGAATTGAAGGGACCTATAGGTCCATCTAGCCCAACCCCCTGCCCAGTGGGAGACCCTCCCTCATTTCTGACAATGGCAGTCCAATTTCATTCTTGAGATCTCAAGTAATGGCGCTTCCACAACTTCCAAGGGCAACTTCTGTTGCCATTGGTTGGGTTGGTCTCACTGTCAGAAAGTTTCTCCTTATTTCCAGGTTGAATCTCTCCTTGTTCAGTTTCTATCCATTATTCCTTGTCTGGCCTACAGGTGCTTTGGAAAATAGCTTGACCCCTTCCTCCTCACTGTGGCAGCCCCTCAAATATTGGAAGACTGCTATCCTGTCTCCCCTGGTCCTTCTCTTCACTAGACTAGCCATGCCCAGTTCCTGTAACCGTTCTTCATATGTTTTCGTCTCCAGTCCCC
>CM042842.1:125034290-125074290 GCA_023653725.1 Bungarus multicinctus | reverse complement strand
GTGAAGCGCTGCTCCTTAAATTAGGAACAGGGTCGTTAAGTGAATCTGGTTTCCCCCTTGACTGTGCTTATCCGAAGGTTGCAGAAGGGGGTCACATGACTCTAGGACACTACAACCATCATAAATGTGAGTCAGTCAGTTGTCAAGCATCTGAATGTAAATCACATGACCGTGGGGAGGCTGCAACGATCATACGTGTGAAAAATGGTCATAAGTCACTTTTATCAGTGCCATTGTAACTTCAAACGGTCACTGCATGAACCTTTGTAAGTTGAGGACTATCCATAGTTCATGTGGATACCAGTAGGCACAACAGTACTACTAAAAAGAGCTATTTTGGTCTATCCTAGGGGTTAAAGCACAAGGCTACAAACCAAGAGACTGTGAGTTTTAATCCTGCCTTAGGTATGAAAGCTGGGTGATGGCAGTGGTGGGATTCAATTTTTTTTTACTACTAGTTCTGTGGGCGTGGCTTGGTGGGCGTGGCAGGGGAAGGATACTGTCAAATCTCCAGTCAGAGGAGGTATTTGCCAGTTCTCTGAACTACTCAAAATTTCCACTGCCGGTTCTCCAGAACTGGTCAGAACCTGCTGAATACTACCTTTGAGTGTTGCGTAATCTTTTTAAACCTAGAAAAGCTAATAAAGATTTTGTAACTTTAAAAAAATAAAAGTAAGACCACAATTAGAAGACTGGATCCAGTTTTGGTCACCATTGTTATTACCTTTATTGTCAGAGTACAATATGTGTACAATGAGATTGGCTGAGCCTCCCTGCATGTACCTCCCCCCAAACACAACTCACAGTGAAGACAGAAGCTCCTAACCCGGTCCCAATCTTATTGCACCATGTGACCTTGATGCACAACGCAATAGATAGATAGATGGATGGATGGATGGATGGATGGATGGATGGATGGATGGATGGATGGATGGATGGATGGATGGATAGATACAGTAGATAGATAGATAGATAGATAGATAGATAGATAGATAGATAGATAGATAGATAGATAGATAGATAGATAGATGGATGGATGGATGGATGGATGGATGGATGGATGGATGGATGGATGGATGGATGGATGGATGGATGGATGGATGGATGGATGGATGGATGGATGGATGGATGGATGGATGGATGGATGGATGGATGGATGGATGGATGGATACAGTAGATAGATAGATAGATAGATAGATAGATAGATAGATAGATAGATAGATAGATAGATGGATGGATGGATGGATGGATGGATGGATGGATGGATGGATGGATGGATGGATTGGATGGATGGATGGATTGGTGGGTGGGTGGGTGGGTGGGTGGATGGATGGATGGATGGATAGATACAGTAGATAGATAGGTAGGTAGGTAGGTAGGTAGGTGGATAGATAGATAGATAGATAGATAGATAGATAGATAGATAGATAGATAGGTAGGTAGGTAGGTAGGTAGGTAGGTAGGTAGGTAGGTAGGTAGGTAGGTAGGTAGATAGATAGATAGATAGATAGATAGATAGATAGATAGATAGATAGATAGATAGATAGATAGACAGACAGACAGACAGACAGACAGACAGACAGACAGACACAGACAGAAGACAGACAGTAGGTCAGTAGGTAGATGATAGATGATACAGAGAGAGAGAGTGAGATGATAGATAGAGATAGATAGATAGATAGATAGATAGATAGATAGATAGATAGATAGATAGATAGATAGATAGACAGACAGATACAGTAGATAGATAGATAGATAGATAGATAGATAGATAGATAGATAGATAGATAGATAGATAGATAGATAGATAGATAGATAGATAGATAGATAGATAGATAGATAGATAGACAGACAGACAGACAGACAGACACAGACAGAAGACAGACAGTAGGTCAGTAGGTAGATGATAGATGATACAGAGAGAGAGAGTGAGATGATAGATAGATAGATAGATAGATAGATAGATAGATAGATGATATACAGAGAGATGATAGAGAGATAGATAGATAGATAGATAGACAGACAGACAGACAGACAGACAGACAGACAGACAGACAGAGGTAGACGTAGACGTAGACGTAGGCGTAGAGATAAATGTTGAGTGTTGAGACTCTGGAAAGAGTGCAGAAAAGAACAACCAAGATGATTGGGGACTGGAGGCTATAAAATATATGAAGAATGGTTGCAGGAAGTGGATATGTCTAGTCTAGTGAAAAGAAGGACCAGGGGTGACAAAAGAGCAGGGCTGCCCCAAAGAAGAGGGAGTCAATCTATTTTCCAAAGCACCAGAAGGCAAGACTGGAAACTAATCAAGGAGAGAAGCAACCTAGAACCAAGAAGAAACTTCCTAACAGTGAGAACAATTAACCTGTGGAACAATTTGCCTCCAGAAGTTGTGGATACTCCAACACTGGAGGTTTCCAAGAAAAGACTGGGCAGCCATTTATCTGGAATTTTATAAGGTCTCTGCCTGACCAGGGGGTTGGACTAGAAGACCTCCAAGGTTTCTTCCAACTCTATTATTCTGAATTTAAGCTGCCTCCGCTGTGCATTGGGGATGAAAGGAAGGCGACCTTATGAAAATATATCACATAAAACCAGTTTATGTTTGCAGTGTGGTTAGGGAGACTTGAAGTCAAGTGCTTTATCTTCTTAAAAAGCATTAGGAGAAAGCTTTGACTGAGCTAAGCCATGATAGATAGTAAAGGTCAATATTTATAGCCCAGAATGTGATTAAATCTCAATGATTACATGATTTGGTCCTGAGATGCCACGTTTATTGAGAAATGCTTTTTTCCAGCAGTTCTAAGATTGTCATTCAGGCTTCAAACATAGAGATGCTTTTTTTCCCCCTGTGCACGTGAGAGCAATGTTATTTCCATAACTTAATTACAGTTTCTATTAATCCCATCTGATGCTTTGTAAATTCAGAATTGCAAGCACCAAAAATAATAACTTTTGTTGTTTCTGATCAACACTTGAAGCTGATGATTGGGAAGGATTTAGCATGTCTTGCATTGACAAAAACCAGCCGCAGATCTTCCTTATAGCACAGGAATTGAGAGCACAAAAATGTGATTTCTTTTTGTCCGTGTGCATGTCTGTGTAAGGTCTGGTTGGCAAATTAAATGGAGGAGCATTGCATTTTAGAAATATGTGATGGAAGGTTAGCTAATACAATATGATATAAAAAGGTGGATTGATCTTCAAGAATTGTGCCCAGCTTTGATGGGAGACTTTGGTGCCCTCTGAGCTTGGTTGTTTTCTTGCAGATGTTTAATTACCCAACTAGGTAACATCATCAATGCTACAAGAGACAGGGTCTTACTCTCTTCTTTATATATAAGTGGCATGCCCTGCCAGCATTGATGGGAGTTGTGATGAAAGCAACACAGTCAAATCATCAAGAAGAGATCCTTTAGTACCTCCAACTTTGCCCCTAGTGTCGTGGTTACCTTCTGACTGGAGAAAAAACTCTCCCAAGAACAGTCTTTAAGTGGAGGAAATTCAGTCCAAAAACAAAGTACATACAAACTAAATAAAAACCCACATAAACCACGCTGCAGTAATTAACTTGGCAGGGCAGGAGAAGGAATTGCAGACTTGAAAGCCCAGCAAAACACACACAGTTGGGAAGAATGCCAGGAATCCAGATAAGCCTCGACGATACCAGATAATTCACGATTTGCTCCCAACAACGTGCTGTGTGCAGCTTCCCTTTTTAAACACTGTGTTCCCAGCTACAGCTAATGAAAGGAATCAGGACCCTTTCCTCCCCCGTAAGCCACACAACTCATGTTGCTCCCTTCTCCGTTCCTCCCTGTGTGTCCTAGGATGAAGAGGGGGTGGGCCTGAGTCTTCCTTCAAATTCCCTTTCCCTTGCTCTACCTCTCTCCTGCTCTGCCCAGCCGGCCTTTGCCCTTCCTCAATTTCTTCCATAGCCAATGGAGGCATACTTCCACTCCCTGTCAGCTGCTTGGCCTCCCCCTCTGAATCAGATTCTGACAGAGGCATGACAGGAGTGTTCTTGGTAGTTCCTTGATAAGGCCATTGTTTGTTGTTTGATTGTCTGGCTGGCATTAACCCTGATGGTAGCCTTTGCTTATCTGCGTGTTGATTGCTGACCAGACTAGGAGATGTTTTGATCTTTTTGTTTCCTATCTGGCTACTTGACTGTCTCTTTGAATGGTGTGTAGATGTTGTTTATCTCTATGTGCCTGTTGATGGCTGATTTGACTGAATCCCAAACTTCCAGGAATTCTGTAGCATTTTTTTGCTCAGAGAGCACCAAGGATCTCATATCCTTTCATTCCCCACCATCCAGTTAGAGCTGAAGAAGTTTATTGGATGAGAAATGAAATGTCTTCAAAGAACAACAGAGAAAACCCAGTTGCCTCTTGAAAAAGTATCTTTGAGACAACCATAACCTGGATGACTGAGAATCTCCGTAGACAAAGGACCTCACAGTTTAACCTTGATCTGCAAAGATTATTTTCTATTGGTATCCAACTTTTTGTTTTTATGAAGGTCTACATAAATCTGTGAATCACTAAATGGCATCAGAGAGATATGGAGAACTCTTTTTGCTTCCATTTAATGTCCATCCTGATTGCAACAGGTCAACTATAATACCCTTACATTTAGGTAAAGATAAAAGGTAAAATTCCTGTGGATTTTACTCTGCTAGTCGTTGCTGAGTCTAGGGGACAGTTTTCATCTCCATTTCAAGGTTATGGAGCCAGCGTTGTCTGAAGACACTTCTGTGTATCATATGGCCAGCATGACATCACGGAGCGCTGTTACCTTCCCAACAAAGTGGTACCTATTTATCTAGTCACATTTTCAGGCTTTTGAACTGCTAGGTTGGCAGGAGCTGGAGCTAAGACAGGAGTTCACACCGTTATGTGGTGCTCGGGTCTCAAACCCAGTCTGCCGGCTTTCCAATCGACAAGCCCAGCATCTTAAGCTTAACTGTGTTGCCCCTTTAATTTAGGAGACATAAGTAATTTCATGATGGTGCTATCACTAGCACCATCCAGAGGAGTGTCAAGACCTGCCATACGATGGCAGAGATGTCCTGATTAAGCCCCACCTCTTTTTAGACATGCATCCATATTGCACTGACATACAAAAGGGGTGGAGCTTCCATGGTGGGAATGTCTAAGGAATTCTGGGAGTTGAAGTCCCTACACCTTAAAGTTGCAAATCAACCCATGTGAGAAATGATTTTTTGATTTTTTTCTGGTACAGCATTCTGTTTTAATCTAAAGATGTTTATTTGTTTGTTTGTTTTTTGAACAAACTGTTGGTCTAAAATAGATAAAAAGCTATTGGTATAAAATAGATTCCTTTATTATCTCATGTCTTTGTTTCTTTTGACTTATTCTGGCATCCTTCTGCACTTTGCATAATATTGTTCAGCCTTCAAAGGAGTCGCATAATAGGTGGCTATGTAAGACTGTGGCCTTTTCAGCAAGAGGTTACTCATGCAGGTGCTATAATCAATAAAATATTAGTTTAATAAAGATTAAGTGATAAATGAAGACGGCAACTAGCAATCCCTAGACTTCCCATCAGGGCTGCAAAAATTCAGATGGATATGAGAAGGCAGGAAAACGACAGACAGGATTGGCAAAATTTATCCTAGATTTAAGCACCTATGTGAGTGCATAAACATACATATATGGTGTTTATATGGATTTCTCTCCCTCTCTCTCTCTCTCTCTCTCTCTCTCTCTCTCTGATTTCAAGTTTAATTTGAAAAGTTAACACACGAACATACAAATGAAAAGAGGTGATTCTTGATTAAATGCTCTAGGACAGTTTTTTTTTTTCAACCTTAGCATTTTTTAAGATGTGTGGACTTTAACTCTCAGGATTCTACTGCCATCATGCTGGTTGGGGAATTCTGGGAGTTGAAGTCCCCCCGTCTTAAAGTTGCCAAGATTGACTGGTCTATGAAATGAATGGTCATTTGGATAAGGCTCTAAAGCAGGGGTCTCAAACTCCCAGGCCCAGACTGATATGGGTCCATAGCCTGTTAGGAACTGGGCCACACAGCTGCAGGTGAGCCGTGGATGAATGAAACTGTGCATGCACAGGATCTAGGTTTTGCACTCGACCTCCAACCCCTGCCCCTGGTCCATTTGGAAAATTGTCTTCCATGACATCAGTCCCTGGTGCCAAAAAGGTTGGGGACCATTGATCTAAACTATACAATGAACAATTGAGAGAACAAGGTATGTCTAACCTAGCAAAGAGAAGGACTAGAGATGAGATGATAGCAGTCTTCCACTATTTGGGGGGGTTGCCACAAAGAAGAGGGGCTCAACCTATTCTCCAGAGCACCTGAGGGCAGGACAAGAAGTAACATATGAAAACTTATCACAAGAGAAGCAACCTAAAACTAAGGAGAAACTTCCTGACAGTGAGAACAATTAACCAGTGGAACAACTTGCCTTCAAAAGTTGTGGGTGCTCTACAGTGGTGGGACTCAATTTTTTTTACTATCGGTTCTGTGGGCGTGGCTTGGTGGGCGTGGCAGGGGAAGGATACTGTAAAATCTCCAGTCAGAGGTGGGATTTGCCGGTTCTCCACACTACTCAAAATTTCCGTTACCGGTTCTCCAGAACTGGTCAGAACCTGCTGAATACCCACCTCTGGTGCTCCAATACTGGAGGCTTCCAAGAAGAGATTGGACAGCCATTTGTACAGAATGCTTGAGCAGGGGGTTGGACTAGAACAGCAACCCCCAACCTTTCAGGTTTTGTGCAGAGGGGGAAGAAGAGGGAATGGTTCTGCACAAGCAGCAGGTGACCACATGCGCACAGCACCAATTGCGTGAGTGCTGGGCACATGCCCATGCCACTCACACAAATGGAGCTGTGCATGGGTGCTCGCCTGCTGCTTTTGCAGTCCAGTTTGGAATGGGTGGTGGCCTGGTATTGGGCCGTGGCCAAGGGGTTGGGGACCCCTGGACTAGAAGACTTCTAAACAAAGGCAGTATTCAGCAGATTCTGACCACTTCTGGAGAACCGGTAGCGGAAATTTTGAGTAGTTCAGAGAATCGGAAAATATCACCTCTGACTGGCCCTGCCCCCATCTATTCTCTGCCTCCCATTGAGTCCCAGCTAATCGGCTGGGTCTTCTTTTGTTGCCCTGCACAGGAGAACGGAGCTGGAAAGCAGGTTAGTGGGGTGGGGAGAGAATGGGATTTTGTAGTATCCTTTCCCTGGAGTGGGGTGGAAATGGAGATTTTGCAGTATCTTTCCTCTGCCATGCCCACCAAGCCATGCCCACCAAGCCACGCCACACCCACTAAGCCACACTATGCCCACCAAGCCACGCCCACAGAACCAATAGTAAAAAAAAAAATGAATATCACTACTATCTCTAAGATCTCTTCCAGCCCTATGATTTATTTTTATTTATTTATTTGATTTGGCAATCACTTACAAGATAAATAGGTATAAGTATAAACATGAGTAAGAATACAGGAAATAGGTACGAATGACTGGGGATAATAGGACAGGGATGGTAGGCATGATGGTGCACTTATGCACGCCCCTTACAGACCTCTTGGGAATGGGGTGAGGTCAGTAGTGGACAGTTTGAGGTTAAAGGAGTGGGGGTTAGAGGATGTAACAACAGAGTCAAGTAGTACATTCCAGGCATTGACTACTCTGTTGCTGAAGTCATATTTTCTGCAATCAAGTTTGGAATGGTTTACATTGAGTTTGTATCTGTTGTGTGCTCTTGTATTGTTGTGGCTGAAGCTGAAGTAGTCATTGACGGGTAGGACATTGTAGCAGATAATTTTGTGTACCAAGCTTAGGTCCAACCATAGGCTTCTAGGGTCTATGATTGTGTGCAATTAGCACAAGCCGCCTGCTGTGGTTCATCTCACTCCTGGGATTCTATGAATTCTGCGGTTTGGTTTGGATTCCGTGTAGAAGGGAGACAGCGAAATAAATGGGCCTTGCAGTCAGTGGGCTCTTCTCGCTGACATCCTGGGTGATTTATGTCTGTTGGCTTTGTCTCTTTCGATCTTTTGTGTATACTTCCCTCAGTCAGCAATAAAGCAGATTGCTCTCTAACCTTACATCTTGGGCTGGCCTGCTTGCTATGTAATTGGTTCTTAATAAGATTGCGGGGTGGAAAGAAAGACAACTTCAAACACATAAGTCACTGGGAGATGCATATGACAAAGCCCTGCTCTTGGAAATTGGATGGAGACTTGCAACTGGAGCAGATCACTTCCCTTGTCCACTTGATAAAGACCAAGGCAAACAACCGCTTCGTTTCAAACAAACATTGACCTTTTCGAAGGAGACTCAGAAGTGGTTTTACAGAGAACAGTCTTACAGAGTTACAATAACTCGGATTATAGTTTGTCGGGATATTCCAAATTCAAGATGGCCACCAAGACCCCTGGCATAGAAAAAGAGGTCTCGGTTTCAGTTGCATCAGCAGTGGGATAATAATAATAATAATAATAATAATAATAATAATAATAATAATAATAATAATAATAATAATAATAATAATAATAATAAATATTTATTTATATACCGCTCCTCTCCTGAAGGAGAAACCATACTCTAAAACCCTAAAATTTGATAAAAACAAAACACCCCAAAACTAAAATCAGCCCAAGCCGGCCTGGTCAAAAAGCCAGGTTTTCAAAGCACGCCTAAAGGTCCCCAGGTCCGTGGCTGTCCGTAACTCCGGGGGCAACCCATTCCAGAGGGCAGACGCCCCCACAGAGAAGGCCCTATTCCTCGGGGTCACCAGCCGGCACATAGATGCCGACGGGACCCGCAGGAGACCCTCCCTGTGGGAGCACACATCCTACTGGTTCCACTACCAGTTCGATGATTGCACGCTTTCCACATACCAGTTGAGGCCTGCAGCACCAATCAGCTGAGAGGATAAACAAAAACAGCGAGACAGGTTGGAGGGCCGATCCTGTGCTTTTCTCTTCTTTCTCCTCTCAGCTGATCAGCTCTTTTATCTCTTCTCAGCAGATCGTGGGAGGCTTTTTTTAGTACTGGTTGGGCCAAACTGGTAGTAATTTTTGCTACCAGTTTGGCTGAACCGGACCGAACTGGTAGCATACCACCACTGAGTTGCATGCCTGTGGCTGCCATTTTGAATTTTAGACCCCTCTCCATATTCCTTCCTTCACTCTTTTCTGCTTCTTCCTTTCTCCCATTTTCCTTCCTCCCTCCCTCCTTTCTTTCTTTCCTCCCTCCCTCATTCACCCCTTCTTTCTTCCTTCCCTTTCCTTCCTTCCATGTTCCTTCCTTTATCCCCTTTCAATTCTTTTTTCTCCCATTTTCCTCCCTCCCTCCCTTCTTCCCTTTCCCCTCCATGTTCCTTCCTTCCTTTTCCTTTCCTTCCATTGTCCCATTTTCCTTCCTTTCTTCCTGTTCCCTCCCTCTGTTTTCTTCCTTCCTTCTTCCCTTTTCTGTTCCTTTTTCCCTTTTCTTTCTTTCACCCCTTTCCTTCCTTCCTTCTTCCCTTTTTCTTCCTTCCTTCCTTCCCTGCCTCCCTTCCTTTCTCCCTCCCTCCTTCCTTCCTTCTACGTTCCTTCCTTTCTTTCTCTCATCTTCCTTCCTTGCCGCTTCTTTCCTTCATTCCCCCCTCTTTCCTTCCTTCCTTCCTACTTTTCTCACTCCCTCCTTCCTTCCCTTCCCTTCTCTTTCCTTCCTTCCTTTCTCCCATTTTTCTTCCTTTCCCCCCCTCTTTCCTTTCTTCCTTCTTCCCTGCCTCCCTCCCTTCCTTTGTCTTCGGTTCTCAGAGGGAAACACTGAGGATTTTTTAAAAGGGGAAAATTTCTATTCCTGACTTAAACCAACACTGGTGCACCTCTGCCTTTTCTGGGAGGCCCTAATCACTGATCTGAGCTCGGTGCTCCTGTTCTGCTGAGAGCGAAATGGGTGCCTTCCTGTCAATTAGAAGAGGGACAGCTGGAGCTTCTCCTCTCTCTGTTGAAATGTGGGCATATTGCATGTCAAGGGGAAAATAACAAATGCAGCAGGCTAGCATCGCCATCTGTCACCAATGGAGGCAATGGGGAAACAAAGGGCCAGACTTTGCTTCGGAGAAGATTTCAGGTCCAAGGAAAATCTCCTTCTGGACTTGGCAAGATGGGCTTTACATCTTCTGCAGAACCAGCTCTGGAATGGGTTGCCGCCGATTCGCCTTAGAGCCTCGTTTTGTTTGGGAATGGATGATTTATCCATGGGATCTAGCTGCATGCAGAATCCATTCTGAACTCAGAAGGAAAATGTCTTCCTTTTTTGCGGCCACCATCAAGCCAACGTAACGGTCATTAAGCAAACTCATTGTTCCCAATGGGCTATTTTTGGCCAGAAACCTGCAAAAAAAAAAGGGCAAAAAATTGTATCATCTAAGCACAGGACACTGCAAATAGCCATGGAGTCAGTTGCCAAAGCATCCAAACTATGATTCTAACTACAGGGTGTGGGTGGGTTTAGGTATACTTTCAGCCATCAGAACTTCAGTAATGGGTCCTAAGTAGGTCTCGAGAGATCTAGTGTAACTTCGAACAGTTATTATGGGACCAGTCACTAAGCGAGTTTAAAGACGAAGAGAAAGCCAGGAAAGACCGTGAAGACAATAGAATAACAGAATTTAAAGAGATCTTCTAGACCAGAGGTAGGGAACCTTGGCTCTTTTATCACTGATGGACTTCAACTCCCAGAATCCCTGAGTGAGCCATAAAAGTTTCCCATCCCTGGCCTACTGGTTTTTCAGTTGTGGGGGAAATCAATTTTTGACTGGAATGGGACTGTTTAATATACAAATGTAGGACATATTCTTTATATATTCTTTATATGTCCTACATTTGTATATCAAACAGTCCCATTCAAGTCAAAAATTGATTTCCCTCACAACTGAAAAACCACTAGGCCAGGGATGGGGAAACTTTTATGGCTCACTCAGGAATTCTGGGAGTTGAAGTCCATAAGTGATAAAAGAGCCAAGGTTCCCTACCCCTGTCCTAGACCATTCCAGACCAATGGCTGTCCAATTTCTTCTTTAAAAACCTCCAGTGATGAAGCACCCACGATTTCTGAAGGCAACTTCTGTTCCACTGGTTAATTGTCCTCACTGTTAGGAAGTATCTCCTTAATTCCAGGTTGCTTCTCTTCTGGATTAGTTTCCATCCATTGTTTCTTGTCCTGCCCTCTGATGCTTTGGAAAATAAGATGACTCTTTATGGCAACCCATCAAATACTGGAAGACTGCTACCATGTGCCCCTAGTCCTTCTTTCCTCTAGACTAAAAAGGTAAAATGTAAAGGTTCCCCTCGCACGTGCGTGCTAGTCGTTTCCAGCTCTAGGGAACGGTGCTCATCTCCATTACAAAGCCGAAGAGCCAGCGCTGTCCGAAGACGTCTCCGTGGTCATGTGGCCGGCGTGATTAAATGCACGGAACGCTGTTACCTTCCCACCAAAAGGGGTCCCTATTTTTCTACTTGCATTTTTTTTACGTGCTTTCAAACTGCTAGGTTGGCAGAAGCTGGCACAAGTAACAGGAGCTCACTCCATTACGTGGTGCTGTGGAATCGACAAGCTCAGCTAGTCTAGTCCTCTAGATTAGCCAAACCAACTCCTGCAACCATTCTTCATATGTCTTAGTCTCCAGGCCTTTAATCCTCTTAGTTGTTCTTCTCTGAACTTTTTCCAAAGTCTTCTCTGTTTTTTATAAGGTGGCGACCAAAATGTGATGCAGGAGTCCAGATGTGGCCTTACTAAGGCTTTATAGAGCGGTACTAATCCCCCATGTGATCTTGATTCTATATCTCTGTTTATACAACCAAGGATTGCATTAGCTTTTTTTTTTTTTTTTTGGCTGCTGCCGCACATCCCTGACTCATACTGGATTGCCCACTAAGACTCCAAGATATTTACCCACTGTAATTACTGTAAGCAGATGAGCAGGAGTTATGTGAGTTACCTTCTCATCCTCTTCCCAATCAGAGTTATTTATTTATTTATTTGTTTGTTTATTTGTTTATTTATTTATTTTGTCAAACAATTATTAAATAACAGGTATAAGTATAAACATGGTTATAAATACATGAAATGGATATGAATAAGGAAAAAAGAAACAATAGGACAGGGACGGTAGGCGCTTAGTTAGATATCTTGTGCTGCTGTTAAAACTGCAGTATCTTCAAAGGTGTATGCAGAGGTAGTATTCAGCAGGTTCTGACCAGTTCTGGAGAACCAGCGGAGATTTTGAGTAGTTTGGAGAACCGGCAAACACCACCTCTGACTGGCCCCACCCCCATCTATTCTCCACCTCCTGAGTCCCAGCTGATCGGCTGGGTCTTCTTTGGTTGCCCTGCATAGGAGAACGGAGCTGGAAAGCAGGTTAGTGGGGTGGGATGGGGAGAGAATGGGGATTTTGCAGTATGCCCTTCCTCCAGGAGTGGGGAGGGAATGGGGTGTCATGCCCTTGTTGGAGTCTGATTCTGAGGGTGGGATTGAGCAGCTGACCGGGAATGGGAGGGTGGCAAAAGTGGCTGTGGAAGAAACGGGGGAAGGGCACAGTCCCGCTGGGCATTCAGAGGAAGACCCAAGGCCATCCCCGCTTCATCCTAGGGCATGCAGGGAGGAATGGAGAAGGGAGCAACATGGCTTACGAGAGAGAAAAAGGCCCTGATCCCTTTTATTAGTTGCAGCTGGGAGAACAAGATATAAGTGGGGCATTTGCACACAGCTCTTTGCTGGAAGCAAAGCGTGCATTTTGTTTGTCAAGGCTTATCTGGGTTTTGGCGTCCTCCCAACTGTGGGTGCTGCTTTGTTTTTCTGAAAGTCTGCAATTTATCATCCTGGCTTGCCGTGTTAATTACTTGTGTGGTTTGTGTAGTTGTTTTTTTTATTTCTAATTATCTTTACTTTGGGTCCGGACTGCATTTCTGCCTTTCGTAGACTGTTTTTTTTTTGAAGAGTGTGTTATCCAGCTAAGGATAATTGGACATTGGGACCAAGTTGGAGGCATTTAAAGGGAATTTATTCTACTTTGGTGACTTTGTTATTTTTGTGTCACGCCCCAGATCATCACATGGGGATTTTGCAGTATCCTTCCACGCCCACCAAGCCACGCCCACAGAACCGGTAGTAAAAAAAAAATTGAATCCCACCGTGTATGTAGATCTATGCATAGAAGTGGATTTGGCTCAGCCCTCTTAAGAGAGGCTTCATCGAAGGCGATCATGTCCACGCATCTCCCTGATGGAGCTGGATTGCAAAGTGCGTTGGAGATGAAATGCACACTTATCTAGGAAAAGCCACAAAGCCTTTTCTTTCCCCTCCCCTCCCCGCATCTCATGAATATGCAGGAGCTGGGAATTAACCCCTTTTAGTGCCAGGCTAGGCTTGATCCAACCGTCATTCCAAAAATAGCCACATATGTGCAGCCACTCCCTGACCCACTTCTTACTTACAGAGAGAAGCCAAGGAAGGATGCTACAAACAGCGCACGAAGAATGGGTAGACACGGTGCTGTGATGATTGGGTATCAGAACTGCCAATCAAAGGATGGTTACGCAGGATACCTCCTCTGGATTTATATTCCAGAGTGAGGGAAGGATGAAATGATGGGCCCCAAGGAAACACAGGGTTCAAACTCAAGGGAAGCAATTTCTCTTAGAAAGACCCCACACCTTCTTTCATTATTTCATTTATCATTTATTTATTTGGCTTTTATCCCACCTTTTGTTACTTTAGAAATACCCCAAGGCAGCAAACGTACAAATTATTCCTTACTTCACCTATTTTCCTCACGACAGCCCTGTGAGTTGGGTTGGCTAAGACAATGTGACTGGCCCAAAGACACCCAGACGGCTTTCATATCTAATGTGGAACTAGAACTCACCGTCTCCTGGTTTCTAAGCCAGCACTAAACCAGACTGGCACTCATACACCAGGTAGCAGGGACTACAGTATATTCAAAGCCCCAATATATTTAATATAACAACTTCAACTTTTCTGTCTCACACATACACCTTAGAAATGCCATTGCTAATTCTCTCTGCATTTATCTCCAGGATACATAGACACACCTGTAAAAATGTGACAATTTTTGTTCCACCCCGTACCTGGTGAAGCTATTCAGAAACCAAACTGAGTCCTCTCTGTGCCTAAAGTGGTAGATTTCTGCATATCTATTCATTTAATTGGAAAATAACGATGGTGCTATGTGGCATCGGTCAGGTCCATGGCTACTGTCCCACAGCCTGAAGGACAATTAATCTGAACTCTATATGAAAAATCTGGAGGCACTTTTAAGGAGACTTCATCTACTGGAGACTTCCTGCATTCAGCCCTATTATTTGATTGCTAGTCATCTGAATGTCAGCCTTGGAAGCCATAATGTATTTGGAACCTTTGAGGTGGCCACATTTAGTGCCTGGGATTTTGGGAGGGGGGATTTAATAGAGAGATGGAAGATTAGACACAATGACATTCTTTCTCAGAGAGCCAAGGACATGTTGCTCTGCACCTGGAGGGGAGTCCCTGGAGGGATGTCTCCAGTTGGGACGAAGATTTGATTGGGCCATGTGATGGACTGATGGGTGCTTTGATTTCTCTTTTGGGAAGAGAAAACCTGGAACTCTCAGATTTGAGTTTTCCCAGATGTGCCAATTTGAATTGAATTGGCATCCTTCAGTCTCAAGAGATGATGGGATCGTGCTAAGAAACCGGCAACTGCCACTTCCGATGTGGTTTCAATGCTGTATGTAAAGCTGGAGCATCCTTTCTAGAGCACGAGGCCTGGGTATCTTAATATGGAGGATAAACTGCTACCCACGTAGCAGATCCTCCCCTCTTCACATCACTGAAATAGTCTAATGGAATGCCAGAGCTGATGAGATGAGTTCCAGCTGAGTCGTAGGAGTTACCAGAACGTGATTGTACACAGTCGCGAACTGCTTCCGGGATTCAGGCTCTGGATTTTGCCTCGAGGTTGACTCCTGAAGCCTTTTCCAATAATAGATATAGCCACAAGGCAGTGGAGGTTGGGAATCAGAGTTTCCCTTCTCCTAGAAGATGGTTCTACCATTTTATCTGCCATTGGGGCATAAAAGCCCTCTTCCACCTTCAAAACTGTTGACCATCTTCTCCTGTAACCCTGGAAAGGGGCCCTTACGAGGTGCTAACAGATATGACAGATAATCAGAGTTGGAAGGGACCTTATAGAGTAATCTAGTCCAACCCCCCGCCCAAGCGGGAGACCCTATACCCTTTCTGACAAATGGCAATCCAATCTCTTCTTGAAAGTCTCAAGTGACAACGGTCCCACAACTTCCGAGGGCAAATTCTGTTCCATGGGTTGATTGTTCTCCCTGTCAGGAAATTTCTCCTTATTTCCAGGTTGAATCTCTCCTTGTTTAGTTTCCATCCATTATTTCTTGTCTGGCCTTTGGGTGCTTTGGAAAATACCTTGACCCCTTCCTCCTCTCTGTGGCAGCCCCTCAAATATTGGAAGACTGCTATCCTCTCTCCCCTGGTCCTTCTCTTCACTAGACTAGCCAAGCTACCAGCCGGGCCAGCTGGACCAATGAGGTATTACTCCTCCAGCACTCCTCCTCACTCCAGGACACCCAGCTCAGGTCCGTTTGCAGTGTCCATTATCTTCCAACTCTCACTTTGCAACCATTCCACTCAATATGACTACTCCAATAAAATGGAACTTTGAGAAAACGCCTGTCTCGGAGATTATTGGGTTGGAGTTTGTTAGTTGGAACATTGACCCTGAAAGTGATTTGCCTTTTCTCCCATAAGGATGTTTTCCTTGCATCCACCCAGTCTGGCCCTAATATTCTCTTCAGGTTTCCCATCCGGGAGAAAAAGTAAAGTTCTACATTTAGGCAAGAAAAACCAAATGCCCAGTATAAAATAAGTGGTACCTGGCTCAATGACCGACTTATGACCACCAATGAACCTAACATTTTGGTTGTTAACTAAGACATTTATGAAGTAACCTTTGCCCCTTTTTATAACCTTTCATGACTCAGCTGTTAAGTCAATCGCTGCATTGGGTAAGTTAGTAACCCGGTTGTTAAGTGAATCTGGTTTCCCCATGGACTTCGCTTGTCAGAAGGACGCAAAAGAGGATCACGTGACCTTGGGACCCAGCAAGGGTCATAAATATGAACTAGTTGCCAAGTGTCTCAGCATGGGGATGCTGGAAAGGTGATAAGTGGGGAAAACAGTCATAAGTCAGTGCTGTTGCAATTTTGTACATTCACTAAACAAACTGTTGTAAGTTGAGGACTACCTGTAACTGCAAGAGGCATCTTGAAGTCCAAAAAAGTCAACACAGTTCTAGACTGCATTAACAGAGGGATAGTATCAAAATCATGTGAAGTGTTAATGCCTCTATAATGCCTTGATAAGGCCACACTTAGACACCACAATGTAAAAAAAGATAACAGATAATCAGAGTTGGAAAGGACCTTGTAGGTCATCTAGTCCCTACCCAAGCAAGAGATCCTACACCATTTCTGACAAATGGCAGTCCAATCTCTTCTTGAAAGTCTCAAGTGATGAAGCTCCCACAACTTCCGAGGGCATTTTCTGTTCCATTGGTTGATTGTTCTCACTGTCAGAAAGTTTCTCCTTATTCACAGGTTGAATCTCTCCTTGATCAGTTTCCATCAAAATGTTGAGACTCTAGAAAGGGTGCAAAGAGCAATGAAGATGATTAGAGGACTGGAGATTAAAACATGTAGAGAACGATTGTAGGAATTTGGTATGTCTAGCAGTGGTGGGATTCAAAAAATTTTACTACCGGTTCTGTGGATGTGGCTTGGTGGGCATTGCAGAGGAAGGTTACTGCAAAAATCCCCATTCCCTCCCCACTCCACTGACCTGCTTTCCAGCTCCTTTCTCCTGTGCAGGGCAACCAAAGAAGATCCAGCCAATCAGCTGGGACTTGGGAGGCAGAGAATAGATGGGGGCGGGGCCAGTCAGAGGTGGGATTTGCCAGTTCTCCAAACTACCCAAAATTTCTGCTACCAGTTCTCCAGAACTGGTCAGAACCTGCTGAATACCACCTCTGATGTCTAGTTTAGAGAAAAGAAGGACTCCGGGTGACACAATAGCAGTGTTCCAATATCTCAGGGGCTGCCACAAAGAAGAGGGAGTCAAGCTATTCTCCAAAGCACCCGAGGGCAGGCTAAGAAACAATGGATGGAAACTAATCAAGGAGAGAAGCAACCTAGAACTAAGGAGAAATATTTCTGACAGTTAGAACAATAATCAGTGGAATAGCTAGCCTTTAAAACTTGTGAGTGCTCCATCACAGGTGGTTTTTAAGAAGAGATTGGACAGCCACTTGTCTGACATTGTATAGGGTCTCCTGACTGAGCAGAGAGTTGGACTAGAAAACTCTCAAGATCCCTTCCTACTCTGTTATTCTGTTATCCAGCTCTGAGCCAAACCTCACCTTGCTTCTTAGCTTCTCATCTCAGACGAGATCAAGCAGGTGCTATTACCTGCTGGGATTCCTCATCGTTTCTGCTTCACGCTCCTCCTCCTTCCTCCATGCACCCTTTGGAGAAACCAAAATTGCAGACATGATTACAGCCCACTCAAGGCCTTTAAAGATTTCAAGGGAAATGATAGCAAGGTGTATGGAGCAGGGCCCATCAAAAGAAGATCACCGCTGACAATCGATAAAAAAAACCAACAGAGAAATCCAAGCAGCTAATCTTACCACCGTCAGCCAGGGAGCCCTGAACGTCTGCAAAACTAGCTATTGAGCCTGTCAGATGCTCCTGTCTCTCCTCAGCTAAACATACATTACGCATGGAGAAGGAAAATGGCCCCAAATACCAAGAGGAAGATTATATTGCCATGGTAGTCTGGGATGTCGCTAAGCCATCACAGAAATGATGGTAAGAAATTCTCCAAGCCTTCTGCTTATCTGGGGACCCCAGGAGGTCATAATACAGTCGTGCACCCCAGTGTGAGACACGGTGAGGGGGCTGTGTAAGAAACAGGAGGAGCTCTGGACGTAAATCACCAACAGTTAGGAGAAAAATTGATTAATAGCTAATCTTATAAATGTGCAGTTCAACCAAGCCCAGGAAAAGAAATGTAAAGCATTTGGAGACACCCTGGTTTTATGAATGCATGAATAAAGCATTTTGTAACCTTTATGGCCCACATGGTTTGTGCCCAGCTTATCTTTTCCCAGTTACATCTACCTGGCCCACCAGAGCAGGAGGCAGGGAATGCTGGGGTCCCCTCTCTAGTGGGATCAAGAAGAAGGACCTTCTCCATGGTGGCTCCTTCCTTGTGAAACATCATATCTATGGAGATGGGATTGGCCCCCACTTTGACTTTCAAAAGGCCCTGAAGATATGGTTTTATTGACAGGCCTGGGGGCCAAGGTTGATATGGAATCCATCAAGAGGTTTGATTTGATTGTTGTCAGCAGAGGAGGTGAATATTATTTTTTGTATTGAGGTTTTCATCCATTTAAGTTACCCAGAGTCACTGAGAGTGAGTTAGGCTGAAAAAAGAAAGGAAGGAAGGAGGGAGGGAGGGAGGGAGGGAAGGAAGGAAGGAAGGAGGAAGGAAGGAAGGAAGGAAGGAAGGAAGGAAGGAAGGAAGGAAGGAAGGAAGGAAGGAAGGAAGGGGAAAAAAGAAAAAAGGGAGAGGGAGGGAGGTGGGAGGAAAGAAGGGAGGGAAGGAAGGAAGAAAGGGAGGAAGGAAAGAAGGAAGGATCAAAAGCTGATACAGAATTGCATCCAGTTCTGGTAATTAGGCATACATTTATCCTATATAATAATTATTTTTTGATTTGCCATGCATGAAAAATTCAAGCTTTTGATGTTTTGATTGATTTGTGGAGTAGAGTAAAATGAAAACGTCTACCCTTGATCTGGGAGCACTCAGTCTCAAGTTATCTCATTCCACCTCCAATTGTCTCTTCGATAACACAGAAACTCCAACCAAGCGTTATTAAACATGACTGTATCTCACAGCACAGGCAAAAGTTTTGAGGACTAAATTAAAGAGAAAAGTGAGAAAATAGAAAGTGCACCCTTGGTAAGCATAGATTATCTAGGGATTTAAATAGAACATGAGTATCCAGGGAAACGAAAAATAAGCCTTTGGAAAAACAGGCGAAAACTTTCTCAACATACAGTACAAAGAGATAACAATCCTGTATCAGAGCATGGATTCTGTATCAAATCAAACAACTTCAATAAAACTAAGGTAGGCATACCTACATCCAGAATCAGTGAAGTGATAGGATCATTACCATGAAGCTCTCAAAGATATGGACAAAGGAATTAGAGTCTAGGAAGGTAAGATATTCTGATTGTGTGACAGGTGTTATTATGGGTATAAACCAGGGATGGGGTATATTATGGGTATTAATTATGGGTATAAACCATTATGGATATAAACCAGGAGTGGGGAACTATGGCCCTTTTATGACTTATGGACTTCATGGCTGGCTCAGGAATTCTCGGAGTTGAAGTCCACAAGTCATAAAAAGGCCATAGTTCCCCACCTCTGGTATAAACCAAAGACGGATCTAGAACAAGGGTGGGATTCAATATTTTTAACAACTGGTTCTGTGGGCGTGGCTTAGTTGGTGAGCATGGCTTGGTGGGCATGTTATTGGCTGGGCATGGCCAACTCAACATCATTCACATCGAGGTACGCATCTCCTCTCCTGGCCTCTCATGATTGTGGGGATGCTGCAACAGTCGTAAGTGTGCAAAATGGTCATAAGCCACTTTTTTCAGTGCCATTGTAACTTTGAATGGTCACTCCACACAAGCAAGGAAGAAAAAAAACTCCAGAGACCAGAGGTGATATTCAGCAGGTTCTGGCCAGTTCTGGAGAACCAGTAGCGGAAATTTTGAGTAGTTCAGAGAACTGGCAAATACCACCTCTGACTGGAGATTTTACAGTATCCTTCCCCTGCCACACCCACCAAACCAAGCCCACAGAACCAGTAGTAAAAAAATTTGAATCCTACCACTGCCAGAGACATTCCAGAGACAGGAAGTCTAGTCCTGCCAAGAATGTAATAAGAGTTAATGGAGAGGCAGTTTCTGTAAGCAACACCAGAATGTTTCCTTCCTGTCTTCCTTACAAGATTAGGCCAGTAATTTCTTCTAACAACCGGTTCTCCGAACTGCTTAGAATATTAACAACCGGTTCTAGCAAATAGGTGTGAACCTGTGGAATCCCACCCCTAATCTAGAACCACAATGAGAATAGAACAAGGTGGCCATCCATTCTTTCAGGCTCAGATGGAACTTGGTTTGGTCTTCTGAATAGCTTACCCAGGTACTGGGCAAAACAAAACAGTGGTCACATTTTTACACATTTTTTAGAGTATCCCTAAAAAGATAAATGGATAGAGAAGAAGCAGTGCCCTTTCTAAGCTGCGTGTATGATTCGAACAAGTGTATGTGCCTGCAGTCCTTGCTACCTGGAGTATGAGTGCCACTCTGGTGCATTGCTGCCATAGAAATCAGGAGATGGTGTGTTCTAGTTCCACCTTAGCCATGAAAGCTGGCTGGGTAACTTTGGACCAATCATAAGGAGACTGTGAGTTCTAGTTCCCCCTTTGGCATGAAAGTCAACTGGGTGACTTTGGGCTGATCCCCAGGAGATGGTGAGTTCTAGTTCTGCCTTTGACATGAAAGCCAACTAGGTGACTTTGGGCTCTTCAACAGGAGACAATGAGTTTTAGTTCTGCCTTCAGTATCAAGGCCAACTGGGTGACTTTGGACTGATCACCAGGAGATTGTGAGTTCTAGTTCTGCCTTTGGCATGAAAGCCAACTGGGTGACTTTGGCTGATACCCAGGAGACAGTAAGTTCTAGTTCTGCCTTTGGCAAGAAAGCCAACTGGGTGATTTTGGGCCGATCACCAGAAGATGGTGAGTTCTAGTTCCACCTTTGGTATCAAGGTCAACTGGGTGACTTTCGCCCAATCCCCAGGAGACTGGAGTTCTAGTTCTGCCTTTGGCATGAAAGCCAACTGGGTGACTTTGGGCTCTTCAATAGATGGCCAACTGGGCTCTTTGGGCTCTTCAATAGATGGCCAACTGGGTGACTTTGGACCAATCACCAGGAGACTGTGAGTTCTAGTTCTGCTTTAAGTTTGAAATTTTCCTAAGGGAATCCATGAAAAACTGGGACTGCTGTGAGAGGCCAAACCAACAGGGCTGTGAAAATGTGTAGGCACACACGCACATATGTACATTGGGGGGAAAATAGAATAGAAGTAACGCATTTTGCATTGCGTGCATGGCACCCAGTTATTCACATTCAATTTCCGATTGATCTCACGTGGAGCGAGACAGGGAGAGCCAAAGAGCCGGATGTGACCTGGGAACCATCAAACGCTCAGGTCTGGAATAGCTTGAAAACATTTCCTAACTTCATAGGGGTTGATCTGAATCAAAGATGGCTGTTTGCCTCATATGCAGGTTGTCCTCGACGTACAACCATTCGTTTAGTGACCATTCCAAGGTACAATAGCACTGAAAAATGTGACTTATGAATGCTTTTCGCACTTGTGACTGTTGCAGCATTCCTGTGGTCACATGATCAAAATTCATGATGCTTGGCAATTGGTTGCAGTGATGGTTGCATTGTCCTGGATTTTTTGCCACCTTCTGAGACAGCAAAGCCAAGGGGGAAGCCAGATTCACTTAACAACCACATTACTAACTTAACAACTGCAGTGATTCACTTAACTGTGGCAAGAAAGTTTGTAAAATGGGACCACACTCTTTTAACAACTGTCTTGCTAACCAACAGAGCTCAATTGTGGTTGTAAGTCAAGGACTACCTATATACAGTGCGAGGTAAGGGTGAGATGACTCTACCCCCAGCTTTGCCTGCTCTCCTCCTACATCTGTTTGATTGAGAACAAGATAAACCACCCTTTCAGAGGTGGTATTCAGCCGGTTCTGACCAGTTCTGGAGAACCAGTAGCGGAAATTTTGAGTAGTTAGGAGAACCGGCAAATCCCACCTCTGACTGGCCCCGCCCCCATCTCTTCTCTGCCTCCCGAGTCCCAGCTGGTTGGCTGGGTCTTCTCTGGTTGTCCTGCACAGGAGAACGGAGCTGGAAAGCAGGTTAGTGGGGTGGGGAGGGAATGGGGATTTTGCAATATATCCTTCCCCTGCCACGCCCACCAAGCCACGCCCACAGAGCCGGTAGTAAAAAAAAAAATTGAATCCCACCACTGGTGGGTTGCATCAGGGAAGTGAGATCATAGCACTGGCTTTTATTTCTAGTTTATTGTTGGTGGATGTATTGGCTGTTTTAAGAGTTAGTTTTCAGATGGGCATCTGTACAAATGTTTTAAAAATAAGTAAATAAATACTTTGCTGTAGGAAATACCTTTCTGTATTTTACCATCTCCACTTCAAATTTGATAGATGAGAGAGAGATGAGAGAGAGAGAGAGGGAGGGAGGATGGATGGATGGATGGATGGATGGATGGATGGATGGATGGATATAGACAGAGAGAGATAGATAGATGGATGAATGGAGAGAGAGAAAGATAACAGAAAAAGAGGTAAACATAGATAGAAAGATGAATGGATAGGTAGATGGATAGATACAGGAGGATTTGCAGGGGTTCAGGAGAGTCCCTAGCTAAGATTCTGCATAGTTTGGAGAACCTCCAAATCCCATTCCTGGCTGGCCCCACCCACCCTGCCCCACCCCTCCCAGGACTCCCCATACAGCCCATTTTAGATGCAGGTAAGTGCAGGGCGTGCGCAGAGGCTCGGGGTAGGCGAAAAACGGGCTTCCCGGAAGTTTGGGAAGGCTGGAAATGGGCCCGTTTCTGGCTTCCAGAGAACCTTCAGAGCCCGGGGAGGCCATTGTTACCCTCCCTGAGGCTCAAGGGAAGCCTCCAGAGCTCAGGGAGGGGAAAAATGGCCCACCTGCCATGGTGCAGGAGGTCGAATAGGCCACGCCCACCATGGCCACACCCACCCAGCAAGTGGACAAAGAGCCTATTGCTAAAATTTTTGAAGCCCACCCCGGATGGATGGATGGATGGATGGATGGATGGATGGATGGATGATAGATAGATAGATAGATAGATAGATAGATAGATAGATAGATAGATAGATAGATAGATAGATATAGATAAATAGAAAGATGATATATAGATAGATAGATGGATGGATGGATGGATGGATGGATGGATGGATGGATGGATGGATGGACGGACAGACAGACAGACAGACAGACAGATGGGGTAGGGAGGGAGAGAGCTGGATGGATGGATAGATAGATAAGATAGACAGAGAGAGAGGTAGATAGATATAGATACAGATAAATAAATAGATAGATGATGGATGGATGGATGGATGGATGGATGGATGGATGGATGGATGGATGGAGAGAGAGAGAGAGAGATGTAGGTAGGTAGGTAGGTAGGTAGGTAGATGATAGAGGTAGAGATAGAGAGAGGGAGGGAGGGAAAGAGATAGAGATGGATGGATGGATGGATCCATTGAGGTGTGGATGAATGGACGGACAGACAGACAGATATTTTCTTCTTATTTAAATACTCTGGTGAAATAATTAATTAAATGAGTCTTCTTTTTTTAATAGAAATTCTGATGGGACAGAGAATTTGGAAAGTGTCAACAAAGTATCTATAAATACTTATGCCAACAAGTACCATCCTTTTGAAGAACAATAAAGCATATGATTTTTTATTCATGCACTCCTCGCCCATCTTACAGAGATAAGCTCTGCTTACCTTATATGATTTGAGATTCTGAGTGATCCCTTTTAGCCAAATAACTAATAACACAGGTTTTCTATCTTTATCAATGCCCCAGCTCAAGGACAGGAGTGATCATCCTTGAAATTCCTGGCCTAATGGACATGTTTTTCAATACAAATTTACTTCCCACTCTCAAAATTAGTCTTTTTTCTTAAGACAAGTAGCTGGGTAACTGCCTCCTTCTCTATTTAAATTTTCAATTACATCAGCTCTCTGATGCTCATTAGAAAAAAAAAAAAAGCAGTCCTGTCTTCATTAAACACATAAACTAACTTTGCAGCAAGAAGACCGGTGCGGGTGAAAAGGGTAATGGCTTAATTTTCTTCATTTTGGAGAATAACATCTCTTGTCCTGGAGCAATATCCTTATAAATGCAACGTGTCATTTCAGACTTCATTTAGGCTGCTAATTTGACTTGGAGCGGCTTTGGTAAAATTGAGGTGGGGGGGGGAGAATGCCACATTTTGTCATTTTGTTTATAGGCTTTGTGCTTGTTGCCAAAGACATCCAAAGCCTCTAGATGTTTCATGTGCGTGTGTCCAGAACTATCTATCAGATAGATAAGATCTTGGTAGGACCACACCATTAGAATATGGCATCCAGTTTTGGTCGCCACGATATAAACAAGTTGTTGAGACTCTGGAAAGAGTGCAGAGAAGAGCAACGAAGATGATTAAGGGACCGGAGGATAAAACATACAAATAACAGTCGCAGGAATTGAATATGTCTAGTTTAATGAAAAGAAGGTCTAACGGTGATACGTGTTGTGGTCCAGCCGACAGCCTGCAGGGCTGGCAGCAGAATCGGACAGTGGGGAGGAACATGGGCCAGTCCTGGAGTCTGGGAAGGGCTTGGATGAGGGATCTGCATCCGACACAGAGATGGGGCCAGAGCCATCAGGGAGTTATGTGCTGACTCTGGAGCCTCAGAATCTGACATCAGCGAGGCAGAGGAACAGAGGGAGCCTGTTCCCAGTGTGCGCTTGGGCAGAGCTGCCAGAAGGCAAGAACAGTTAAGACAAAAGGGGCGGCTTGGAGATGATTGGCCCCTCCCATAAGCCATAAAGGAGGAACAAAGGGACACGAGCCTTTGCAGGAAGCAACTTCATCTGGTCGGTTTAAAATCTGATGTTCCGTATTGACTTTGTGCTCCGTTTGGTCTTGTGCAGTTAATTTGCAATTTAGTCATTGGCAGCATTTCAAGGGAGATAAAGGTGGGTGCTTATCAGCCTTATCCTGAAAGACTGTGGCAGACTTCTGTTGGACTATTCATAAACTGTTTGGGACTCATTTCGGGCTGGGAATGCATATAATTTACAGCTGTTGAAATAAAAACAAGGTTTTTTGGAACAGTGTGTGATTGTTACTGTCTCAGGAAGCCTTGGTCAGAACAACGCGATAGCAGTCTTCCACTATCTGAGGTGCTGCCATGAAGAAGAGGGAGTTAAGCTACTTCCCAAAGCACCTGAAGGCAGGACAAGAAACAATGGATGGAAATAAATCAAGGAGAGAAGCAACCTAGTACTAAGGAGGAATTGCCTAACAGTGAGAACAATTAATCGGTAGAATGGATTGACTAGGGGTGACAGGATGGCAGTGTTCTGATATCTAAGGGGCTTGCCACAAAGAAGAGGGAGGTCAACCTATTCTCCAGAGCACCTGAAGGCAGGACAAGAAGCAGCGGATGGAAGCTAATCAAGGAAAAAAACCAACCTAGAACCAAGGAGAAACTTTCCTGACAGTGAGAACAATTAATCATTGGAACTGGAAGTTGCCTTCAGAAGTTGCAGGTGCACCAACACAGGAGTTTTTGAAGAAGATATTGGACAAACCATTTGCCTGAAATGGTATAGGGTTTTCCTGCTTGAGTAGTGGGCTGGACTAGAAGACCTCCAAGGTCCCTTCCAACTCTGTTATTCAGATCTTAACAGATTTAACAGATAATCAGAGTTGGAAAGGGACCTTATAGGTCATCTAGTCCAACCCCCTGCCCAAGCGGGAGACCCTACACCATTTCTGACAAATGGCAGTCCATCTCTTCTTGAAAGCCTCAAGTGATGATGCTCCCACAACTTCCGAATGGCAACTTCTGTTCCATTGGTTGATTGTTCTCACTGTCAGGAAATTTCTCCTTATTTCCAGGTTGAATCTCTCCTTGTTCAGTTTCCATCCATTATTCCTTGTCTGGCCTTCAGGTGCTTTAGAAAATAGCTTAACCCCTTCCTCCCTGTGGGAGCCCCTCAAATATTGGAAGACCGCTATCATGTCTCCCCTGGTCCTTCTCTTCCCTAGAATAGCCAAACCCAGTTCGTGCAACCGTTCGTTGTATGCATCTTCCTGCAGTTAGCAGAGAAATGTAGGTTGTCTATTCAAACAGGACAAGACAATTGCTTCTGAAGATCAACTATTCCTCAGGAAGACCTTTATTGTGGGTGAAGACCATTCATCTGCAAAGAGATAGTGGGGAGCCATAATCCTAAACTTTTAAATAGATTCTTTTTGGAGGACATGCTGAAGGAACTTGGGATGTTCAGCATGCAGGAAAAAAAACGGAAGAGAGACATATTGTCAGAGTTTAGATTTACAAAAAAGTGAAATAGGGAAGACAATCAAGTCCTTTTTTTCAGTCATTCATTTCCATTTTCATTTAACGACCCCATAATCCCTTGAGGGGTGGAGTCTGGGCAAATGAATGGAGCTAGCAGAGTGTTTTAACGGCCGGATGCCTTTCCTGTTTTGTTCAGCAGATATATTCTCAGTGTGCCCAGAGAGAGGAATATCTGCCACTATCTAGGATCAAACTCACAGCCTCCTGGTTCACTTTTTTCAGTCATTTGGGGCTATTTGCAGACAGTCCTTGACTTACAGCCACAATTGATGATGCTAAAATTTCCATTGCTACGTGAGACAGTTAAGTGAGTTTTGCCTCATTTTACGATGGTTTGCAACCATTGTCAACTGCAGTTGCTAAGTGAATCACATAGTCATTAAGTGAATCTGGCTGCGCCCATTGACTTTGCTTGTCGGAAGCAGACAAGGTGACAAATGGTGATCACATGCTCCCGGGGACAGTGCAACCGTCCTAAGTACATGCCAGTTGCCAAGCATACTAATTTTGATCACGTGACTATGCAGATGTTGGAGTGGTCACAAGTGTTGTCATGCCCCTCGTCAGAGCCTAAATCTGCAGAGGAAGATGAACTGGAATTGGAGCCAATGGAGATCGAGGAGTCGGCTTCGTTGGCTTCCGAGGAAAATGGGGAAGAGCGGGGCCAGTCAGCCTGGGGCTTTTCTTTTTCGGACGGCTTGTAGGCAGGAAGGAAGGGTGGGCAGGTTGACCAAGAAAGGCTAAGCAATGAACGTGAGAGACAGAACTCAGGCGATGAGCAAGGACTGCCCCCTGCGGATCCTTGAGCAACCCTAACCTAACCCTAACCCTCGAGCACGGAGAGTGGAGAGAAGGCAAGAACAATGCAGACTGACCCAACTACTCGGGAGGAAAGCACCCCGCCCCACTTCACAAGGCACACCTGGGGACTGAGACTTAAGAAGATGCTGTCAGGAGGGGCACTTGCCAGGAACAAACACTGAACTCCTGGAGTGTTGAGTGCTGGGCATTTGAACTTTCCTGGATTCCTTGCATTCTTTCTGGATTCCTTGCCATGCTCCCTTGCTTCCTGGACTCTTCAACTTGCCCTGCTGGATTTCTTGCTGTGCAGCTATGGTGTTCATATGGTCTCTCTCTCTCTCCCTCTGTGTGTGTGTGTGAGAGAGAGAGAGAGAGAGAGAGAGAGAGAGAGAGAGAGAGAGAAATCCATATAAACACCATATATGCTGGGGACTTGCCAGAAATGTGGGAGCTTTTTGGGGAAATTTGGAGCAATAAAGGGGCAGTTTGAACTACCAGCTGCCTGTGCTAACTCTGTACTGTGCCCCGGGTCATCACAACTGTGAAAACTGCTCATAAGTGTAATTTCAAACGGTCACTAAACAAATGTTTGTAAGACGAGGACTATCTGAAATTAATTTCCTTTTTAAGCGTTTAGGAACCATGGGAGGAAGGAAACTGACTATCTTTAGAGCTGCCAGACTCCTTACTACATCTTATTACTTACCACTGATAACATTTCAAGAGTTCATCCATCTAAAGCAATAGTGGAGCCCTGGTCTCCCTTTTTTAACTGCATATTTAGATGTTTCCATTTCTTTTATAACCCCAGAGCTTGTTTTTGATCATGTGGAATGATTTCAAAAGCCCAGCTTCAAAGGAGAAACAGAGGGAGAAGGAGACTCTGCTTAGACCTAATCAGGGTCACTCCGATATTTGAAGTGTTGATGCAAAACCGACGATCAGCTTTGAATGGAAAATGGGGCCAGCTTGTCAAAAGTGAGAAGCAATGGAGAACCCACAGAGACTTCTGCCTTCCTTCTTACTATTTTTTCATCAAACTTAAGTCAATAAAGTCAAGAGCAATAGATACAAACTCAAGCTTAATCGCACCAAACTTGATTGCATGAAATACGACTTCAGCCACAGAGTGGTCAATGTCTGGAACACTCTACCTGACTCCGTGGTTTCTTCCCCAAACCCCAAAAACTTTAACCTTAGACTGTCTACTATTGACCTCATCCCTTTCCTAAGAGGTCTGTAGGGGGCGTGTATAAGCACACCAATGTGCCTACCATCCCTGTTCTATTGTTTCTTTTTTATTTTTCTTATATGTATCCATGTATTCATAACTATGTTTTACTTATACCTATTATCTTGTAAGCAATTGACAAATAAATAAATAATAATAAATAAAAATAATAATAAAAGGGGATCAGAGAATTGGAAGGAGGCAAGCACTGATGTCTTTCAGTACATGGCCATCAAAAAAGGATTTTTAGAGGGGTTTTTAAACTTTTTAGATTTTTATTCGGGGTTTTATCGAGGTTAGGGAGGGCGACAAAGAGAGGGTTGGGGGATGGAAATTTATTGGGGTTAGGGAGGGTACCCGGTCCGGATTTGGGGGATAACCCGGGGGGATTTGGAGTCAGCCAGGCTGGAGTGCACGTCTGGGGGAGCCCAGAGGGTCATGAGTCAGTGGGGGCAAACACAGGGGGTGGGTCTCATTGGCACCATAAGTGGGAGGGGCAGATATGACGGGGGTAGAGGGCCATATCAAGTTAGGGGATCGCGTGCCCGCTGTCTCCAAGCGGTGGCGCGCTCCGACCCTCCCGACCCGTCTGGCAGGCCTGGTTGTGCAGAGTCTCAGGCCCTGAGTACCTGGCTGATGTTATGTAATGCCAGGTCCGTCGTTAACAAGGCCCCCCTGATTTGCGATCTCATTCAGGAGGAGGGTGCGGACCTGGCAGGGGTCACTGAAACCTGGTTGGGCCCAGAGGGTGGTGTCCCTCTGGTAGAGATATGCCCACCAGGTTTCCAAGCATTCCATCGACCGAGGTCTCAGGGAAGGGGTGGTGGGGTGGCAGCGATTATTAGAGAAGTCCTTTGTCCTAGGGAGGCCACTGTTCCTCAGACGGCTGGTTGTGAGTCTCTCTTTGTGAAGTGGGGTCGGGGGGTTCAGATGGGCCTGTTGATAACGTACCTGGCTCCCTGCCACGTGTCATCGGCCCTGCCCGGGCTCCTCGAGGTGATAGCCGGGCTGACGGTTGAAACCCCCAGGCTGTTAGTCATGGGTGATTTCAACCTGCCTTCACTCGGGGAAACCTCTGGGGTGGCCCGGGAGTTCCTGGCTTCCATGACGGCCATGGATCTGACCCAATTAGTTTCTGACCCCACTCACACGGGGGGACACACACTGGACCTGATTTTCGCCTCTGGTCAGTGGTTGAATGATCGTGTTGGAGACCTAGTTATAAAACCCTTGTCATGGTCCGATCATTCTCTTCTTAGACTGGACTTCGGTGCCGCCACCCCCCATCGCAGGGAGGCGGAGCCGAGGAGATGGTTCCGCCCCAGGCGCCTGATGGATCCGGAACGGTTCCAGATGGAGCTTGGGCCATTTCCTGAAACTCTGGCTCATAACTCGGCCACAGACTTGGTGGCCACCTGGGATAGGTTGGCCGCTGAGGCTCTGGACCGAGTTGTGCCTTTGCGACCTCTGACTCGGCATAGATCCCACCTGGCTCCAGTGGTTCACGGGGGAGCTGAGGGGGATGAAATGCCGGAAAAGACGTCTGGAGGGCATCTGGAGGGCCAGTCGTGCTGAGTCTGACCGGACACAGGTGAGGTCCTATATTAGGACCTACCTAGTGGCGATAAGGGCGGCGAGGCAGTTCACACTTCTCCGCCCTTATTGCGTCTGCAGAAAATCGGCCTGCTGCCCTGTTTAGAGTGACCCACTCCCTGCTTGAGCCGAGAGCACGGGAGGACCTCTTGCAGGGTAAGGCAGAAGAGTTTTCCCGATTTCTGCATGATAAAATCACCGAGATTCGGGATGGGCTGGACTCCAGTTGGGTGGTCCCGGGGGAGGTGTCCGGGGCAGGTCTTGAGACAGGTTATCTGGGAAGAGTTCGATCCTGTGACCGCCGAGGGTGTGGACAGACTACTGGGGAGGCTAAATGCCACCACATGTTTATTGGACCCGTGCCCTTCCTGGTTGGTTTCTACCTCCAGAGAGGTGACACGAGGCTGGCTCCAGGGGATTGTCAACGCTTCGTTGAGGGAGGGGGCACTTCCGACCGCCCTGAAAATGGCGGTGGTGCGGCCCCTCCTCAAGAAGCCTTCCCTGGACCCGGATCTTTTGAATAACTATCGTCCTGTCTCCAACCTTCCCTTTGTGGCGAAGGTTGTTGAGAGTGTGGTGGCGCGTCAGCTCCCTCAGTATCTGGAGGAAGCATCCTATTTAGATCCGTTCCAATCGGGCTTCAGGCCCGGGCACAGTACCGAAACAGCATTGGTCACGTTGGTAGATGATCTCTGGAGGGCCCGTGACAGAGGTTGTTCCTCTGTCCTGGTCCTGTTAGATCTGTCAGCGGCTTTTGATACTATCGACCATAGTATCCTATTGCGGCGGTTGGAGGGGTTGGGAATTGGGGGCACCGTCTTGCGGTGGTTCTCGTCCTTCCTCTCGGACCGCTCGCAATTGGTGTTGATGGGGGGGGAGAGGTCCACCCCTAGGCCCCTCATGTGTGGGGTGCCTCAGGGGTCGGTCCTCTCCCCTCTTCTATTCAACATCTATGTGAAGCCGCTGGGAGAGATCATCCGTGGTTTTGGGGTGAAATGCCATCTTTATGCTGATGACACTCAGCTTTACATCTCCACCCCAAGCCACCCCAACGATGCTGTGGAGGTTATGGCCCGTTGCCTGGAGGCTGTGCGGAACTGGATGGGCGAGAACAGGCTTCGACTCAACCCTTCCAAGACCGAGTGGCTGTGGTTTCCGGCGGCCCGATATAGTCAGCTGACTCCGTCACTGGCTATTGGGGATGAGATCTTGACCCCCACAGAAGGGGCCCGCAATCTTGGTGTCCTCCTGGATGTACGGCTGTCTTTGGAAGATCATATTACAGCCGTCTCCAGGGGGGCTTTTTATCAGATTCGCCTGATACGCCAGATGTGGCCCTTTCTTGATCGGGACGCCTTACGCACAGTCACTCATGCCCTGGTCACCTCCCGTCTGGACTACTGTAATGCCCTCTACATGGGGCTCCCTGCGGGGAGCACCCGGAGGCTTCAACTGGTACAAAATGCAGCCGCGCGGGTGGTTACGGGGGCGTCGAGATACTCCCATGTGACGCCCCTCCTGCGCGAGCTGCATTGGTTGCCGGTGGCCTTCCGGGTTCGCTTTAAAGTACTGGTTTTAGTCTTTAAAGCGCTCCATGGCATCGGACCAGGATACTTACAAGACCGCATTCTGCCAGTAGTCTCCCACCGACCGGTGCGCTCCCACAGAGAGGGTCTCCTCCGGGTCCCGACACCTTCTATGTGTCGTCTGGTGACCCCGAGGAATAGGGCCTTCTCTGTGGGGGCACCCGCCCTTTGGAATGGGATGCCCCCTGGATTACGAACGACCAGTGACCTGAGGGCCTTCAGACGTGACCTGAAGACCTGGCTCTTCGAGCAGGCTAGCCTGAGCTGACTAATGGGATTTTAAATGGGGTTTTTAGATTACTTGGGACGGGGTATGAAGTTTTATTGATTTTAATTGGGGTTTTTAGATTTGGGACAGTCTAGTATTTAATTCTCTTTTAAATAATTTATACTTTGTCTACTTGTATTTTAGTTGGCTGTTCACCGCCCTGAGTCCTTCAGGGAGAAGGGCGGTATATAAAACTCAGAAATAAATAAATAAATAAATACACATAGCATAGCAATAGCACTAAAGACTTATATACCGCTTCATGGTGTTTTACAGCCCTCTTAAGCGGTTTACAGAGTCACCCTATGGCCCCCAACCATCTGGGTTCTCCTTTGACTCACCTTGGAAGGATGGAAGGCTGAGTCAACCTTGAGCCTAGTGAGATTTGAACTGCCAAACTGCTGGCAGCCGGTGATCAGCAGAAGTAGACTGCAGTACTGCACTTCTAACCACTGCGCCACCTGCAGCTCTTTATATATCATGGGTATAACAACAGTTTTGAAGATTTTGTTCACATGAAGCCAGAGATCCACCTATTAGAACCTAGATATCCACCTGGAGTGAGGGGGCATAATAGCACTGTTCCAATATTTGAGGGGCTCCTATAAAGCCAAGTGGGTCAAACTATTTGTTCTGGCCAAGGCTTCCTGAGACAGTAACAATCACCTGCTGTTCACAAAAACCTTTTTAAAATTATTTCAATGGCTGTGAATTATATGCATTCACAGCCCGTAATGAGTCCCAAACAGTTTATGAATAGTCCAACAGAAGTCTGTCACAGTCTTTCAGGATAAGGCTGATAAGCACCCACCTTTATCTCCCTTGAAATGCAGCCAATGACTAAATTGCCAGTTAGCTGCACAAGGCCAAATGGAGCACAAAGTCAACATGAAGCTTCAGATTTTAAACTGACCAGAATGAACAAAGTTGCTTCCTGCAAAGGCTCACGTCCCTTTGCTCTTCCTTTATGTCTTATGGGATGGGCCAATCATCTCCAAGCCTTACTCCCTAGACGTCCCTTTTGTCTTAACTGTTCTTGCTTTCTGGCATTTCCATGCTCCTTGCTGACATCAGATTCTGGAGGCTCCGGGGTCAGCACATAACTCTTAGATGGCCCTGGCCCCATCTCTGTGTTGGATGCAGATCCCTCATCCAAGCCCTCCCCAGGCTCCAGGACTGGCCCATGTTCCTCCCCACTGTCCGACTCTGCTGCCAGCTTCGCAGGCCGATGGTGGACCACAACACTATTTTCCAAAGCACCCAAAGGCAAGATGAGAAACAACGGATGGAAACTAACCAAGGAGAGAAGCAACCTAGAAGAGACGATTCCTAACGGTGAGAGCAATCAACCAGTGGGATGACTTGCCTCCAGAAGTTGTGGGTGCTCCATCACAGGGAGGTTTTCCAAAAAAAGAGATTGGACGAGCACTTGTCTGAAGTGCAGGGGTGGGCTTCAAAAATTTCAGCAACTGTTCTCTGCCCGGTTGCTGGATGGGCGTGGCCTAGTTGGCCTCCTGCACTATGGTGGGGTGGGTGTTTTCACCCTCCCCGGTCTCCGGAGTCTTTCCTTGAGCCTCTGGGAGGGCGAAAACGGCCTTCCCCAGGTTCCAGAGGCCCTCCGGAAGCTGGAAACAGGCCCATTTTCAGCCTTCTGGAGTCTCCGGGAGGCCCATTTTTTCCCCCTGCCCGAGCCCCTGCCTGGGACCTGCACTTACCTCACATCCAAAATAGGCTGTCTGGAGACTCCTGGGAGGGGCGGGGTGGGCGGGGCCAGCCAGGGGTGGGATTTGGCAGTTCACCAAACCAGCCCCAACATTAGCTATGGGTTCTCCTGAACCCGGGCGAACCTGTAGCAGCCCACTCTTGGTAGAGTCCCCTGCTCAAGCAGGGGGTTGGACTAGAAGACGTCTGAGGCCCCTTCCAACTCTATTATTCTATGGCCTATATAAGTTCTGTTCTTTGCTGCAAGACAGAACATCGTGACTGGGGTGTCCGTATTTGTAAAAGAGCAATGTTGCGCACAGATGGCGTGCAGCCTGGGAATCTCAGAGGCTTCATGCACAACGCATGTGGGGGTTTTATGGGGGGAGTGGTGAGAGGGATGCCTCACCTCTCCCAATCCTCCAGCACTCTGCAGGATAGGGCCCTCGGACTCCTTATATGCCAAAATAGGATGGGGAATGCCCTAGCAATTAGTGTCCTTTGCTCACCTGTTATGCTATGCATCAAAGAGCTCATTTTTTGCAAGAGGCACAAAGAAGCTTTTCTGGTACGTTCCCTAGATTTGCTCCATTCTTTCATTTTGTGTGTGTGTGTGAGAGAGAGAGAGAGAGAGAGAGAATGAGGGGGTGGGTGTTCTTTTATTGCCCTTCATTAACATTTTCCAATTGAGGAAGGAACCATGTGTGGGAATTGCAAGCTGCAGTACGTGACATCATAATAAGTTCCTGTCGTGGGAAGACAAAAGTCTTGGCAAGGCAGCCCCCAGACAAGGCCCACTTTTGATGTCACAGAGAATTTCATAAGAAAGCAAGGAAGGAAAGCGAGATCGGAACCAACATCTGTATCGAGGAGATAACAATAACGTTTGTTCTGGTGTTTTGTGTGCTTCCCAGCTGCTCAAAAGGAGCGCCTTTTTTTTTTTATCAGGAGAGAGCAGTTTGCGGTGTGCAGGTGTTGTTATTGTTGCGAGAAGGAGAATTGCCGTCTTCATTATTATAACTGGGTTCCCTCTCTTCGCTGGGAAAATTAGGTTGAGTTGCTCGGCGTTCAAAAAAAGGCAGGACTCCAACTGGTAATTTTTGGGAGCGGAAATGTCTTTGAGTCAGCGCTGACTTGCCGGGATGACTGCGGTTTCTTCTCAAGATTTTGGAAGTAGTTTAAAATACAGAATAGCAGATTTGGAAGGCACCTTGGAGGTCTTCTAGTCCAACCCATTTCTCAAGCAGGAGAACTTATACCAGGGTTGTCAAACTCAAGGCTCATTGGTTGGATCCGGCCCATAGGGTGTTTAAATCTGGCACATGGGTCCTCCTTGCAACCCATTTTTGGCCGGCAGAGTGCTGCTGGAGCCGTCTGTCCCATCTCCACACCCCCACCTCCATCTGCCTATAGAGAAGAACTACAATGCTGATCTGTCCCTGGAAGAAATCCAGTTTGACACCCCTGCCTTATACCATGCCAGGCAAGTGGCTGTCCAGTCTCTTCTTAAAAGCCTCCAGTGATAGAGCACCCACACCTTCTCGAGGCAAGTTGTTCCACTGGTTCAGCGGTAGGGAACCTTGGCTCTTTTATCACTGATGGACTTCAACTCCCAGAATTCCTGAGTGAGCCATAAAAGTTTCCCCACCCCTGGCCTAGTGGTTTTTCAGTTGTGAGGGAAATCAATTTTTGACTTGAATGGGACTGTTTAATATACAAATGTAGGACATATAAAGAATATTGATCATTCAAGTCAAAAATTAGGACATTTGTATATTGAACAATCCCATTCAAATCAAAAATTGATTTCCCTCACAACTGAAAAACCAGTAGGCCAGGGATGGGGAACTTTTTATAGCTCATTCAGGAACTCTGGGAGTTGAAGTCCATAAGTGATAAAAGAGCCAAGGTTCCCTACCACTGCACTGGTTTATTGTTTTCACTGTTAGGAAATTTCTCCTTTGTTCTAGGTTGCTTCTCTCCTTGATGAGTTTCCATCCATCGTCATTTCTTGTGCTTTGGAAAATAGATTGACCATCCCTCCTCTTCTTTGGAGAAGGACTGGGCCAAGATCACCCAGTTACTTCATGTCTAAAACAGGACTAGGAGTAGGGTGGGATCCTACCGGCATAACAACCGGTTCGGGAAGCATGCAAGTGTGCACTATTTAGAAATTACTGGCTCCGGCAAGCATTCACTTTCTCCAGCTGACAAGCAGCAGTTCGATTCTCACCGGCTGAAGGTTGACTCAGCCTTCCACCCTTCTGAGTTGGGTAAAATGAGGACCCAGATTGCGCAGGACAATGTGCTGACTCTGTAAACCATCTAGAGAGGGCTGTAAAGCACCATGAAGCGGTGTATAAGTCTAAGTGCTATTGCTATGATACAGTATGTATAGTATGTGCTCAATGTTGCAAATTTTAATTAGTCTCTTTATTGGTAGCAGTGGAAATATACTATCCTTTGAAAATATGTGAAGGAAATGTAGGGATGTCATCTTTGAGTCTGTCTGAGTCTGTATGTTTGCCTGTCTGTCTATCTAATAATCTATCTAGCTAATCATCTAATTATCTAATTATATCTAGCTATATATTTCTGTATCATCTGTCTATCTATCTATCTATCTATCTATCTATCTATCTATCTATCTATCTATCATCTATCTGTATTCATCTATCTATATTCATCTATCTATCTATTTCTATCTATCTCTTCTTTTTCAAAAAAAAATGTAACGAACTGTGACTAAACGAAAGATTGTAAGAGGAGGACTACCTGTACTGTTTTCTCATGCCGGAAGTTTTGGTTTATTGTTTAATGTTGGGCCATGCATTCTGCCTGCATTGTGAACTAGCCCAGTTCAGATAGAGATTGATCGCTTTAATGAAGCTAAAATGAACAGTCTGGTTTTAGTGGTCATCCCAGAGGCTAATGTACTTCCTAATTGAAATAACCTTTTCAGAGGATAAATAAATATACCTTCAGTATGTGTGTGTAACACGGCGGTTGTCAAAAGCAAGTCACATTTCATTTCTGGGAAAGAACCCACTCTGAGCATCAAAGTACCCTTACTTCAAAAGGTCAAATTAGTGACATTCTCACATTGATCACAGTTCTTGAGAAGGTCATCGTCATGTTCACAGAAGGACTCATGTCTGGGTTTTCAATGGCTTTGAACGAAGGGCTGAGATCTGCAGTCTACAGAAATACACATTCTGTCTGTGTGAGTATGTGGGGTGTGTAGGTGTGTACATATATATATATATAGATGCATATACATACACCCACTAATGCTATAATCAGGGACAGAGGAAGTGAAAATAGTATATACACACACAGAGTATATGTATGTGTCTACACACACATACATATACCTATAGAAATACACACAATGTCTGGGTGAGTATGTGGTGTGCGTGTTGTGTGTATACATATATAGATATATATACACCCATTAAAGTCAGGGACTGAGGAAATGAAAATAGTATATATACACACAAGACACAGAGTATATGTATGCGTATATACACACATACATATACATACAGAAATACACACCCTCTCTGTGTATGTGTGGGTGGGTGGGTGGGTGTATGTGTGGGTGTATGTGTGGGTGTGTACAGTGGTGGGATTCAATTTGTTTAACTACCAGTTCTGTGGGTGTGGCTTGGTGGGCGTGGCAGGGGAAGGATACTGTAAAATCTCCAGTCAGAGGTGGCATTTGTCGGTTCTCTGAATGACTCAAAATTTCCGCTACCGGTTCTCCAGAACTGGTCAGAACCTGCTGAATACCATCTCTGGTGTGTACATATAGAGACACATATATATATATACATCCTCTAATGTTAAAGTCAGGGATTGAGGAAATGAAAATAGTATATATATATATATATATATATATATATATGTGTGTGTGTAAGGTTTTTAAGCTGATAATTTTTAAACAATAAATAAGGGAGACTAGTATAGATCTATTTCGAGCTAGTTAGCTCTCTTCAGCTAGCCATACCCTTACTGGGATTCGAACCAGGGAAGTATTACATGTGAGGCAGTTGTAATTGCCTCTACATCACTGGCTCTCTCCTTATCAGCTCAGGCAGGGGAATAAGTATATACTTTGTATTACAACACCCTGTTAAGCCCCAATTAAGGGAGAAAGCATACTGCTTTCTTTTCTGTCTTTTGGCTCATCACCAGAGACCATACCGACAGAAAGCTATTTGTTTCGTTGCCTTTTGTTTACATGTGTGTAAGGTTTTTAAGCTGATAATTTTTAAACAATAAATAAGGGAGACTAGTATAGATCTATTTCGAGCTAGTAGCTCTCTTCAGCTAGCTTAGTTCTGAGACTAACCGGAGTACAACCAAACCCCCACCAGAACAGAACACACCCCCAGCCAATCAGAACACAGCCAACCCCCAACCAATCAGAACACAGCCAAACCCCCAACCAATGAGAACACACCCCCACCCAATCAGAACACAGCCAAGCCCCCACCCAATCAAGTCACACCCCCACTAGTAGTTAAAAGGAAGAAGCAGCTGCAAGCTCACATCACTCTGAGAAGCACAAGGCCGAAGACAGAAGCCTGAAGATGATGAATGGAGACTTCATCGAAACGTCGCCTAAATATTTCCAACTCTACGCGGGAGAAAACCGAAAAGAACCAAAGATCCATATATATATATATATATAATATATATATATATATATATATATATATTATATAATATATATATATATATATATATATATATATATATAACTTTGTATTTTAAATCAGCTTAAAACCGTACACACATATATATATATATACACACAGAGTAATCTGTGTGTATGTGTGTACACACATAAATATACCTACAGAAAACACACACACTATGTGGTGATATGGTGTGTGTGTGTATATGTGTTACATACTTAGACAGAGACATATACATACACCAACACACAGTATGTGTGCATATACTATACATACGTAATATATGATACATATACACATACACACACATATATATATATACCCACATGCAATGTGTGTGTATATACAATACACATACACGCACATATATATTGTCATTCCTAAGATTTTCCTCCCCTTTGAGACAAGACCAAATGATCGTAATATGGGAATGTGGATTTCAAAGAAAAATAAAATTCAGTTTCTCTCTGAATGTGGAAGCTGGATTTCTAGCTTTAACTTTCCCTGTGGTGGGAGAGGGGGGCGAACACGGGTAAATATGTTGTACTGATTTAAAAATCTATTTGTTCAGTTATTCGGCTGGAGCCGTCATTATCTTTCCGAGGCAGCTGTTGGAATATTAACTAGGCACCGCAAGTAACAAGTGGAATATAATTAGCCCTCCTTGTCCCAGTGAATTTTTCAGTTATAACTGGGAACAATTTGCAATGAATCTCCATGCGGTGTAATTAACTTCATGGATGTGCCACGCGTACAGGCCAACGCCACTGGAAATCACAAAAGGATTTCTGCTGATAGGGCAAAGCTTGTGCTTCATGTCGACCTGCTACTACAGGCAAGGGACCGATAGCTTCGCCTCCTTTAGAAAGCATTCAATGCCCCTCAAAATCACAATCGTCAGCAGGCAAAAAGGCGATACGAGTAGTCCTCAGTTTATAACCACAATGAGGACTAGAAAAAATTGTAATTAGCAATAACAATAGCACTTAGACTTAAAGACCATTTTACAGTGCTTTATAGACTTCTCTAAGTGGTTTACAGAGTCGGCATATTGCCTGCCAACAACCCATCTCGGAAGGACGGAAAGCTGAGTCAACCTTTCAGCCTGGTGAGATTTGAACTGCCAATTGCAGCAGCTGGCAATCAGCAGAAGTAACCTGCAGTACTGCACTCTAACCACTGAGCCACCTGGCTCATAATTAAGTCATGATGGCAACTGGAGTTCCTTTGTTTTTCTTCCTTGAAGACATTTCACTTGTCATCCAAGAAGTTATCGTTATGACCTTCTACCCTCCTGCCTAAGGATGAAGCTTTGGATGCGAAGCAAAAGGTCCTCAAGAAAAAAAACGAAACTGAGTCCAGTGGCCTTTAGAAACAAAAAAGCACTTTAAGTCAACAAGTGGCAATCTCTGAGCGTGATGGGATTCAGAAACAAAAAATTTTTTTTTTTGATAAAAAATAATTCAAATAATCACGTAACCTGCAGGGTGTCGTAGTTTGAGCCGAGGGCTAGGGCTAGATCTGCATTGCAGATGCTGAGAAGTCGTAATGGACGTAAGTATCAGAGGAATGGTTGTAAGACCCAAGTTTTTCGTTGATTATATAATTTTAAACTAAATAGAGAGAAATAGAATAGAATAGAATCGATAGAAAACAGATGGGACAAGGCG
>CM042842.1:124834736-125033790 GCA_023653725.1 Bungarus multicinctus | reverse complement strand
GTGTAGTGGCAATTACAACTGCCTCACATGTAATACTTCCCTGGTTCAAATCCCAGTAAGGGTATGGCTAGCTGAAGAGAGCTAACTAGCTCGAAATAGATCTATACTAGTCTCCCTTATTTATTATTTAAAATTATCAGCTTAAAAACCTTACACACATGTAAACAAAAGGCAACGAAACAAATAGCTTTCTGTCGGTATGGTCTCTGGTGATGAGCCGAAAGACAGAAAAGAAAGCAGTATGCTTTCTCCCTTAATTGGGGCTTAACAGGGTGTTGTAATACAAAGTATATACTTATTCCCCTGCCTGAGCTGATAAGGAGAGAGCCAGTGGTGTAGTGGCAATTACAACTGCCTCACATGTAATACTTCCCTGGTTCGAATCCCAGTAAGGGTATGGCTAGCTGAAGAAAGCTAACTAGCTCGAAATAGATCTATACTAGTCTCCCTTATTTATTATTTAAAATTATCAGCTTAAAAACCTTACACACATGTAAACAAAAGGCAACGAAACAAATAGCTTTCTGTCGGTATGGTCTCTGGTGATGAGCCGAAAGACAGAAAAGAAAGCAGTATGCTTTCTCCCTTAATTGGGGCTTAACAGGGTGTTGTAATACAAAGTATATACTTATTCCCCTGCCTGAGCTGATAAGGAGAGAGCCAGTGGTGTAGTGGCAATTACAACTGCCTCACATGTAATACTTCCCTGGTTCGAATCCCAGTAAGGGTATGGCTAGCTGAAGAGAGCTAACTAGCTCGAAATAGATCTATACTAGTCTCCCTTATTTATTATTTAAAATTATCAGCTTAAAAACCTTACACACATGTAAACAAAAGGCAACGAAACAAATAGCTTTCTGTCGGTATGGTCTCTGGTGATGAGCCGAAAGACAGAAAAGAAAGCAGTATGCTTTCTCCCTTAATTGGGGCTTAACAGGGTGTTGTAATACAAAGTATATACTTATTCCCCTGCCTGAGCTGATAAGGAGAGAGCCAGTGGTGTAGTGGCAATTACAACTGCCTCACATGTAATACTTCCCTGGTTCGAATCCCAGTAAGGGTATGGCTAGCTGAAGAGAGCTAACTAGCTCGAAATAGATCTATACTAGTCTCCCTTATTTATTATTTAAAATTATCAGCTTAAAAACCTTACACACATATATATATATATATATATTTGTTTTCGGAGATTTTCGCGGGTATTTGTATGTGGATCTTTGGTTCTTCGGGTTTTCTCCCGCGTAGAGTTGGAAATATTTAGGCGACGTTTCGATGAAGTCTCATTCATCATCTTCAGGCTTCTGTCTTCGGCCTTGTGCTTCTCAGAGTGATGTGAGCTTGCAGCTGCTTCTTCCTTTTAACTACTAGTGGGGGTGTGACTTGATTGGGTGGGGGCTTGGCTGTGTTCTGATTGGGTGGGGGTGTGTTCTCATTGGTTGGGGGTTTGGCTGTGTTCTGATTGGTTGGGGGGTTGGCTGTGTTCTGATTGGCTGGGGGTGTGTTCTGTTCTGGTGGGGGTTCTGAGACTAACCGGAGTACAACCAAACCCCCACCAGAACAGAACACACCCCCAGCCAATCAGAACACAGCCAACCCCCCAACCAATCAGAACACAGCCAAACCCCCAACCAATGAGAACACCCCCCCACCCAATCAGAACACAGCCAAGCCCCCACCCAATCAAGTCACACCCCCACTAGTAGTTAAAAGGAAGAAGCAGCTGCAAGCTCACATCACTCTGAGAAGCACAAGGCCGAAGACAGAAGCCTGAAGATGATGAATGAGACTTCATCGAAACGTCGCCTAAATATTTCCAACTCTACGCGGGAGAAAACCCGAAGAACCAAAGATCCATATATATATATATATATATATATATATATATATATATATATATATATATATATATATGTAATACTTCCCTGGTTCGAATCCCAGTAAGGGTATGGCTAGCTGAAGAGAGCTAACTAGCTCGAAATAGATCTATACTAGTCTCCCTTATTTATTATTTAAAAATTATCAGCTTAAAAACCTTACACACATATATATATATATATATATATATATATATATACTTTGTATTTTAAATCAGCTTAAAAACCTTACACATATATATATATATATATACACACAGAGTATATGTGTGTGTATGTGTGTACACACATAAATATACCTACAGAAACACACACACTATGTGTGTGTATATGGTGTGTGTGTATATGTGTATACATATATAGAGAGACATATACATACACCAACACACAGTATGTGTGCATATACTATACACACGTATATATATGATACATATACACATACACACACATATATATATATATACCCACATGCAATGTGTGTGTATATACAATACACATACACGCACATATATATTGTCATTCCTAAGATTTTCCTCCCCTTTGAGACAAGACCAAATGATCGTAATATGGGAAATGTGGATTTCAAAGAAAAAATAAAATTCAGTTTCTCTCTGAATGTGTGAGCTGGATTTCTAGCTTTAACTTTCCCTGTGAGTGGGAGAGGGGGGCGAACACGGGTAAATATGTTGTTACTGGTTTAAAAATCTATTTGTTCAGTTATTTCGGCTGGAGCCGTCATTATCTTTCCGAGGCAGCTGTTGGAATATTAACTAGGCACAGCAGTAACAAGTGGAATATAATTAGCCCTCCTTGTCCCAGTGAATTTTTCAGTTATAACTGGGAACAATTTGCAATGAATCTCCATGCGGTTGTAATTAACTTCATGGATGTGCCACGCGTACAGGCCAACGCCACTGGAAATCACAAAAGGATTTCTGCTGATAGGGCAAAGCTATTGCTTCATGTCGACCTGCTACTACAGGCAAGGGACACGATAGCTTCGCCTTCCTTTAGAAAGCAATTCAATGCCCCTCAAAATCACAATCGTCAGCAGGCAAAAAAGGGCGATATGAGTAGTCCTCAGTTTATAACCACAATGAGGACTAGAAAAATTGTAATTAGCAATAACAATAGCACTTAGACTTAAAGACCATTTTACAGTGCTTTATAGACTTCTCTAAGTGGTTTACAGAGTCGGCATATTGCCTGCCAACAACCCATCTCGGAAGGACGGAAAGCTGAGTCAACCTTCAGCCTGGTGAGATTTGAACTGCCAAATTGCAGACAGCTGGCAATCAGCAGAAGTAACCTGCAGTACTGCACTCTAACCACTGAGCCACCCTGGCTCATAATTAAGTCATGATGGCAACTGGAGTTCCTTTGTTTTTTCTTCCTTGAAGACATTTCACTTGTCATCCAAGAAGCTTCATCTGTTCTGAACATCCCCACCCTCCTGCCAGAAGGGATGAAGCTTCTTGGATGAGAAGCAAAATGTCCTCAAGAAAAAAAACGAAAAGAGTCCAGTGGCCTTTAGAAAAAAGCACCTTTAAGTCACAAGTGGCAATCATCCTGAGCGTGATGGGCATTAAGAAACACAAAATGTAAACAAATAAGTCAAAATAAATCACGTAACCTGCAGCGTGTCGTATGTTTGAGCCGAGGGCTAAGCCTAGATCTCAATTGCATGACTGCTTGAGAAGCTGTAATGGTCGTAAGATCAAGGACTGGTTGTAAGACCCATTTTTTCAGTGCCTTTATATAATTTTAAATAGAATAGAATAGAATAGAATAGAATAGAATAGAATAGAATAGAATAGAATAGAATACTTTATTGGCCAAGTGTGGTTGCTAAATGGATAGTTGTAAGTCAGGAATTACCTGTGTGATTTTCAGCACTGTCACAAAATTTGTGAGTTCTGACCTAATGCAGAATAAAATAAAACCAGCATTGCAGACGTGGTATTCAGCAGGTTCTGACCAGTTCTGGAGAACTGGTAGTGGAAATGTTGAATAGTTCGGAATACCATCTCTGACTGGCCCCACCCCCATCTATTCTCTGCCTCCCAAGTCCCAGCTGATTGGCTGGGTTTTCTTTGGTTGCCTTGCACAGGAGAATGGAGCTGAAAAGCAGGTTAGTAGGGTGGGGAGGGAATGGGGATTTTGCAGTAACCTTCCCCTGCCATGCCCACCAAGCCACCCCCACAGAACTGGTAGTAAAACAAAATTTTAATCCCATCACTGTGCATTGCTTGTGACATAAGAGCTTTGCCTCTCTTAGTGCAGCCCAAAATGGTATTCCCCAACTTTAAAAAAAAAAAGTATTGTATCTTCAGTTGGCAATAAAATATTCTTTTAAGGTTTTTTTCATTAGAACACATACCAAGCTAGGAAACCTTTGAATCTGATTTTTGGCAAAAATGAAAAAAATAAAAAAATAAAGTGAAAAATGTTGGCCAGGTTTCAATTTCATTCTTTGCGTTCTGTTATTTTAAGCTCATTTCTCTAACCTCTCGGTAGCTGTGACTTCTCTTTCCACCTTCTAGGGTATTTGGCATGCAAGATAAGCTTCAGTTTAAAATAGGACTGGAACAGTAAAAGAAATTTATTCAATTTATATCGAAAGGAGATTTAGACAATTCCAACTGGTGAATCGATATATTAAAATACTATTGCACGTAGACAGTTACCATTTAAAAATATTTCACGGGGCATCAATCAAAAATGCAATTCAGCATGTATTGAGGAGAAAGGAGTAATTATATTAGGTAAAGTGGGGGAAATCCAAGAAAGAAAAGAAATGAAAGAAAGAGAGAGAGAGAGAGAAAGAAAGAAAGAAAGAAAGAAAGAAAGAAAGAAAGAAAGAAAGAAAGAAAGAAAGAAAGAAAGAAAGAAAGAAAGAAAGAAAGAGTGTAACATTGTAAGAATGTTACAATGAGAGAAACACACATAAAAGTTTGAAACATTTTCTCATCATCAAGCTGATAAGAAAACAGAACATAGAATAGCAGAGTTGGAAGGGACCTTGGAGGTCATCTAGTCCAACCTCCTACTCAAGCAGGAGATTCTATATCATTTGAGACAAATGACTGTCCAGTGTCTTCTTGAATTTCTCCAGTGATGGAACACCCATAACCTCTGGAGGCAAGCGATTCCACTGTTGATTGTTCTCATTGTCTTCTCTTTAATTCTAGGTTGCTTCTCTCCTTGATGAGTTTCCACCCACCATTGCTTCTTGTCCTGCCCTCGGGTGCTTTGGGGAATAGCTTGACTCCCTTTTCTTTGGGGCAGCCCCTGAGATATTGGAGCATTGCTATCATGTCATTCCTAGTCCTTCTTTTCGTTAAACTAGCCATGCCCAATTCCTGCAACTGTTCTACATATATTTTTGCCTCCAGCCCCCTAACCATCTCGGTTGCTCTTCTCTGCACTCTTTCCAGAGTCTCAACATCTTTTCTATCCTCTGGTGACCAAGACAAACTTCACTGTTTAAAAAGTGGAAAAGACGGATCTTAGGGATCATAAATGCAAAACTGTTTCACAAACCAGAAGTTCTCCACGCAAGAGATCTATTACTAGGCAGAGAAATCCTGTTGGAATTACATCGAACAAATAAAACCTGATCATTTATCTGTTTTTTTTTTTAATTATGCACCATCCAGGGTCTTCGTGTTTCAGCTAGGTAGACAGATGTAATGACCATGGAATCATAGGACTGGAAGGGACTTCAGAGCACAGGTGGGCTGCTGGGGGTTTTGCAGGGGTTCGGAAGAGCCCCTAGCTAAGATTCTGCACAGTTCGGAGAACCCCCAAATCTCACTCCTGGCTGGCCTCACCCTCCCCTCCCAGGATTCCCCACACGGCCATTTTGGATGCAGGTAAGTGCAAGGCATGCGCGGAGGCTCAGGGGGGGTGAAAAAGGGGACTCCCAGAAGTTCAGGAAGGCCGGAAATGGGCCCGTTTCCAGCTTCCAGAGAGCCTCCTGAGCTTGGGAAGGCCGTTTTCACCTCCCTGAGGCTCGAGGGAAGCCTCCGGAGCCCGGGAAGGGCAAAAACAGCCCACCCCACTGTGATGCAGGAGGCTGACTAGGCCACGCCCACCATGGCCACACCCATGAGAGAACCTGTTGCTAACATTTTTGAAGCCCATCCCTCCCTCAGAGGCCTTCTAGTCTAACACCCTGCTCAAAGTAGGAGATCTTATGTCATCCCGGTCAAACAGTTGTCCAGTCTACTTTTGAAAACCTCCCATAATGGAGGACCCTCAACTTCAGAAGGCCAGCTATTCCATCGATTAACTGTTCTCAATGTCAGGAAGTTTCTCCTCACATCTAGGTTGGAGCCAGCCTTAACAAGCTTCCATCTTTTACTTCTTCTCCTGCCCTCTGATGCTTTGGAGAATAAATCAATCCCCTCTTCTCTGTGACTGCCCCTCAATTCAGGGGTGGGATTCTACAGGTTCGCACCTATTAGCTAGAACCGGTTGTTAACATTCTAAGCAGTTTGGAGAACCGGTTGTTAGAAGAAATGACTGGCCTAATCCTGTAAGGAAGGCAGAAAGGAAACATTCTGGTGTTGCTTCCAGAAACTGCCTCTACATTAACCCTTATTACATTCTTGGCAGGACTAGACTTCCTGTCTCAGGAACTTCTCTGGAGTTTTTTCCCCCTCCTTTGCGGGTACTTTGCTTGTGTGGAGTGACCATTCAAAGTTACAATGGCACTGAAAAAGTGACTTATGACCATTTTTCACACTTACGACTGTTGCAGCATCCACACAATCATGAGAGGCCAGGCGAGGAGATGCGTGCCTCGATGTGAGTAATATTGAGTTGGCCATGCCCAGCCAATAACATGCCCACCCAGCCATGCCCACCCAGTCACATGACCACCAAACCATGCCCATCACCTAAGCCACGCCCACAGAACTGGTTGTTAAAAATTTGAATCCTAACCCTGCCTCCATTACTGGAAGACAATTATCATGTCACCTCTACTCCTTCTCTTTTTTAGGCTGTCACAGGGGTATCAAACTCGATTTCATGGAGGGCTGCATCAGGGCTATGTTTGATCTGGGAGGGCCGGGGATTGGGCGTGGCCGTTGTAGGCGTGACATGGGACTCGTGTTGGGGGCACCTGTAGTACCCAAGTGCTAAGGAGGACTTACCTGAGACCCTCCCTCACCCTCATAATCTCCTTCCTTCCTTCCTTCGCTCCCTGCAACCCATTTTTGCTGGCAGATGGCCGCTAGAGGCCATCGTGGCCAAAAATGTGGCACCGGGGGGCCCATATGCGGCCCCCTTGAGCTCCATTTTTGCTGGTAGAGAGCTGTCAGGCCAGTCCTTTGCTGTTTCCAGGGTGGTCCCACGGGCTGGATCTAAGCACCCAGCAGGCTGGATCAGGCCCATGGGCAGGGGTGGGATCCTACCGGCATAACAACTGGTTTGCTTGCCGCGCATGCGCACCAAATGCGTGCTTGCACATTACTTACAAACTACCAGGTCCGGCAAGCATTCATCTGCTCCAGCTGATGAGCGGCACTCAGCTATGCCACGCAAAACAGCTGAGGTAGAAAAAGCAGAGAACAAAGCACAGCCTAGAGCCCAGGCGGGCAGGTGGGCCAAACAGACAATCAGAAGATCATCGCAGCAAACCGGTTCGATTGTCAGCTGCTCTTCAGAGCTATCGGTTCTATCGAACTGGGCCGAACTGGTAGAATCCCACCCCTGCCCACGTGCCATGTTTGACACCCCTGGTCTAGACATACTTAATTCCCTCAATTGTTCATCGTATGGTTTAGCCTCCAGCCCTCGTATCATTTATCATTTCTTGATAGCTAGAACAATTAATCAGCGGGACGACTTGCCTCCAGAAGCTGTGGGTGCTTTTTTTTTTAAAGAATTAAGAAGAGACTGGACCACCATTTGCCTGAAATGGTGTTGGGTTTCCTGCTTGAGCAGAGGGGTTGAACCGAAGAAGCTTCTTGGATGAGAAGCGAAACATCCTCAAGGAAAAATAAAGGAATTCCAGCTGCCTCTTGAAAAAGGCACCCTGGGGAGGACCATGAGGTGTGCTTAACAACTGCAGTGATTCACTTAACAACCATGGCAAAAAAAAAAAGGGTCATAAAATGGGGTAACAACCGCCTTACTTAGCAACAGAAATTTTGAGCTCAATTTTGGTTCTGTTTGTAGCGGTTAAGGTGCTGGCCTAAAAACCATGAGATGGTGAGTTCAAATCCCACCTTAGGCATGGAAGTCCAGTTGGTTGATTTTGGGCCAATCGCCAGGGGACTGTGAGTTCTAGTCCTGCCTTAGCCATGAGAGCTGACTGCATAACCTTGGGCCAATTACTTTCTCTCTGCCCAACCCACCTTTTGGGGGAAATGGGAGGAGGAAGGTAAGTTGGATATATTTGCCACCTTGAGTTATTTGTAAAATAACATGGATGTGTTTCATAATAAATAATCGAATAAATAAAATGAAAGCTGGCTGTGAGCTAATCTGAGTTTTCAATGTTTTCCCATCCTTGTAAGCTAATGACACCTTCATCGTTCAACCTTGGAAGAAAAAGATTAAGAAATTATAGCTGGCTTTTACCACACTCTGGTTTTTTCCTCCAAAGAAATCATGTAAGAATTTGCAAAGATTTCTTTGCAAACAACACATCCTGGTTTTGCTTTTCGTTATTCAAAAATCCCCAGGCTCCCTGAATGTGTTTTGAGCATCCAAAAGCCCCAGAGGACATGTTCACAAACTCTCCTCAAGCACCTGGGCTCTCTCTAAGAAGGAGGGAAAATCGCACTGCGAAAGGTTCACTTGTGGGGTGGCTTACAGGATGAAAGCAAACTCTATTTATCACTCAAAAAGTTTCCGCCTTTCAAGGATTGTAAAATTTCAATATGTAATAAAAGCAATGAGTTCAGCTTGTAAACTCTCAGTGTATAATAAACATGAATTACACCTGTCTTTCATTGCACCCTTCTGTTTATTGCTCACTGTATAGTCAATACCATTTTTTTACAAGGATATTTTAGCAATCAAGTATTGCAAAAGCACTATCCTAAATCACTCTGGCAGGTAGGAAATAGATGTAGCTCAGGACTGGAGAGCTGGGTTGTACCATCCAAAATTAAGTCAAGAGGCTTCTTCCTTCCTTCCTTCCTTCCTTCCTTCCTTCCTTCCTTCCTTCCTTCCTTCCTTCCTTCCTTCCTTCCTTCTTTCCTTCCTTCCATGCTAACCACAAAAGTCTAACCAAATCTGACTTTTCCTTGCTTCTCTTCCCTTCCCCTGCCTTTTTTCTTCCTTCCTTCCTTCCTTCCTTCCTTCCTTCCTTCCTTCCTTCCTTCTTTCCTTCCTTCCATGCTAATCCACAAAATTCTAACCAAATCTGACTTTTCCTTGCTTCTCTTCCCTTCCCCTGCCTTTTTTCTTCCTTCCTTCCTTCCTTCCTTCCTTCCTTCCTTCCTTCCTTCCTTCCTTCCTTCCTTCCTTCCTTCCTTCCTTCCCTTCCCTTCCCTTCCCTTCCCTTCCCTTCCCTTACCTTACCTTACCTTACCTTACCTTACCTTACCTCACCCACCTTTATCATTTTTACAAATAATGTGTCAAACATTCCTAAAATTCCTTCCTCCTCCTGTTTTCCTTACAGCAACAAGGGGAGAGAGAGTGTGACTGGCCCACCCAGCTGGCTTTCACACCTAAGGTAGAACTAGAATGCAGTCTCCTGATGATTGGTCTAAAGTTGCCCAGGCTGCTTTCATGCCAAAGGCAGGACTAGAACTCATTGTCTTCTGGTGATTGGCTCAAACTCACAATTGCCTGGTTTGCCCTTAGACCAAACTGGCTCTTCCAATTTATTCCAGAGATGTCCACAGAGTAGGGCTGGAAAGGTCAAGATGAAGTGTATTGCACATAAAAAAAAAAATATCCATCACAATCCATTTCCACTGTGGGGAAAATAGAAGGAAGAAGGACTATTAAATATGTTTGCTGCCTTGAGTTCATTATAATGTAATAAAGGTGGAATATAAATCTAATAAATAAAAGTGTATGGTTATTTATTTCTATCTTGTCTTTATTATTTTTATAAATAACTCAAGGCAGCGATAAATCTCTTAGTTTCCAATGCTCTGCCACCTTTAACAAATTCCTATGAAAATTCAGTTTATAGGAGCACTGAACATTTTTGCAAATGGAACACAGATAGGCAAATAATACATCTGAAAATCTCAGCCTGGCACCGTCCCTTGATAAATATCCATGTAGAAGCAACTCAGCATCCAGAGTTTGCCACCTTGTGATAGGTGACATGGGTCTTGCTTCAAACTCTGTAATGAACTCTCCATTATGTTCTGAATTGATTTACAATTTCTGTTTTTAAGATTTATTCAGGCACAGGAAAATCCATCAGGAGAGCTGAGGAGCAATCCCATCCACACATTACATTGTTTGTCACTCGATACGCCACTGTTTGAAGGGAGCTGGATCTTTAATAAATCCAGGCAATAGGACGGAAGTGTTTCAATTGCATTTTTCAGGTTAGGCTTCAGGAGGGGGAAAAATGAGGTCTTGAGAGGCTGAAATGTGTGAAGGAGTGGAGTGTGTGAAATAGTACGTGTGTCAGGCATGGCTGGAGGAGGATTCCCAGGAGGGGGAGGGCTTGAAAGAAATAAAAAGAAGTGGAAGCCCATGATGGAGGGAGAAGGAAAGGAATAAGAAGAGAGGGGGGGAATAAGAATGGAGAGGAGAAGGAAAGGAATAAGAAGGGAGAGGAGGAGGAAGAATGGAGAGGAGAAGGAAAGGAAGAAGAAGGGAGAGGAGGAAGAAGAATGGAGAGGAGAAGGAAAGGAATAAGAAGGGAGAGGAGGAAAAAGGGAGAGGAGGAAGAAGAATGGAGAGGAGAAGGAAAGGAATAAGAAGGGAGAAGAGGAAGAAGAATGGAGAGGAGGAAGAAGAATGGAGAAGGAAAGGAATAAGAAGGGAGAGAAATAAGAAGGGAGAGGAAGAATAAGAAGGAAAAGGAGGAAGAAGAATGGAGAGGAGAAGAAAAGGAATAAGAAGGGAGAGGAGGAGGAAGAATGGAGAGGAGAAGGAAAGGAATAAGAAGGGAAAGGAGGAAGAAGAATGGAGAGGAGAAGGAAAGGAATAAGAAGGGAGAGGAGGAGGAAGAATGGAGAGGAGAAGGAAAGGAGTAAGAAGGGAGAGGAGGAAGAAGAATGGAGAGGAGAAGGAAAGGAATAAGAAGGGAAAGGAGGAAGAAGAATGGAGAGGAGGAAGAAGAATGGAGAGGAGGAAGAAGAATGGAGAGGAGAAGGAAAGGAATAAGAAGGGAGAGGAATAAGAAGGGAGAGGAGGAATAAGAAGGGAAAGGAGGAAGAAGAATGGAGAGGAGAAGGAAAGGAATAACAATGGAGAGGAGGAAGAAGAATGGAGAGGAGAAGGAAAGGAATAAGAAGGGAGAAGAGGAAGAAGAATGGAGAGGAGAAGGAAAGGAATAAGAATGGAGAGGAGGAAGAAGAGTGGAGAGGAGAAGGAAAGGAATAAGAAGGGAGAAGAGGAAGAAGAATGGAGAGGAGGAAGAAGAGTGGAGAGGAGAAGGAAAGGAATAAGAAGGGAGAAGAGGAAGAAGAATGGAGAGGAGAAGGAAAGGAAGAGCAGAAGAGGAGGAAAGAGAGGAGGAGGGAGGGGAGAGAAAGGAAAGGAAAAAGAAGGGAAGGGATGGGATGCAGGAGCTAGGAAAAAGGAAAGGAAAGGAAAGGAAAGGAAAGGAAAGGAAAGGAAAGGAAAGGAAAGGAAAGGAAAGGAAAGGAAAGGAAAGGAAAGGAAAGGAAAGGAAAGGAAAGGAATGCAAGAGGGATGGAGAAGGAAAGGAAAGGAAAAAGAAGGGAAGGGATGGAATGCAGGATGGAGGGGGAAGGGAAGGGATGATTTAGAGCAGAGGTTTCTAAACTTTTTTCCATCACATCTCTCTTTAGGGGAATCTTAATTACTCAGCTTCCCTAAAAATCCAAACATCTAAGTAAACAATGAAAGCAATAAACACAGGGCAAAGCATTTATTGTAACCATTACAATGTAAAAGGGTCTTCATACCTCCCCTGGACTCTGCACCTCATCAAGATAGGTACCTCTCACAGTTTTGATTTAGAGCCATACATGAGAAGGATGTCTGGATGGATAGTGTTGGAGTGTCTGCAGCATGACTACTATTGTGAGATAACCCAGGAGCAAAACTCAGCACACAGAGGCTTTGTCTTTTAACAGTGGTTTATATAAAAGACTGCTATATGCATAAATATATGTGGTAGAAACATACCAGGCAAGCAATCCGTCTTCATTGCTCTGCATGAAGAACTACAATGGAGATAGAGCATAAGGAGAGAGAGGTATGCCCTCTCATGACCTCATATAGATAGACAGCTTCATAAAGTGGTAAAATCTTGTGGGACCCATCCTCAATCTTAAAGCAGCAATAACCATGCTGATTCATCCTCATTGCATCAGTCTTACAACAGCTAGTCAGCTTTTAAATCTCAGTACTTTGACACTCCTCCCATTTAAAGCTGAACAGCTGATAATCCAAATGCTTTAACATACTCCTGGTATTTTTCCACAGATACAGGCTTTGTCAACATATCAGCTGTATTACGGTGGGTAGAGCAATGCTGTAATCTGATCAGTTTCTCCTTTACAGCCTCCCTAACGTTACAGTATTTGATGTCTACATGTTTACTCCTGTTTCCAATGCGATCTCCTGTGGCCATTGTTAAACATGCAACATTGTCTTCAAATACTAGTACAGCATCTTTTACATTCACATTTACATCCTGTAGCAATTGTACATACCAGGTTATTTCTGAACATGCCTCAGACAATGCTATGAATTCTGCTTCAGCAGTAGAGAGTGCTACTGAAGGTTGTTTTCTGGATTTCCATCCAATTACAGTATCAGCAAACAATACAACAAACTCTGTGGTTGATTTTCTATCCTGTATGTCATTTGCCCAGTCACTATCTACATAGAATTTCAATATGAGGTCACCGGATGGTTTTATCCACAGACCTTTTAGATATCTTAATATTCTTTTTACTCCTAAACAGTGGTGCTGTTTTGGTACAGCTGTGTGCCAACTATGGGCAGTTTACAGTACACCAGTCAATATAGAATAATATAATAACAACAACAAAACCAAACTAGAACAAAGGAAAAGAAGAACAAGGTAGACCCAGCAGAACATTCCTCTAACATCAAACAGCCAATGGAGGAATCAGTAACCACTCTAGCCCAAGACTTGGGACCAGCCAGGTTTTATGGCTCCCCAGAGAACCAACAGGTGGGAGGCATTCAGATCTTCAGATGAAACTCATTCATCACAACAGTCATGGGACTTCAGGTGAGAATATTAAATCTCTCAAGTTTCAGCATTCTCGGGTTCTGAGGTGAAAAATCTCACACAAAATAGCCTGCAAAGGATCCTGCTGTGTTGTGAGATTTCTTGCTGTTCTGTTTATGACTAATGGAGGAGGCAAGTCCATCATAGCTGGCAGGCCCCTGGGTGAGTGAAAGCTGATGTAATAAACCATTTGAGTTATTCAGTTGCTGACCTACCTCTTTAAGGGAGGAATGGCAGAGAGCCCACAGGGCAACTGTGGTGCTCCGGAACAAACTATAACACATGTCGTTCAAGAAATTCTCCTCACGATCTTTCAAGGCACCTGGGCTGATCTCACCACAGGTACACTGGAAGCAGTTAGATGGCTGGTTTCCTTAGTTATCAAATTAGAACATCTATCCCATTGCAATTCTATGGCTCCATGGTATGGTGATTTCATTATGGTTTTAATTTAATATTTTAGCTTCTATATGGTATTATCTATATATTATATAGGTAAGTAAATAGCGAGGGAGAGAGAGAGTGAGAGAGAGAGATGAGAGAGAGAGATGAGAGAGAGAGATGAGAGAGAGAGATGACAGAGATGACAGAGAGATGACAGAGAGGGGGGGAGAGATGATAGCTAGCTAGATGATAGCTAGATAGATAACTAAGAAAGAAAAAGAGGTACTATAGAGATAAATAGATGAGAGAGAGAGAAACAGAGACAGAGAAACTGAAGCTCATTCTCCTATTTCTTTTTCCTTCCTGCCTTCCCCTTTGGCCTTAAACTTTTTGCTGGTTGTTGTTGTTTTGTCATTTCACTGCCTGGTGAGCCTCTGCAGTCCAGTGGCTCCTTAATACCTCCTCTTTCAAAAGCAGTCAGCTTGCTTCGGAGTAATTACTCTGTAATTACTGACTGATTTGCTGTCACCAACAGAAGGGCAGGGACAGGGCTTTGTGAATTGGCACTATTAGTGCCCTATTAAAATGGCACCGGCAGCATCATTAAGTCCTTCACACTTCCATATTGTCACGGGCAAGGCCACCTCCTCGTGGCTTGGCTTGCCTTTGATGCAGGAAGCTCTGGACACACAAAGAACTTTGGAAGGCTTCAATGTTCTTTGGCATCATCCTCATTTTCCACCAGCTCTGCAACCCGATTCCGTTGCCATGAGGCCTAAAATCCTGGCCTTAAGAACAATAACAAGGACAAGATGATTAGGGGACTGGAGGCTAAAACATATGAAGGACAGTTGCAGGAGCTGGGTATGTCTAGAATAGAATAGAATAGAATAGAATAGAATAGAATAGAATAGAATAGAATAGAATAGAATAGAATAAGAGTAGCGTAGAGTAGAATAGAATAAGAGTAGAGTAGAATCAGAGTAGCATAGCATAGAATAGAATAAGTAGCGTAGAGTAGAGTAGAATAGAATAGAATAAGAGTAGAGTAGAATCAGAGTAGCATAGCATAGCATAGCATAGAATAGAATAGAATAGAATAGAATAGAATAGAATAGAATAGAATAGAATAGAATAGAATAGAATAGAATAGAAAGCAGAATTGGAAGGGACCTTGGAGATCTTCTAGTCAACCCCCTGCTCAGGCAGGAAACCCTACACCACTTCATACAAATGGTTATCCAACCTCTTTTTTAAAATCTTCCAGTGTTGGAGCATTAACAACTTCTAAAGGCAAGAAGTTGTTCCACTGGTTAATTGTTCTAACTGTCAGGAAATTTCACCTTAATTCTAGGTTGCTTCTCTCCTTGGTGAGTTTCCATCCGCTTCTTCTTGTCCTGCCCTCAGGGGCTTTGGAGAATAGGTTGACCCCCCCCCCCTCTTCTTTGGGGCAGCCGCTGAGATATTGGAACACTGCTGTCATGTCACCCTAGTGCCTAGCTCTTCTTTTCATTAGACAAGACATACCCAGTTCCTGCAACCGTTCTTCATATGTTTTAGCCTCCAGCCCTCTAATCCTCTTCGTCGCTCTTCTTTGCACTCTTCCTAGAGTCCCAACATCTTTTTTTACATCGTGGCAACCAAAACTGAAAGCAATATTCCAAGGGTGGCCTTACTAAGGCATTATAAAGTGGCATTAACACTTCACGTGATCTTGATTCTATCCCTCTGTTTATGCACTAGGGGTGACATGATAGCAGTCTTCCAATATTTGAGGGGCTGCCACAAAAAACAGGGAGTCGAGTTATTCTCCAAAGCACCTGAAAGCCAAGAAATGACTTTGCAAGTCTCACTTATATAAATTATTCGGACTGAAATCACTCCTTCTTCCCTCTCCTTCCTCACTTGACATGGTAAGGCCATTCACCAAGAGGGAACAGGTGTCACATCAAGTATGTTTTTCTGCACAGTGGATCAAACAAAGGTATCGATAATCCAGGATGTGATTCAAACAGTGTAACAACCGGTTCGGCCAAACTGGGATGAACTGGCAGAATGCCACCCCTGTGATAATCTTTTTATTTATCCATTTACTGCTTCATGTCTGCAAGCATCTTGAAGCATTTGGGGAAACAGAGACTACGCAATTGTAGCCATCCGAAGCTGTTCGAGCACGGACACGCACAATGAAAAACATGGCTAGGAACACAAATGGAGAAACAACATCTAACATTCCAAACAGGGAAGGTATGGATCAGAGGTTGATCCAGGTCAGAGGTTGTCCAGAGAAAATGTCAGATGTCAGCCATCAAGAGAGCAATCTTTGATACAGGTGGTCCTCTTTTTACAACCCATTTGTTTTTGTGACCGCTCAAGGTTTACAAACAGCAAAATGAACAAAAATGACTGATGACTGTTTTCCACACTTATGACCACTGTGGCATCCCCGTGGTTACCTGATCAAAATTTGGACGCAGCATGGATTGTGCTGCTGAGTGAGACGGTTGTTACGTGACGGTTGTTACTTTCTTGCCACAGTGGTTAAGTGAATCACTGCAGTTGTTATGTTAGTAATCCTGTTGTTAAGAGAATCGGGATTCCCCCTTGAGTTTGTTTGTTTGTTTGTTTATTGATTGATTGATTGATTGGATTGGATTTGTATTGCCATCTATTCACCTTGGCGACTCAAGGCAGCTTACAAACATAAAACCACAATTTAAAAACAATAAAATTTGTAAAATCAAATAAATTAATATAGTAAAATCATCCCCCACCTCCCCTCCGTCTCAGCAACAGCAGATCACATGAGCCATTAGATGGGCTCTATCCCGCTCTGGGTTTCCCAGGCCCACTGGCAAAACCAGGTCTTCAGCGCCTTCCGGAAGAGTATTAGAGTGGAGGCCGTTCTAATCTCTGGGGGAATGGTATTCCAGAGAGAGGGAGCCACCACGGAGAAGGCCCTTCTTCTGGGTCCCACCAGGTGTATCTCCCTCAGGGATGGGACCCACAGCATTCCCTGCCTTCCCGCTCTGATGGGTCGGGTAGATATGACCGGCAAGAGACCATCCCTCAGACAAGAGACCGTCCCTCAGACAACCCGGTCCCAAGCCATGAACGGCTTTAAAGGTGACAACCAGTTTGCTTGTCAGAAGGTCGCAAAAGGAGATCTCAGGACCCTGCGACCGTCATAAAGTCAGTTGCCAAGCTTGCCATTTTTAATCATGTGACCATGGGGCTGCTGCAATGATCAGATGTGTGAAAATGTCCATACATCAATTCAGTGCCACTGTGTTTTGAGTTGTGCAGTTTCAACTCCACTATCCCCAGCTTAATGATTTTCACTATCAGGGAAATCAGTGCTGTTTTAACGTCGAATGGTCACTAAGTGAACTGTTGTAAGTCGAGGACTACCTATAAAGCTAGAAAGCCCTTTCGGGATACTTCAACCATGTGATCCTTCTGCTGTGGAAAGGGTCAAGAGATCCTGTGATCGCCTGCAAGCAGGCATCAATGAGCAGCAGAGCTGATATAAGCCATTCTTTTGAACCCTAGAAGCAAAACAGTCGTTAAGTGAATTTGTTCCTTTTTACGACCTTTTTCACCATGCATATTAAGTGAATCATTGCAGTTGTTAAGTTGGTACAAGGATTGTGAAATAAATCTGGTTCCCCCATTGGCTTTGATTGTCAGAAGGTTGCAACAGGGGATCACATGACCCAGGGCCCCTGCAACCGTCATAAATATGAGTTACTGGCCAAGCATCCTAATTTAGATCACATGCCCATAGGGCTGCTGCAGCGGTCGTAGGTGTGAAAAATGTTAATGTCACTTTTTTCAGCGGTGTTGTAACTTTGAACGGTCACTAAATGAGCTGTCGTAAGTCGAGGAGTACCTGTAAAGCTAGAAATACCAATACCTCCAACCACTTGATCTTACTGGGGTGGAAAGGAGCAGGAGATCCTGTGATCACCTGTAGGCAGGCACCAATGAGCAGCAGGGCTGATACCAGCCATTTGTTTGGACTCTGCTTGCATTCGTAAATAGGATCTCAGAAGATTTTTAGATCAGGGCTCAGAAATTCCAGGATTGGGAGCACCAAAGGCTGAGTCCTAAACATAATAGCAATAGCACTTAGACTTATATTTGTAGTGCTTTTACAGCCCTCTTTAAGCGGTTTACAGAGTCGGCACACTGCCTTCCAACAATCCGGGTCCTCCTTTTACCCACCTCGGAAGGATAGAAGGTTGAGTCAACCTGGAGCCTGGTGAGAATCGAACTGCCAAATAGCAGGCAGCCGGCAGGCAGCATAAGGTAGCCTGCGGTACTGCACTCTGACCACTGTGCCACCGAGGCTCTTGTCAAGTGTCCAAATTTCGATCATGTTACCACGGGGATGCTGACTGCCAGGAGTTCGATCCTGACAGGCTCAAGGTTAACTCAGCCTTCCATCTTTCCGAAGTGGGTAAATTTATTTATTTATTTATTTATATGCCGCCCTTCTCCGGAGACTCAAGGCAGCTTACAGTCTTTAGAGCACCATGCTAAGTGCTCGGCAATAGCCTTCATTCCATTGTATATGCCTGCTTATTACTAGGGCTTTTTGGCCACCCCCCACCAAGCAGCATTTTACAAAGTCAGTTTATTGCCGCCAACAATCTTGGGTCCTCAATTTACCTACCCCAAGAGGATGGAAGGCTGAGTCAACCTTGAGCCTGGTGGGATTCGAACCTGCACTAATTGCAGGCAATTGAGCTAAGTGCTAGATGATTAACAGCCTGCACCACCAAGGACCCAGACTGATCGTGGTGAGGACCCAGATTATTAGAGGTGATAGGCTGACTCTGTAAACTGCTTAGAGAGGACTGGAAACCACTGTGAAAGCGGTATATACGTCTTAAGTGCTAGTACTAGTGCTAAAATCAATGGGGAAGCCAGATTCACTTCACAACCGTGTTACTAACTTAACAACCACAGTGATTCCCTTAACTGTGAAAAGAAAAATTGTAAAGTTATCACAGAATCCTGAAAACTTGGTAGAAATTCTAACTCCCCACTCTTAAAGACAATGAAGCTGAGACAATCTTGGTTTTTCTTCATCCTCTCCTTATGAACGTTTTTTACACTTACAACCGGTCACATGATCAAAATTCAGACGCTTGGCAAATCATTCCTATTTATGACAGTTAGTGTCCCGAAATTTGTCTGAAATTTATTGGGTCTCCTGCTTGAACAGGCAATTGGAGTAGAAGTAGAAGGTCCCTTCTAATATTATTTATTTATTATTTATTTATTTGTCAATTGTTTACAAGATAATAGGTATAAGTAAAACATAGTTATGAATACATGGATACATATAAGAAAAATAAAATATAAAAGAAACAATAGGACAGGGACGGTAAGCACATTGGTGCGCTTATGCACGCCCCCTACAGACCCCTTAGGAAAGGTGTGAGATCAATAGTAGACAGTCTAAGGGTAAAGTTTTTGGGGTTTGGGGAAGAAACCACAGAGTCAGGTAGAGTATTCCAGACATTGACCACTCTGTTGCTGAAGTCGTATTTCCTGCAATCAAGTTTGGTGCGATTAACCTTGAGTTTGTATCTATTGTTTGCTCTTGTGATATTATGGTTGAAGCTGAAGTATTCATTGGCAGGTAGGACACTGCAATGTATGATTTTATATACTATACTTAGATCAGACCGAAGGTGGCGTAGTTCTAGGTTTTCAAGGTCTAGAATTTCGAGTCTGGTGGCATAAGGTATTCTGCAATGAGTAGAGGAGTGGAGAACTCTTCTTGTAAAATATTTCTGGACTTTCTCAACTGTGTTAATATCAGATACGTAATGTGGGTTCCAGACTGATGAGCTGTATTTGAGTATTGGTCTAGCAAATGTTTTGTATGCTCTAGTTATTAGTGTAATATTACCAGAGAAAAAGCTACGTAAGATTAGGTTAACAACTCTTAGCGCCTTTTTGGCTTTGTAGTTACAGTGGGCTCTAGCACTTAGGTCATTTGAGATGAGTACTCCAAGGTCCTTTACAGAGTTTGGCATCTCTAGTCTAATTTTTTTTAAAAAGACCAGGGGTGACATGATAGCAGTCTTCCAATATCTCAGTGGTTTCCACGAAGAAGGAATCAAACTATTCTCCAAGGCACCTGAAGGCCACACAAGGAAAAATGTATGGAAACAGATGAAGGAGAGAAACAACCTAGAACCACCAGAGTCATCTTACAATCCAGAGGAATCCCATCGACCGTTCAGTGATGTACGACAGTAGGTTAGTCTGGCCTCAGACTAGATCTAGCATGGGTTTTATAATGGTGTGCTTGTGTTTCTGACTGCTCTATTGAGCTTAACTAGCCAGGAATACATTCAAAGCCAGCTCACGGCTCCCCAACATCTTTGATCACCGCTGGCGTCAAAACAGTTAATTTGCACGTCTCCTATTTTCTGTCAGCCCAGCAGAAGCCAATTTTTCCCTCTCTCCTTCTCACAAAGTCCAGCTTTGCAAAAGTGATGTCCCAGAGGCAGCAAGATCACCGTCCTGCTGGCCATGCAGCTGACTAACCTAAAATGCTCCAATCCGCTTTGTTTTCAAATGAACCCACCCGGCTGGGCCCACCGGACGAGGAAAACACAGAGTTCCCATAGTGTTGGAATAAAACAGACTAATTGAACCAGTGAGAGGATGTTTCGGTCCCAGCGGATGCTAAGAACAGGCCAGTGGCTGAAGGAGGTGGGCCTCAGCTTGTTATTCACACTATGGCTGCTGTCGAGACAGTTAACTTACAAATTACACAACTATGCCTGTGAGGGAGAAGCTGTCAAGGAAAGCTCAACAATGAGACCAGCAAATAAAATCTACAACAAGCAACCCTTTTGCTCAGATGGAAAAAGATAGGCTTGATGCAACAGGTCAGAATAGCAGAATAACAGAAGGGACCTTGGAGGTCTTCTAATCCAACCCCACTACTCAGGCAGGAAATCCTATACCGTGATGGCGGACCTATGGCATGCATGCCACAGATAGTACACAGAGCCATTTGTGCTGGCATGCTGGCCGCAGGCAAACTTACCTCACTGCGCATGCGCGCACCTCACAGCTGATTTTCGGCCTGTTTGAGGCCTTTTTTGCCTCCCAGAGGCTTGAGGAAAGCCTTTTCAGGCTGAAAAATAGGCCTGTTTCATCACTTCCTATATTTCCGGAAATACTGGAAGTGACAAAATGGGCCCATTTTTTGGCCTGCAAAGACTGCAGAAGCTATCCTCAAGCCTCTGGGAGGTCAAAAAAGGCCTCAAACTGGCTGAAAATCAGCTGGGAGGCACAGTGCAGGTAAGGGGGCGGCAGGGTGACTGCACACACATATGCAGGGGGTGTGGGGAGGTGCATGCATTGCCTTCTGGGTGTTGCACACGAGCGCACACACAGAATTTTTGGCACAGGAGCCCAAAAAAGTTAGCCACCCCTGTCCTATATCATTTCAGACAAATGGCTGTCCAATTTCTTTTTAAAAACTTCCAGTGTTGGAATATTTACAACAACTGGAGGCAAGTTGTTCCGCTGGTTAATTGTTCTCCTCAGGAAATTTCTCCTCAGTTCTAAGCTGCTTCTCTCCTTGATCAGTTTCCATCCATTGCTACTTGTTCCACAGGTCACTACAGGTAATCCTTGAGTTATGACCAAAACTGACCTCAAAATTTCTATTGTAAAGCAAGACAGTTGTTAAATAAGTTTTACAACCTTTCCTGCCACAGTTGTTAAGTGAATCATTGCAGTTGTTATGTTAGTACCAGGGTTGTGAAGTGAATCTGGCTTCTCCATTGACTTTGCTTGTCAGAAGGTCGCAAAAGGGGATCACATGACCCCTGGACACTGCAACCATCATAAATATGAGTCAGTGGCTGAATTTTGACCATGTGTCCATGGGGCTGCTGCCGTGGATAGAAAGACACTACAGAGGATGGTGAGCACAGCATAAAACATCGTGGGCTGTTCCCTGATACCACTAGATGACCTCACTATGGCTCGCTGCCTTAGAAGAGCGAGGAAAATCTTCAGGGATGATTCACACTCCAGTCAGTACTTCTTCATTCTCCTACCACCAGGTAGGAGATATAGAAGCATAGCCAGCCGCACTAACAGGCTGAAGAACAGTTTCTACCTGTGGGCTGTTGGACTCCTGAACGGAAAATAACTTCATGTCAACATAGTATGATTGTAGGGCCGGTGTGTTGTGCAACAAGGTCACATAGTGTAATAAGATTGGGACTGGATTGTCCTCATTGAGAGTTGTGTTGGGGGGAGGTACATGAAGGGAAGCTCAGACAATCTCATTGTACACATGTTGTACTCTGACAATAAAGGTAATAAAAGCAGTGTTCTAGGACCAACTCTTTTCATACTCTACATAAATGACCTTTGTGATCATATTAAGAGCAACTGCATTCTTTTCACTGATGATGCAAAACTATTCAACACAGCACAGACAATACTGCTACCCTTCAAAAAGGGTACGGTCAAACAAATGCTAACTTCAAATCTCAACAAATAAATGCTCTGTCTTACATATTGGCAAAAAAAATCAGAAAATTATACATTGTAATGTCCTACCTGTCAATGAATACTTCAGTTTCAACCATAACAACACAAGAGCACACAATAGATACAAACTCAAGATAAACTGCACCAAACTTGATTGCAGGAAGTACGACTTCAGCAACAGAGTGGTCAATGTCTGGAATATTCTACCTGACTCTGTGGTTTCTTCCCCAAACCCCAAAAACTTTAACCTTAGACTGTCTACTATTGACCTCACCCCTTTCCTAAGAGGTCTGTAGGGGGCATGCATAAGTGCACCAATGTGCCTACCATCCCTGTCCTATTGTTTTTTTTTCCTTATATTTTATTCATTTATTTTTATTTATTTATTTTTATTTATATGCCGCCCTTCTCCAGAGACTCAAGGCAGCTTACAGTCTTTAGAGCACCATGCTAAGTACTCGGCAATAGCTTTCATTCTATTGTATATGCCTGCTTATTACTAGGGTTTTTTGCCCCCCCCCAAGCAGCATTTTTTACAAAGTCAGCTTATGGCCCCCAACAATCTTGGGTCCTCAATTTACCTACCCCAAGAGGATGGAAGGCTGAGTCAACCTTGAACCTGGTGGGATTCGAACCTGCACTAATTGCAGCCAATTGAGCTAAGTGCTAGATGATTAACAGCCTGCACCACCAAGGCTGGCCATGCAGCTGAAATGAAATGTATTCATTTCATGTATTCATAACTATCTTATAATTGCTTGACAAAATAAATACATAAATAAATAAATACATACAACAACAATAATAATAATAGTGAAAAATGAACATAAGTCACTTTTTATGACCTTTCTTGCCTCGGCTGCTAAGTGAATCACTGTGGTTGTTAAGTTAATAACACGATTGTTAAGTGAATCTGGCTTCCCCATAAACGTTGCTTGTCAGAAAGTCGCAAAAGTGGAATCACATGGCCCCCTGGGAAACAGCAACAGTCATAAACTTGAACCAGTTGCCTAGCATCGGAATTTTGATCACGTGACCATGGGGATGCTGGAAAAGCTGTAAGAGTGAAAAACGGTCATAAGTTACTTTTTTTCAGTGCCGTTGTAATTCTGAACAGTCACTAAACGAACTGCTGTAAGTCAAGAACTCTACCTGTATGTCATCTCAAGGATTCTCAGATCCTCGTGTAGAAGGGTGAAGCTGACCCTGTTTCTTGAAGATTTAATTCAGAGCTTGAATTTTCTTTTCCTGCCTGCAAGGAGGAGGAGGGGGGGAGGAGGAGGAGGAGGAGGAAGAAACTGCATCCAGTTTTGGTCACCACAGTATAAAAAAGATGTTGAGACTCTAGAAAAAGTGCGGAGGAGAGCAACCAGGATGATTAGGGGACTGGAGGATAAAACATACGATGAACCAGTGGTGGGATTCAAATTTTTTTACTACTGGTTCTGTGGGTATGGCTTGGTGGGCATGGCTTGTCTTGGTGGGTGTGGCTTGGTGGGAGTGGCAGGGGAAAGATACTGCAAAATCTCCATTCCCACTCCATTCCAGGAGGAAGGTTACCACCAGTTCTCCGAACTACTCAAAATTTCTGGTACTGGTACTCCAGAACTGGTCAGAACTTGCTGAATACCACCGCTAGTCTAAGGAAGAAAAGGACCAGGGGAGACATGATAGCAGTACTCCAATATTTGAGGGGCTGCCACAGGGAGGAAGGGGTCAAACTATTTTCTAAAGCACCTGAAGGCCAGACAAGGAATAATGGATGGAAACTGAACAAGGAGAGATTCAACCTGGAAATAAGGAGAAACTTTCTGACAGTGAGAACAATCAACCCATGGAACATCTTGCCCTCGGAAGTTGTGGAAGCGCCATCACTTGAGACTTTCAAGAAGAGATTGGACTGCCATTTATCAGAAATGGGAGAAGGACCAGGGGAGACATGAGAGCAGTCTTCCAATACTTGAGGGGCTGCCACAGAGAGGACGGGGTTAAGCTATTTTCCAAAGAACCTTGGAAGGCCAGACAAAGAATAATGGGTGGAAGCTGATCAAGGAGAGATTCAACCTAGAAGAACACATTGCAGCCGTCGTCAGGGGGGCTTTTTATCAGATTCGTCTGATCTACCAGTTGCGGCCCTTTCTGGATCTGGGCGCACTTCGCACAGTCACTTCCGCCCTCGTTATCTCCCGCCTGGATTATTGCAATGCTCTCTACATGGGGCTCCCCTTGAAGAGTCTCCGGAGGTTGCAGTTGGTCCAGAATGCAGCCGCGTGGGTGATCGTGGGTACCCTTCGGAGCTCCTACGTTACACCGCTTCTCCGCAGGCTGCACTGGCTTCCTGTGGCCTTCCGGATTCAATTCAAGGTGGTACTGATGCTATTTAAAGTGCTCCATGGCTCGGGACCTGGGTACTTACGGGACCGCCTGCTGCCATCATCAACCTCCCGCCGCCCAGTACGCTCCCACAGGGTTGCCCTCCTTGGGGTACCGCCACCCGGCCGTTGTCGGCTGACGGCCCCGAGAGTTCGGGCTTTCTCTGTGGGAGCTCCCTCCCTATGGAATGATCTCCCCCCGGAGATACGAGCTATGACGGATATTCTGACCTTCCGGCGCGCAGTTAAAACCCTACTTTTTAGGCAGGCTGGCCTGGCCGAGTAAATGGGTTCTGGTTTTAAACTAGTTCGGTTTTAGTAATTAATTTTTAATTTTTATCTAGATTCCCTGATTTTATATTGTTGTATTTGGTTTTGATGGGACACAGCCGGAACAATCGCGTTTAATATATTTTTAACTGTATTTAAAATGTATTTATGTGTTTTTTAGTAGGCTGTACACTGCCCCGAGTCCCTTTTTTGGGAGAGGGAGCAGTATAAAAATATGATAAAATAAAAATAAATAAATAAATAAATAGAAATGAGAAATTTTCTGACAGCGAGAGCAATCCACCCATGGAACAGAAGTTGCCTTCAGAGGTTGTGGGAGCTTCATGATTGGAAGCTTTCAAGAAGAGATTGGACTGCCCTCGGTCAGAAATGGTGTACAGTCTCCTGCTTGGGCAGGATGTTGGACTAGATAACCTAAAAGGCTCCTTCCAACTCTGTTAATCTATAGGAAGAGGAGGAGTCTAAATCAGCAAAAGTTGCCAAATTTGCCAATTAAAAGGTGAAAGCCTCATTTTACTTCCTGTCTTCTGTCTGCTGTCTCTTCCTTTTCATTTCTTTTTCCTCCACTTTTCTCCTTTTCTCCATGGAGGCTCTCAACCATCCCCTTCCACTCCAGAGCCCTTGCAACAGAAAAGATCAGCTGTTGGGAGGAATACAAGGAGAGCCTTTGGGGATTGCCTTGGCCACTAACTAATCAGCAGGCGAAGTTATTATCATTATGCTGCTAATTAATTCCCAGCTCATTACATTTCCTGTGGCTAATTTGTACTCGCCACTGATTTGATTAAACTCATCTCTATGCTAATAAATGTGGATTTTTTGAATTTGTTTCAGTGACTGTAAAAAAGAAAGAAGAAGAAGAGGAATCCGTATTTACATACTTCGACGTTTATCAAATAAAACACAGTGTATGACTAAACTCTACCCTGATTTTCAATTCTAGCTAATCAACCCTTTAAGGAAGAGAAGGAAAACTTAACACGTAAGGGGTCATTGTTTGTTCACTGTGTGGATACCTGTGTATGGTTTGGGATGCTTCTCTGTTTAAATACAGGGTTTGTCTCTTTCACACCCATTCAGAACAAAATCCATGCTTACGTTCCCGTCCCTTTGGATTTGACAAATAAACCAGGGAAGTCAAAGAACATTTTAAATAGCGTCCCAGAAATGGCAATAGCAGGCATCTGATATACAATGAACACATACAAAATGGCCACTGCAGAAGAGACATTTTTACAGCCTGGACGATGTAACACATTTTTACAAGCAACCTTTCATTCAAAATCCTTGTCTCGCTCCAGCTTTGATTTAATTTTAATGGATGCCATTAAACGTACTGAGGCAAAGAAGGGAAAGGAGTCAAAAAGTCAAGGTGCCTCTCTCTCTCTCTTTCTCTCTCTCTCTCTCTCTCTTTTTTTTTTTTTTGGCATTCTTTTGATACACACACACACACACACAAATACACAGAGGTGTCCCAGTATTGTGCTTCAGGTGATCACATGAAGTGTTAATACCACTTTATAATCCCCTGGTAAGGCCACATTTGAAGTATTGCATCCAGTTTTGATGTGTGTGAGGGGGTGGGGAGAGAGAGAGATGATTGAGAGATGATTGAGAGATGATTGAGAGATGATTGAGAGATGATAAATGGAGAGAGGGAGAGAGAAATGATAGATAGATAGATAGGTAGATAGGTAGATAGATGGATGGATGGATGGATGGATGGATGGATGGATGGATGGATGGGTGGGTGGGTGGGTGGGTGGGTGGGTGGGTGGCAGTGGTGGGATTCAAATTTTTTTACTACCGGTTCTGTGGGCGTGGCTTGGTGGGCGTGGCTTGGTGGGCGTGGCATGGCTTAGTGGGTATGGCATAGTTTGGTGGGTGTCGCTTGGTAGGGGAAGGATACTGTAAAATCTCCCTTCTGTCAGCTTTGGAAGCTATATTGAGGTCAGATACTCCAACGCTGCCACATCTCAGCCTGAGAAGGTGGGAAGGGGGAATATATTGGAGTATATCTAGATAGACGTAATAACATTCTTTTTCTGATTCAAGGTCAGGTTGTGTTGCACATAAGTGAGAGGAAATCTTAACTGGGGACAGATGGTGATTGGGCCATGTGATGCAATGATGGGTGCAGGGGATGGATTTTGTAGTTTTTACTGATTGTAAGGAAGCCCAGAACTTTCAGATTCGGCATTCCACAGTTGTGCCAGTTTACTATCCAAAATAAAAGGAGCCTTCAAGAGATGTCTGTCTCGGAGTCATTGGGTGGAATGGAGTGTTGCTGGAACACTAACACATTCCCTCCCCACTCCTGGGGGAAGGTTACCACCCGGTTCTCCGAACTACTCAAAATTTCCGCTACCGGTTCTCCAACTGGTCAGAACCTGCTGAATACCACCTCTGGTGGGTGGGCAGGCAGGCAGGCAGGCAGGCAGGCAGGCAGACAGACAGACAGACACAGACAAATAGAGCTAAGAGTGAGAATGAGTGTGTATGTGTATATAAATAGATATTAATAAATACATAGATAAAGAGTAGAGGCTCAATTTATTTTCCAAAGCACCAGAAGGCAAGACAAGAAACAATCGATGGAAACTAAACAAGGAGAGAAGTGACCTGGAATTGAGGAGAAACTTGAGGACAATTAACAAGTAGAACAGCTTGCATTCAGAAGTTGTGGGTGCTGCATCACTGGAGGTTTTTAAGAAGAGACTGGACAGTCACTTGTCTGAAATGGTAATAGGATCATCTCCTGCTTGAGCAGGGGGCTGGACTAGAAGACCTCCAAGGTCCCTTCTAGCACTATTCTGATGCTGATTCTGATGCTGATATTGAGATTCTAGAAAGAGTACAGAGAAGAGCAACCAAGATGATTACAGGGCTGGAGGCTAAAACGTAAGAACAGTTTCAGGAATTGGGTATGTCTAGTACAATGAAAACAAGGACTAGGGGAGACATGATAGCAGTCTTCCAATATTTGAGGGGCTTCCTCAAAGAAGACGGGGTCAATCTATTCTCCAAAGCACTTGAAGGCAGAACAAGAAGCAATGGGTGGAAATGAATCAAGGCAAAAACCAACTTAGAACTAAGGAGAAATTTCCTGACAGAACAATTAATCAGTGGAATGAGTTGCCTACGGAAGTTGTGGGTGCTCCAACACTGGAGGCTTTTAAGAAGAGATTTGACAACCATTTGTCTGGAATGGTATAGGGTCCCCTGCTTTAGCAGAGGGTTGGACTAGAAGACCTTCAAAGTCCCTTCCAACTGTTATTCTATTGTCCATCCTCTGAATCATTCATTCAGGCAAGTCAGTTCTTTAGGTACTGACTTTAAATCTTTCTTTAAATAAACAGTGATGAAATGGTACATGAGCATTTTTTCATGGGTCTCTTTTGGTTGAATTCATAAACTTGTTCATGACCCTGTCAAACACAGCTTCTTTCAAATTGTTGGATGTTCATGTTTCTATCAGATGTGATGTTATCAAGCCGGTCTATTCTTTGCTTGCCCCTCCTTCTTATTCCACTAACCATTCCAAGCTTCATTGCCTTCTCCCATGAATTTGCACATATACTGTAACATAGCCAGAATAAATCAGATGTAGATTTATGGTTATAGCTTCCAGTGATGTGTCTGGTTTTATTTATTTTTATTTTATTTATTTATTTATTTGTCAATTGCTTACAAGATAATAGGTATAAGTAAAACATAGTTATGAAACATGAATACATATAAGAAAAATAAAATATAAAAGAAACAATAGGACAGGGATGGTAGGCACGTTGGTGCGCTTATGCACGCCCCCTACAGACCTCTTAGGAAAGGGCTGAGGTCAATAGTAGACAGTCTAAGGTTAAAGTTTTTGGGGTTTGGGGAAGAAACCAGAGAGTCAGGTAGAGTATTCCAGACATTGTTGCTGAAGTTGTATTTCCTGCAATCACGTTTGGTGCGATTAACCTTGAGTTTGTATCTATTGTTTGCTCTTGTGTTGTTATGGTTGAAGCTGAAATATTCATTGACAGGTAGGACATTGCAATGTATGATTTAATATACTATACTTAGATCGGACCGAAGGTGGCATAGTTCTAAATTTTCTACATCTCGAATTTCAAGTCTGGTGGCATAAGGTATTCTGCAACGAGTAGAGGAGTGAAGAACTCTTCTTGTGAAATATTTCTGGACTTTCTCAACTGTGTTAATATCAGATATGTAATGTGGGTTCCAGACTGATGAGCTGTATTCGAGTATTGGTCTAGCAAATGTTTTGTATGCTCTAGTTATTAGTGTAATATGACCAGAGAAAAAATTACATAAGATTAGGTTAACAACTCTTAACACCTTTTTGGCTATGTAGTTACATATTTTATATTTTAATTATATAAATATTTATATAAAATATTTTATATTTTATATGACTTTAACATCTCTCTATATGTTACTTGGACTATCCATGGTATACGTCGTAATTTATGATAGAACCAAAGTTCCACATTCTATTCCAAGATACAATACAGGTGGGCCTTGACTTACAACAACAATTGAGCACAACATTTCTATTGCTAAATGAGTTTTGCCCTGTTTTATGACCTTAATCTTAACACTGGTACGCCACAGGGTTGTGTGTTGAGTCCCACCCTCTATACTCTTTATGTGCATGACTGCATTCCCACTGACGCTAGAAATACTATTACTAAATTTGCAGATGATACAACAGTGGTGGGACTTATCTCTGGGGGGGATGAGTCTGCCTACAGAGATGAGGTGGACCTGTTGCTTTCGCAGTGTGGAGACAATAACTTGGTCCTCAATATGGACTTATTGGTATAAGTCCAATAATGGACTTATTGGTATAAGTCCAAGGAGCTTATAGTGGACTATAGGAGGAACAGATCAGACATCCAGCCCTTGTTTATCAATGGAGACCGAGTGGAGCAAGTGGCCAGTTTTAAATTTCTGGGTGTTACCATAAAAGAGGACCTGACCTGGGGTGCCCACATTGCAGCACTGGTCAAAAGGGCCCAGCAGAGATTATACTACCTGAGGCGTCTCAGGAAACAACAACTGAATGAAAAACTGCTGGTGACCTTCTACCGCTGCACCATAGAGAGCATTTTAACTTGCTGCACTTGCATATAGTTTGCCAATTGCACAGTGGCAGATAGGAAAGCACTCCAGAGGGTTAATGTCATTGCCCAGAAGATCATAGGTTGCCCTCTCCTCTTTTTGAAAGAGCTTTATAGCTCCTGCTGCCTTAAGAAAGTTCAAAACATTCTCAAAGATCCATCTCATCCTGGGAACACTTTTTTTTTTTTAACTATTACCATCTGGCAGACGGTACAGAATAATAAAAACAAGGACAAATAGGCTGAAAAACAGCTTCTATCTCAGGGCAGTAACTCTATTGAATTTTACTGTATAGAGTGCAATATTAATGCAATATCAAGGGTTTTCAGTTCAATGTTCAGCCTGTGAAGGATGTGTGTTTGTGCTTATTTTCATAGTCATCATGTACACTGAAGATGGTATTTAATTTTGTTGTATGAGGTGCAAGGACAATAAAGTCATTAAACTGAACTTTTTTGCCACTGTTAAGTGCATCACTGCAGTTTTTAATTTAGTAACATGGTTGTTAAGTGAATCTGGCTTCCCCATTGTCTTTGCTTGTGAGAAGGTCGCAAAAAGGGATCAGGTGATTCCCCGGGACACTGCAACCATCATAAATATGAGTCAATGGACAAGCACCCAGGTTTTAATCATGTGACCCTGGGGATGTTGCATTGGTTGTAACTATGAAAAACAGCCATAAATCCCTTTTTTCAGTGAGTTTGAGCAGTCACTAAATGAATTGTATGTCAAGGACTACCTGTATAAACATTCTTGAGATAGCCTCCAAACGCCTCAATATTTTCAGGAGCAAAACCATTTTGGCTTCAATTTACAAGGGAATTTCTTTTTTCCCCGTGTTGTTTCTCCGAATTGCTACTGTAGAGTTGAAAGATGGCATTGTGTTATCTCTTCATTAAGTCTAAAAATGCATACAGAGGGATGAATAAAGATGACTACAGATGCTATTCCCTTAGCACCAGTCTTGTTTTATTAGCGGTGTCCGGGGACAGAAGATGCCGTGCGGGAAAGTGGGGGTGAGGATTGGGGTGAGGGGAGGAGGGGAGGGAGGAGAAGGAGGGGGGGGCTGAGAAGCCCTGCCTTCAGAACTACAATAGCGGTTCCTGCAAAACACGGGAACACATCAAAGGAAACCAGATTACAGCATGCATATTAATGAAGGGGGGCGTTGTTAAGCAACCTCCTTGAAGCTACTTTAGTGTACGGAAAAGAAAATTGGGCTAATAACGTGGAGTCTGAAATTCTCCGTCCACCACATAGAACCACAATTGAGCCCAATATTTCCCTGTCCCAAAGGGGCTTTTCTAAGAAGCTTCTTCGAGCAGAGAAACTCTTCAAGGAAAAACCAAGGAGGTCCAGTTGCCTCTTGGAAAAAGCATTTTTGGGACCTGGATGACTGAGAACCTCCATAGACAATAGGCTTGTTTTGTTTTATTGTTTTTAATTGCACTTTTGTCTCTTTACACATCTTAAAGCTCTTTAACAGTACTGAGGCATCTTTGATACAAATACACATTTCCATACATTTCTAATTATTCATATACATTTCTATGCCTTCTTCTTATCTCTACAATTTTTATTCCTGTTGTCTAATCCATGCATACCATTTTTCCCATACTGCATAATACTCCGAATCTTCTTTACCTTTTAATTCTAGGGTGAGTTTATCCATTTCCGCACAATCTAAGATCTTTAGGATCACTAAACCTTCTGACGGTATGCTATCTTTTTTCCAGCATTGTGCGACTGCGATCCTCGCTGCTGTAGTTATGTGCAAGATCATATATTTTATCTTTTTGTTATATTTCCTCTTAATTATCCCTAAAAGGAACAATTCCAGCTTCAGTTCTGACAATTTGTTATTTCATACGGCCGTTTTTGTATTTTAATCCAATACTTTTTTTTACTTCGGGGTCCTAACGGCTTGTTGTTGTAGTTAGTTGCGAAGTCGTGTCTAACCCATCGCAACCCCCTGGACAACGTTCTTCCAGGTCTTCCTGTCCTCTACCAACGAGGCTAAGCCTAGCTAAATCTTGGCTATATTTTTTTTTCACAGGCAGCTTTAATTAGGCTTCCTCCCCATCCTTTATACTCAATTTTCCTCCTCATTTAGGATTAAAAGCAGTGGTGGTATTCCAATTATTTTACTACCAATTCTGTGGGCATGGCTTGGCGGGCATGGTGTGGTTTGGTGGGTGTGGTGTGGCTTGGTGGGCATGGCTTGGTGGGTGTGGCAGGGGAAGGATACTGCAAAATCTCCATTCCCTCCCCACCCCACTAACCTGCTTTCCAGCTCTGTTCTCCTGTGCAGGGCAACTAAAGGAAACCCAGCCAATCAGCTGGGACTCGGGAGGCAGAGAATAGATGGGGGTGGGGCCAGTCAGAGGTGGGATTTGCCAGTTCTCCGAACTACTCAAAATTTCCACTACCGGTTCTCCAGAACTGGTCAGAACCTGCTGAATACCACCTCTGATTAAAAGACTCTGTTTCTTTTTGCCTCGAGATGGAAGCTGTCCCCTAATTTTTAACCTCCTGGAGGAGAGCCTCCAGAAATACAGAAAGCATTGGTTGAGGCCTGCCTTTTTTTTTTTTTTTTTTTAATGTTAGGGTGGCATTCAGACTAAATGATGAGATGCACCATTTAAATGTATGAGATACAATTAGTAAGAATAATTAATGAGTTCCATTAATTTCTAGGAGACTACTTGAGTCTAATGCTAACTATGAATTCAAGAAATGTGCTTCACCAGGCAGTTTATAAATGTATTTAGATAAATAAGTTTGATACATATATTTTGGAGGGGGAAAATATTACGACTTTGGCTCATGTCATGTGGCATTATATTCCATTCTTCCAAGACGTACCTTGTTTTCAGGTTCTTTTGAGGAGATGCCTTGTGAATACAGTACCAAGGTCATCTACCTAGTTGGCATGGCAATGAACACCCCGATAATGGATTCGTATATTATTCCAGGATAAATGTATGTGGTACGTGTAGCATGTTAGGTTAGGGATTGAGTAGCTGGCACTGGAGTTTTTTGTGCTGTGGGTAAACAAACCATGGTTTTAGCATTTTGAATGGACCCAACTATCATGTTAACTCATCATTTGATTTATTTGATGGAGCATTGCATGTGATCCGAATGCAATGATTGTTTATTCTAACTAGGTTTTAAATGGTCCTTCAAGTAACCGGGCCCCCTGCCATAAAGGGCTTTTTAGCAGTAATCAGCCCCCTGAATTGCATCTAGAAACCAATTGCTAACCAGTGTAGCTCATGGAGCATAGGTGTTACATCAGGAATGAGATGCAAATATTTTTAGTACCAGTAAAAATGTGGGTGTGGCTAGGTGGGCGTGGGCATGTGACTGGGTGGGCATGGCTTCTTCTTTTTTTGCATGCATAATTTTTGCATGCAAGGAAAGCAGCAGAAGTCTTTCTTTCTCTCCCCCAAACTCTGCCAAAATGGCGCAGCCTCTTGGAACAGGATCCCAAATACTCATTTCTGGCGGAGTGCAGAAATACATGCAGCCAAAAGCAGAAGAAACAAGTGGAAAGAAGCAGGAATGTGAGGCGAGTGGGTCAAGTTCCCCCCTCCACCCTTTCCTCCCTTCCCCTCACTACCTCATGTTGTTTGCGATGCAAACAATTCAAGCCTTGTGTTCCCACGGGCCATGTGGGCGGCACAGCCTTGAGTTCCCATGCAGCCTGGATTAATTGCTTTGGAGGTACCTTGGGGGGTGACATTTCTTTGCAGACCACCAAAATTTTCTCGTGCACCACCAGTGGTCTCTGGCCCACCGGTTGGCAACCACTGGTCTAGAAGACCTCCAAGGTCTCTTCCAACTCTATTCTGATTGATTGATTGATTGATGATCTTCCACCCGACTTCTTGTCTTGCCTTCAAATGCTTTGCAGAATAGGTCAACCCCTTCTTCTCTGCGACAGCCCCTCATTTTATCATAAATTATCAGAGGGGCGAACCTCTCTGAGAGCAAAAATTCACTAAAGATGGTCACACTAATAGAGTCGCCACTTATGGTGGTGTCATTAATCACATGTCACCCAAGATCCAGACTCAACCTTTCCTGGTTCCATGCATGTAAACATCGTAACATTTGAGCGAGCCTTCGATGGTTAGGAGACCAATGTACATGCAGTCCCTGAGGCTCGAGCCCAAAATTCGTAGCCCAGCGCCGGGTGGTTTGTAAAGCAGTCCCCTGTTAGAAACGATGACAGGGAGTTGGCGCACCGAGACAGAAGGGGAAACAGCAGCCCAATGGTGAATATCGGTGATGCGGTCAGGCTGTCTGTATTTGGACACCTTGATATCCCAGGTCTCCTGCATTCAGTAACCGGACACTATAGAGACATCCACAACCCAGAGCCGATTCATCGCCTCCACAAGTAAATCCGGTTTAATGAATGAAGTGCCAGATGTTATAATGGGCTCGACACTCGGAGGGATGCCTTGCCGTTGCAGGAATTGATCCAGGAGCTGCACGACACGGTTGTGCCGTGCACATCAGGCATCGTGCATCACCCCACAAACTTGCAGGATATGGTTGATTGTCTCCAGGGCCCGGCAAGCTCCCCTACAAGTCTTGTCGGTGGTCTGGTGATCGGTACCCCGCGCATTCCCCGCATACTGGAAAACTGCTATCACAGAGTTGCTAACTTAATCACAGCAGAGATTCTCTTAACAGCTGTGGCAAGAAAGGTCGTAAAATGGGGCACAATCCACTTAGCACGTGTTTCGCTTAGCAACAGGGCTCGGTGGTGTTCGTAAGTCGAGGACTACCTGTATTTCAAATGTGGCCTCAGCAAGTGCAGTAGAAAGCGCTATTATCATTTCACTTGACCTATTCCATTGGTAAGAAATTGCGTGGGAAATCAGCGTCCTGCCCTTGCCTGATAAAAGCAAGGTAATTGGGTCAATATTGTATAAGACTCCATTTTTTCCCCCCTTTCTGTTTTCACTGTGTGTTAAACCAAATTTCCTCGTTCTGGCAATCTTGGGTTTTTTTTTTTAATTTTCCTTTGCATTAAGTAAATCTCTATGAATATAGCAGCCGAATGAATTTTTGCCTGCAAAGCTGTTTATTTTTAGTCTCCCCACTGGCTAAAGGATGACTTAACTTATTTGACAATATGCATCCATTTTTATCTATTGCCACGAGCTGTCTGCCTTTTTTCTTTTTCCTGGTAGAGTTAATGTTAACTACGAAGGTGTTTCTCTCATTATTTTAACTCCTGTGACATCCCAAAAGATGGCATTCTTTAGGTTTACGCTCACGTGGTTGTTGTTGTTGTTTTTCATAATTGTGACTCAGTTAAAATTGTCATCCATCATTTCCCAAAACCCAATTATATTCTATCCTCCCTCCAGACAGCAATGGGAGGCCCATTAAGCAGCGAGTACAATTCCATAATTGGGAAGCTGGTGTGTTTCTTTCTTTGTTTATGTCAACTTAAGAGTGGTTAATTTAAAAGCAAAATTCAATAGAAAGCAAAAATAACAAGAGGTAGACATATAGTGGCATCTGAGGACAACAGCAGCTGTTACAGTAGCACCCATTTCATGGAATCCGTTAATCTGGGGGGAAAGAATATTTGTAGCTCTGGATCCTTGGTGCTCTTGAGCTTGGCTGTTTTCTGCAGATATTTCATTACCAAACTAGGTATTTCATCAGTGCTAGAAGCAAGTGGGATTTGCAGAGAGGAGGAGGAGGAGGAGGAGGAGGAGGAGGAGGAGGAGGAGGAGGAGGAGGAGGAGGAGGAGGAGGAGGAGGAGGAGGAGGAGGAGGAGGACTATAAGGTCCTTGGTGTTCTCAAGCTCGGCTGTTTTCTGCAGACATTTCATTATCCAGCTAGGTAACATCAACAGTTCTCGATGGAAGGGGGGGTTGCTCTTTGTTTATATACAAGTGACTTGCCTTGCTGGTGTTGGTAGGAGTGTTTTTGGTGGTTCCTGACAGGTCAAGTCACTAGTATATAAACAGAGAGCAACCCGTCCTCTGTCTAGCACTGATGATGTTACTTAGTTGGGTAATGAAACTTCTGCAAGAAAACAACCAAACTCAGAGACCACCAAGGACCCTACTTATTAATCTTCCAGTTCTATACCTGAAGAAACAAGCATGTTTTTCAAAACCAGCAAAATTGAGTTTAGCCGATTCTTAGGGTATAATGTTCCAGGCTGTGCATTATCCATTTGAGCGCATTCAATGAATGGCATCTTCTTCAGAGTTGGATTTCTCTATCAAACTCATCCTACAGGGTCCTCCACTTCATTGGGCTTAAAGACAGCACCTGACCCAAAATCATATTTTGGTGGCACAGTGGTTAGAATGCAGCACTGCAGGCTAACTCACTGCTCACTCCAGGGGTTCGATCCTGACCAACTCAAAATTGACTCAGCCTTCCATCCTTCTGAGGTCGGTAAAATGAGGACCCAGATTGCTGACTCTGTAAACAACTTAGAGAGGGCTGTAAAGCACTATGAAGTGATATACAGGTCTGCTATTGCTGTTGCTATCTTGCCATGCTCATTTTGGAGACTTCTTCCAACAAAAGATAGTTTGGACTGAGAATTTGAGGATTACAATCCCAACATTCCTGGATAATTTTAGTTTGGAGAAGGCCGATATAAACCATTAGCACAATAGTAACAGTCAATAACTCATCATTTTCTAGCTTTGATTTTGCATGGTTTTCCTAAGAACATCACTGCCCAATTCCCAAATTTCATAAAATATAAAGAACTCAAAAGTCTATGGAGATTCTCAGTCATCCAGGTCAGGGTTGTCTCAAAGGTGCTTTTTTCAAGAGGTAGCTGAACTTCCTTTTTTTTCTTTGAAGACGTTTCGCTTCTCATCCAAGAAGCTTCTTCAGCTCTCAAAAGATCTCAAAAGACTTCACACCATAGCAATGACCTAAAATCTTACAAGTCTTGCAAAATTTTAGCTTTCCCACGGGCATCGTCCCTAAAATCCTTGAAAGATGTGGCATTCTCACAAATGTTGCCCCCTTTTGTCCTTGGATTTGAAGAAAAGTGGACATTGGTTTACAGAGCCAATAGTAGCCTGGCATTAGCAATTGTCATGCTGCTGACTTCTGATCTATGGGAAATTCAGTTCCCATGGATTCAGCTGTTTCCATGGATTCTGATTTCTCTACAAGGACATCTTCTCAATCCTTGTACTTGGTTGATGCCAGGCACAAATAATCAAGAACATTGGTTGAGTTCAAAACACAGAGGAGTTTATTATTGCTACCTCTATACAAGAATCTGGTCAATTAATGGCCAAAGCTAAATTGATGCAACATAAGAGTCAATTGAATTCATAGGGAGCTGGACTTGGGACTCTTGTGGGAATGCAATGATTCCAAAATTATGACACGCTTGACTCCACCTTCCAGTTCAGCCTGGTTTTTTTCTACAGTTGTTGCACCAACCACATCAGTTAGACCAAATCCTAAAGGATGCTGTGTGGGTGAGGGACAAATCTGGGGACCAAACTCAACATAGGTAAACTCTATCCCATCATATTATTTTCCATTATCATTTTTGCTGACATCCTCTGGTCTTCCCTTCTGCACAAAAAGCTTCTTTGAAGGAATTGATCCTTCTTGCCTAAATTTTGAATTAATAGCAATAGCACTTAGATATATATACCACTTCATAGTGCTTTACAGCCTTCTCTCTAAGCAGTTCACAGGGTCAGCCTCTTGCCCCCAACAATCTGGGTTCTCATTGTACCAACCTTGGAAGGGTGGAAGGCCGAGTCAACCTTGAGCCAGTCAGGATCGACCTCCTGGCATTGGGAATTCAGAATTAGCTTGTAATACTGCATTCTAACCACTGCGCCACTACAGCTCTTAAATTCTACAAAGAAAACTTATTGGAATTATGGACTAAGAGTGGACAGTATGTTGTAGCTTCTGGTTACACCTCCTGAATTTGAACAGGCAAGGCATGCTTGATCTTCTGTAAGAGCTACTAAAGAGCCATTAGCATCCTTGGATTCCAGCACAGGATTTAGTTCCTCTGATAGGGTAAGATCATTTAAAATGCATATGTTCTTTGAATATGGCAAAGCATCTGAGCATCTATATGGCTTTGATGAGTGAAGAAAATTGTAGCATTTTCTTCAGGCCAAGAAGCGGAATGTTGTGAATTTCAGCTTGGTTGCACTGGATAAATTGATCTAATTTAAAAAGAAGCCACAAAGAACTAAAAGAGGTCATGGAAAGTCATCAAGTTCAGCTCTTTGCAAAAATGCTGATGAAAGGGTCGGCCATTTAGCATTTCCTTGAAGGCATTCGGGGAAAGGGTGTACCCAATTTCTCACAGGTTAGCAAAGCATGAGCTAAACATCCAAAAATTGAAGAATTCTTATTTATATTCTACAGAGGAATTATTGAGTCTGTTCATCTGCACCTCTATAACTGTCTGGTTTGGCTCTATAACCAAACCAGGCAGACACAGACTTCAACATATAATTAGAACTGCAGAAAAAACAATTACTACCAACCTGCCTTCCATCAAGGACCTGTACACTGCACGAGTCAAAAAGAGGGCTGTGAAAATATCTACAGACCCCTCACATCCTGGACATAAATTGCTTCAACTTCTACCCTAAAGACGACGTTTTAGACCATTGCACACCAGAACAATTACACACAAGGATAGTTTTTCCCCACATGCCATCACTCTGCTAAACAACTAATTGCCACAACACTGTCAAACTATTTACTAGGACTGTATTACTATTCTTCTTCTCACCCTTTCTATTGCCTATCTCTTCCCACTTATGACTATAACTTCGTTGCTTGTATCTTCACGATTTATATTGTTTTATTGGTTTCCTAGTATGATTTAGATTGCTTATTTAGTATCCTATGACTATCACTAAGTGTTGTATCTTATGATTCTTGATGAATGTATTTTTAAGTACACTGAGAGCTTATGCACCCAAGACAAATCCCTTGTGTGTCCAATCACACTTGGCCAATAAAGAATTCTATTCGATTTGATTCCAGGGATGGGATTCTACAGGTTTGGACTAGTTTGGGCGAACCAGATGTTAAGTTTTCATCTGGTTCACTGAATCGGTATTTCAACCGACCAGCTGACCCCACCCACCCACCCTGCCCCTCCCAGGAGTCTCCACGTGATGCAGGTAAGTGCAGGGTCCATGTGGAAGCTCTGTGAAGGAGAAAAAATAGGCCTTCCGGAAGTTCAGAAATGGGCCTGTTTCTGGCTTCCGGAGGGCCTCAGAGTCCGGGGAGGCCATTCTTGTCCTTCCAGAGGCCCAGGGGAGGCCTCCAGACCCTTGGGAGGGTAAAAAATGGCCCTCCCGGAAGTTCCAGTAGGCCATGCCCACCATGGCCACACCCATCCAGCAACCAGGCAGCAAACCAGTTGCTGAGATTTTTGAATCGCATCCCTGCTCTGTTATGTTCTATTCTATTCTTTTCTGTTCTATTCTATTCCACTCCATTCCATTCCACATTTTCCATTCCAGAATAGAATAGAATAGAATAGAATAGAATAGAATAGAATAGAATAGAATTCTTTTATTGGCCAAGTGTGGTTGGACACACAAGGAATTTGTTTTGGTGCAAATGATCTCAGTGTACATAAAAGAAAAGATACATTTGTCAAGAGTCAAGAGTCATAAGGTACGACACTTAGTGATAGTCATAGGGTACAATAAGCAATCAAATCATACTAAGAAACAGTCAATATAAATCGTGAGGATACAAGCGACAAAGTTACAGTCATACAGTCACAAGTGGGAGGGGATGGGTGATAAGGAGTGATGAGAAGATTAATAGTAATAGTGCAGACTTTGTAATAGTTGAACAGTGTTGAGGGAATTATTTGTTTAGCAGAGTGATGGTTTTCGGGGAAAAAATGTTATTGTGTCTAATTGTTCTGGTGTGCATGCTCTATAGCATCATTTTGAGGGAAGGAGTTGAAACAGTTTATGTCTGGGATGTGAGGTGTCTGTAAATATTTCCACAGCCCTCTTTTTGACTCGTGCAGTATACAGGTCCTCCATGGAAGGCAAGTTGTTTTTTCTGCAGTCCTAATTATCCCCTGAAGTCTGTGTCTGTCCTGTTAGGTTGCAGAACCAAACCAGACAGTCATAGAGGTGCGGATGATAGACTCAATAATTCCTCTGTAGAACTGGATCAGCAGCTCCTTGGGCACTTTGAGCTTTCTGAGTTGGCGCAGAAAGAATATTCTTTGTTGTACTTTTTTGATGACATTTTTGATGTTAGGTGTCCATTTTAGGTCATGTGATATAGTAGAACCTAGAAATGTGAAGGTCTCTACTGTTGATACTGTGTTGTCTAGTATGGTAAGAGGTGGTAGTATGGGAGGGTTTCTTCTAAAGTCTACCACCATTTCTACGGTTTTGAGTGAGTTGAGTTCCAGATTGTTCTTGTTATACCACGAGGCAAGATGTATAACCTCCTGTCTGTATGCGGGTTCATCATTGTCTCAAATGAGACCTATCACTGTTGTGTCATCAGCAAACTTCAATATTTTAACAGATGGATCGTTTGAGATGCAATCACTGGTATATAGGGAGAAGAGAAGTGGAGAAAGCACACAGCCTTGGGGGAGGCCTCTGTGCTATTCTATTCCATTCTATTCTAGTCTATTCTTTAATCAAAATCTGTCTTTCTTCAACTTTGGGGTTCTTAGTACTCTCTAAGCTCACTTGTTTTCTTGGAGACATTTCATTACCCAACTAGATAACATGATCAATGGAGTGGGTTTTGCTCTCTGTTTATATACAACTGGCTTGCCCTAATCAAGGAATTGCTAAGCATAGTATAACATATGTTCTTCATATGTTTTGATCTTCTTTGCTATGAATTCATATTTAAATACAGTGTTGCGTCTTCCTTCTCTAAGCTGTTCCAGTTTTCCTAGCTCTGTCAAACGTGCCCATTTGCCTAACCACCATGTGCCATGCACGGTGAACCTGCAGAATGCAACCATTCCCGATATTTTAAAGCAGTGGCCCCCAAAATGAGGTGAACTTGGCATCCGAACGCAGAATATTGGAAGGAAAACCGACAGAGATGGAAGATTACAGTAGCAAAAAGATGAGCCTCTGTCTTCTAGCCTTTCTTTCATTTTATTTTTTTCCCTTTCTTTCTTTCTTTTAAGCCTCAGCCTTCTCTCTGCTTTGGGGCTTTGGTCAAGCAGCAGCTAATGCAAGATGACAGGGCAGGTTCCCTTAGGGTCTAACATGAGCAATTTCAGTGCTGGCATTTCGATTTATCTTTAAGCAGCAGTTTTCAAAAGGGTACAGCTTAAAAAAGAAGTTGGCTTGGCTCTCCGGCTCTCACTCATTTTTTCCCCCTCTTTAGGCACAATCAGTGACACAGGATGCCTTAAAAAGGATTAACTCCTTTGGAGTGAGCTTTGCAGAAAGCAAACCATTATTTCATCAAGGTCAAGTCTTCCTGGATTTCCCTTTTCTCAACCTCCCATTCTTTAAAGCCAGGAACCTAAGACCCTTTTTACAGAGTAATAGAGTTGGAAGGGACCTTGGAGGTCTTCTAGTCCAACCCCTGCTCAAGCAGGGGACCCTATACCGTTCCAGGCAAATGGCTGTCCAGTGTCTTCTTAAAAACTTCCAGTGATGGAGCATGCACAACTTCTGAAGGCAACTTCCATTCCACTGATTAATTATTCTCACTGTCAGGAAGTTTCTCCTTGGTTCTAAGTTGGTTCTCTCCTTGATTAGTTTCCATCCACTGCTTCTTGTCCTGCCTTCAGATGCTTTGGAGAATAGCTTGACTCCCTCTTCTTTGGGGCAGCCCCTTAGGTATCAGAACATTGCTATCCTGTCACCCCTAGTCCTTCTTTTCATCAAACTAGACATACCCAATTCCAGCAACCATTCTTTATATGTTTTAGTCTCCAGTCCCCTAATCATCTGTTGCCCTTCTCTGCACTCTTTCTAGAGTCTCAACATCTTTATTATATGAAGGTGACCAAAACTGGATGCAATATTCCAAGTGTGGTCTTACCAAGGTATTATAAAGTGGTATTAATGCTTTGTGCTATCTTGATTCTATCCCTGTGTTAATGCAGCCTAGGACTGTATGGGTTTTTTTGGCTGCTGCTGCTCACTGCTGGCTCATATTTAAGTGATTGTCTACTAGAAGTCCAAGATCCCTTTCACAATTAGTATTATGGTTCATGCAACATGCTAAACTTTATTAAAGGGGAAGACAGACAGACAGAGAGACAGAGAAAGAAAGAAAGAAAGAAAGAAAGAAAGAAAGAAAGAAAGAAAGAAAGAAAGAAAGAAAGAAAGAAAGAAAGAAAGAAAGAAAGAAAGGAAGGAAGGAAGGAAGGAAGGAAGGAAGGAAGGAAGGAAGGAAGGAAGGAAGGAAGAAAGAAAGAAAGAAAGAGGCAGCGAGAAATAGAAAGATAGAAAGAAAGAAAGAAAGAAAGAAAGAAAGAAAGAAAGAAAGAAAGAAAGAAAGAAAGAAAGAAAGGAGGGAGGGAGGGAGGGAGGGAGGGAGGGAGGGAGGGAGGGAGGGAGGGAGGGAAGGGAAGGGAAGGGAAGGGAAGGGAGGGGAAGGATCAGATTTGGTTAGAATTTTGTGAGTTAAGATTTCAGGTGTGAGCCCAGCCAGGCCCATTTAATTCAGTATATTGTAAAACAACTGAAAATGTCTCAGCAGAAAGCAACATCTGGACAAACTAGTATAAACAAAGGACCACAGGAAAAAACACTGAATATTTAATCTGTCTTTGTTGTAAATAAAGATTCAAAAGAGAGAAGTGAGGGCATGCAAACCAATAAAAAACAACACTTAGGGAAGAATTAGGTGATGCTATGGATTTCTCTGATGTGCTGGTCCCTTTTGCACCAACTCCACTCTTTGCAGCCCCTGACTGAATTTAAAATCCATCTCTAAACTCAAAGAAGCATGGAGAAATCTGAAGAATGATGAAGAAGATGTGGAGGAAGAGAAAGTTCTTAACTTCCAATTCAAGGGTATCTGGAACGGGTTGTTTGCTCTTGGCATGCATGGGTTAAACTGTGTTTTTCCTTCCATCCCTTGAGTCACCATCAAAGCATCCATGTGTGGTCTCCACACTGCAGCTCACTACTTTCCCCTCCCGCCATGGTCTCCAGAGATCCTGGTCATTTCATCCTGGATTTTGGCAGATGGTTTGGGCGATGTGGAGCTCCTGGGGGTCACTCCCAGGAGCTGGTGAATCAGTTGAGTTAGAAAAGAACGGATGTACACACTTTCTTGTGCGTAGTTGAGAGCATCATGCCACCATATTGGGTAAGCAGAAAAGAAAAACAGAGAAGTTTGCTCAATCTCATCTGCTCTCTTTCCTTTGTACTATCTTTGATTTCCTCCTCCTCCTCCTCTCCTTCTTTCCTTCCTTCCTTCCTTCCTTCCTTCCTTCCTTCCATCCTTCCTTCCCTCCTTTCTTCCTTCTCCTTCTCCTTCACCCTTTCTTTCCTTACCTTCCTTTCCTGGTTCTTCCCTTCTCCCTTCCTCTTTCCCTCTCTCCTTAGAACAACTTTATTGTCACTTTTAATGTACACTTATCAGCATACATTAAATGAAAATTTGTCATATACGGCTCTCAGAGGGTCACCACCTCCAATATACACTACATAAACATGACAAAATGAATATAAAATTATGCATATATATCCAAATATACAGTATTATATGACACAGAGAAACAACACAGTCTAGTTCAGATGTTCTCTTTCTCTTCTTTTATCTGCTAGCTGCATATCTCTCTCTGTGTCTCTCTCTGTCTCTCCCTCTCCCTCTGTCTCTCTCTGTCTCTCTCTGTTTGTCTGTCTCTGTCTCTGTCTCTATCTCTGTTTTCTCTCTGTCTCTGTCTGTCTGTCTCTCTCTGTGTGTGTCTGTGTGTGTCTGTCTGTCTTTCTCTTTCTCTCTGTCTCTGTCTCTCTGTCTCTGTCTCTCTTTCTGTCTCTCTCTCTGTCTCTCTCTCTCTGTCTCTCCCTCTGTCTCTCTCTCTCTCTCTGTGTCTCTCTCTGTCTGTCTGTCTGTCTCTGTCTCTATCTCTGTTTTCTCTCTCTCTCTCTGTCTCTCTCTGTCTCTGTCTGTCTGTCTCTCTCTCTCTGTGTCTCTGTCTCTATCTCTGTTTTCTCTCTGTCTCTGTCTGTCTCTCTCTGTGTGTGTCTCTGTCTCTCTGTCTCTGTCTGTCTGTCTCTCTGTGTGTGTGTCTCTGTCTCTGTCTGTCTGTCTCTCTCTTTGTGTCTCTATTTCTGTCTCTCTGTGTGTGTATGTGTGTCTGTCTGTCTCTTTCTCTCTGTCTCTCTCTTTGTCTCTGTCTCTCTCTCTGTCTCTCTATCTCTCTCTGTCTCTCTCTCTGTCTCTCTGTCTCTTTCTCTCTGTCTCTCTCTTTGTCTCTCTGTCTCTCTCTGTGTGTGTCTCTCTCTGTCTGTCTGTCTCTGTCTCTATCTCTGTTTTCTCTCTGTCTCTGTCTCTCTCTCTGTGTGTGTGTCTCTGTCTCTGTGTGTGTGTGTCTGTCTGTCTGTCTCTGTCTTTCTCTCTGTCTCTGTCTCTCGGTCTCTGTCTGTCTGTCTGTCTGTCTGTATGTCTCTCTCTGTCTCTCTATGTGTGTGTCTGTCTGTCTGTCTGTCTCTGTCTCTCTCTGTGTGTGCGTGTCTCTTTCTCTTCCCCTTGGGTGAAATTTCTTTCTTTGGATATTATTTCTTTCTGGAAAATATGTAACAATCCTTACAGCCAATCGTTCTGGCCATTTGATATAAAAACTCATTGTCAGGAAGGGAACCATTTCTTATTTCAAAAAACCTAGTTCATTTAATACACTTCTATGTGAATTGTCTCTACATACAACATATGTATTATACAGTGTTGTTTTTTCGTTGCTTATTTTGGCAGGCTATTGTATGCTCTGAAGAGGCAATCCTGCACTTTTCACCTCTCCTGAAATATTCTATAATATCAAATTCTTTGCCCTTTCATATCATTGTCTTAAAAGGTGGGGGGGGATATGAGTTTGCATCTTGCCATGTTCTCTTTACTCTTTCCTTCAAAGCAAATATTTCATGAAGGGCCATATCCTGTTTGGCAAATGAAGACTCACCATTTACTGCTCACCAATTAAATAGAAAGGGAAAAGGGAAAATTAAGATACAAATGCATAGCAAATAACCACAAATAGAAAATTAGAACCCAACCTTTTCTTTACTAATCCTGCAGAGCTCAAAATCATAATATGAATAAGAATCAAAATTGAACTGGAAGTCCAGGGATCCCCAAACTTGGCAACTTATGGACTTCGACTCCCAGAATTCTCCAGCCAACTGGCTGGAGAATTCTGGGAGTTGAAGTCCACAAGTCTTAAAGTTGCCAAGTTTGGAGACCTCTGATCTATTCTATGACTTTTAGTCTAGTGATAAAATCATTTTCAGGAAGGATGTCTGGATAAGAAAATCCTTTTCAAAAAGGATTTGGGGATTCAAACCACTTTCAAAAAATATTTCTGAATTCAGACCATCTTCAAAAAAAGATTTCTAAGTTCAAAGCAGTGTGGGATTCAATTTTTTTTACTACCGGTTCTGTGGGCGTGGCTTGGTGGGCATGGCTGGGGAAGGATACTGTAAAATCTCCAGTCAGAGGTGGTATTTGTCGGTTCCCCGAACTATTCAAAATTTCCACTACCTTCTCCAGAAACTGTTCAGAACCTACTGAATATTTATTTATTTATTATTTATTTATTTATTTATTTTATTTTATTTATATACCGCCCCCTCTCCCAAATTGGGACTTGGGGCAGTGTACAGCCCAACTAAAACAATACAATATCAAATACAAAATTTAAAAATAGATTAAAAATGAATTAAATATATGGCTGAAAGATTAAGACTATAAGCAATTAATAAAAGCAGGGTAAAAATTACAAAGTTAAAATCTTCCAGTGGTACTTGGCCAGACTGGCTTTTTGGAAAAGATAGGTCTTCAATGCGTGCCGGAAGGTTCACAGGTCAGGGATAGTCCGCATCTCCGGGGGTAACTCATTCCAAAGGGAGGGTGCTCCCACAGAGAAGGCCCGCACCCTTGGGACCGCCAGCTGGAATTGTCCAGCTGACGGCACCCCAAGGAGGCCCACCCTGTGAGAGCGCACTGGCCAGTGGGAGGCCGATGGTGGCAGCAGGCGGTCCCGTAAGTACCTGGGTCCCAAGCCATGGAGTGTTTTAAAGATGACCACCAACACCTTGAATCGCACCCGGAAGGCCACCGGAAGCCAATGCAGCTCGCGCAGGAGCGGTGTAACCTGGGAGCTCCGCGAAGCCCCCAAAATCACCCGCACGGCCGCATTCTGCACCAGCTGAAGCCTCCGGATGCCCTTCAAGGGGAGCCCCTGGGAATACACCTCTGGTTCAAACCATTTTTAAAAAATATTTCTAGGTTCAAACCACTTTCATAAAAGATTTCTGGTTCAAACTATTTTTAGAAAGGATATCTGGGTTCTGCTTTAAGTCCCCAATATTTGTACAAACCAGATGTAACCTTCATTCAATTAAAGCCCACTCTTTTACAAAGCTGCCCAAATATAAAATACACGTTTTACTCACGGATGAAACAATGCAAAGAACACAGAAAGGCTTCATGAATTAAAAATGACTGTAAGTTCGACACGGCTTGGGTGCCCATTCTGGTGTGTACTTCCATCAGGGTGAAAAGGTTGTTTTCTGTTTAAAATGCAAACTCTAGAAATAGCTGACAGTCTGCTGTCACTCCCTAGAATGGATCTACAATCAAAATGAAAGAACCTCCAATAAACATGGAATAAAAATACAAATATAACAAATACAGAAATTCATTTCCTGAACTGAGAACAGATTTTCAGGTTTAACATTTCCTCCGATCTATGGGCAACGTTGTGCCCAAATCAATAGCAAAAAGTTAAAATCAACTCACTATTTTTCTGTCTTGAACATAATTGAGACAGATTACAGTTGGTCCTCGACTTACAACCACAACTGACCCCAAAATTTCTGTTGCTAAGTGTGACATTTGTTAAGTGAGGTTTGCCCCATTTTACGACCTCTCTTGCCACAGTTTTTTAGTCTATCATTGCAGTTGTTCAATTAGTAACATGGTTGTTAAGGTGAATCAGCTTTCCCGTTGATTTTGCTTGTCAGAAGGTCGCAAAAGGGGCTCACATGATCCCAGGACATTGCAACCATCATAAATACATGCCAGTTGCCAAGTGTCTGAATTTTGATCACGTGACCCTGAGGATGCTGCAATGGTCATAAGTGTGAAAAACAGTCATACATCACTTTTTTTCAGTGTTGATATAACTTTGAACAATCACTAAACAAGTGGTTGTAAATCCCAGGATAACCTGTAACTAATTTAACTTAACTTTAGCTTAGATTAACTAATTAGTTAATCAGTTGATGAGCATTATAATGATGATGGTAAAATGATAAACCCTCTTTTTCTATGATGCTTTATTCTATTTACTAATTCTATTTACTTTATTCTATTTACTATTTACTAAGATTGTATTACTATTCTTCTTCTCGTCCTTCCTATTACCTATCTCCTTTTCTACATATGACTATAACTTTGTTGCTTGTATCTTTATGGTTTATATTGTTTATTTAATTTCCTAGTATGATTTGTGTTGATTGCTTATTTAATATCCTATGACTATCAGTGTTGTATCATATGATTCATGTCTTTATGATGACTATGATCATGATTTATCATTTATATCTTTTATGTACACTGAGCGCTTATGCACCTAAGACAAATTCCTTGTGTGTCCAATCACACTTGGCCAATAAAGAATTCAATATTCTATTCTATTTTATTCTATTCTATTGTCAACTCGTGAAGCATCCCTGACTTGCTCTTGAGTTGCCATAGGCAAGGGGGATGGGGAATCGAACCCTGTAGCTACATCAAGGAATTTGCATTTCAGTCAAAACAAAGCACATTCCAGCCAGTAACATCAAGGTCATCTCCATGGAGATCCACAGTGGCCGGAGGAAGTGATTTCTACAACCTACGAAATTTCTTCCTTGGGGAATGTGACTGATAACACATCTTGGGGGAAGGGGGAAATGGGGTCAGAGCCAAAATGTGAATTAAGTGAGGTCAGAGTTGGCTTCACTTGGTCCATACCAACACGAAGATCCTAATAAATAACTGGATTTCTTTTGAAGCTTAGCCTGAGACTCATGATTTAATTAGGGCATCGGTCGGAACCCTGACATCTCATCTCATCTCATCTCATCTCATCTCATCTCTTCTATTCTATTCTATTCTATTCTATTCTATTCTATTCTGTTCTCCTTTTACAGTTAATAGACACCAGTTTCATGAAGCTGTACTCATCCTTTTACGTACACAAAGTTTAAATTTCAAACTCAAACCCGCAAGGATTCACCAGTGCATGAAAGTGCTACAAAAAAAGGCAAATAACATGATAGATGGCTTTTTTGCAGGACAACGTGTCATAAACAGCTACTCAGAACATGTACTGACAAGTTGGTGTCCTATTAAATTTTTATGGACAAATATCATGAAGGAAAGACGAGCAATTCTCTAAAATTGCCCTCGTGCCATGAGAATTCAGACTGCCTTTATGCAGACAGAGATCTCGATCCATATCCTGGATGGAGATATTTGATGGCCAGTTTGTCAAGATGATAGCCGATGTAAATTCCATCCTCTATTTCCTTCTCCCTCTTTTATTATTTTTTTAAGAAACAACTTTTACTGAAACTTGGTAAAAATGTTGGAAGAGTCCACTTTTATTGGCAAACACCCCAGAAACAACAACTGACAATGAACTTTGAGCCCGAATCAATCCTTGGAGTTTTTCAAATCAAGAAATATTTCCAATTTTTATATGGAGGAGATCCTTTTTCTTCTGGAAGTGAGCAGTTTTGCTTATTAATTGCTCTCAGCGATTAATTGTTCTTACTGTTAGGAAATTTCTCTTTAATTCTAGCTTGGATGTTTCTTTAATTATCTTCAACCCGTTACTTCTTGTCCTGCCCTCAGGTGCTTTGGGGAATAGATTGATCCCTTCTTCAAAGGGTGGGATTCTACCAGTTTGCATATCTATTTGCTAGAACCGGTTGTTAACATTCTAAGCAGTTCGGAGAACCGGTTGTTAGAAGAAATTATTGGTCTCATCCTGTAAGGAAGGCAGGAAGGAAACATTCTGGGGTTGCTTACAGAAACTGCCTCTCCGTTAACCCTTATTACATTCTGGGCAGGACTAGACTTCCTGTCTCAGGAACTTCTCTGGAGTTTTTTTTCCTCTCCTTTGCTGGTACTTTGCTTGTGTGGAGGGACCCTTCAAAGTTACAATGGCACTGAAAAAAGTGACTTATGACCATTTTTCACACTTACGACTGTTGCAGCATCCCCACAGCCATGAGAGGCCAGGCGAGAAGATGCGTGCCTCAATGTGAGTGATATTGAATTGGCCACGCCCAGCCAATAAAGCAATGTCACATTGGCACATCTGGGGAAAACATGACTCTGGAGGACCCGAAGTTTTCCCCACCCAAATCAAACCTCAAAGTTCTTCCCCTCAGGCCACATGTCCGTCACATGGTCCAAACAGATTACAGCCGCCATCCTGGCTGGCTTTGGTCCACCACACCTCTCCAACACGTGGTAAAGCATCCTTGGCTCCCATGGGAAAGAACTTTGTTTTGGCTACACATCCCCCAGCTATCTCTATCTCCTTCCCTCATGCTCCCACAGCTCCAACCGGCCTGGCTGTGGCAGCCCTGAAGATGCTCCCAAAATGCCTCCAGCTTTAAAAAAAAAAATGGCTTCCGGGGCTGACACCAACATGCTAAACTGAAAATAGAAATTAGGGTTAAAAAAACAGCATTGTCACATTCAAAATGAGACATATTTTCTTCTCTAGGGCTGCTAGGAAGATATTATTCCACTAGACTGCTACATAAAGGCGGTAAGTTTGCCTATATAGTTCTGGGTCAAAGGCTTAAAAATGAAATCAAACGGAGAAATGGAGTCTTGACAGACGCTAAAGGATAACGCCTTTTATGCCGTTCAACATTGGGATAAATTATTCCGGAGTCAGCATTTAGCCCCCCTTTTTTTTTTCTTCCATAATCACTATTAATGAGGACAAAATGGGAGATGTGAACAGAGGGAAGGCGTTTTGACAAGATAAATAGCATATGGGTGCCGTTGTCAGCGGCAGACATCTTGTTCAGATCACGGAATGGCGGGAAGGGGGGGAGTTGAGTGGGACGTGAACGGAGGAAGCAGCAATAAGAACATGTCCTCATTAAGGATTACTGGGGATATTAAACGTGAGTGTTGCTCAGCACCATGGAGGCAGAAGCATTCGCTTTGGCATTTATTTTATTTATTTATTTATTTATTGTTTGTTTGTTTGTTTGTTTAGGAGATACGGTGGCGCAGTGGTTAGAGTGCAGTATTGCAGGCTACTTCTGCTGACTGCCGGCTGACTGCAATTTGGCAGCTCAAATCTCACGGTTGACTCAGCCCTCCGTCCTTCTGAGGTGGGTAAAAACGAGGAGCCAGATTGTTGGGGGCAATAGGTTGACTCTAAACTGCTTAGAGAAGGCTGTAAAAGCACTGTGAAGGGGCATATAATAAGTGCTATTGCTATTGGTATTTATTTAACTTTCTGCCATTATCATTTTAAGAAACAGCTCAAGACAGCAAATGTATCTAATACTCCTTCTTTCTATTTTGTCCACAAAAACAACCCTGTGGGGTAGATTGAGCTGAGAGAGAGGGACTGGCCTGAAGTTACCCAACTGGCTTTCATGCTTAGGGTGGAACTAGAACTCTCTGTCTCCTGGTAATTGACCCAAGATCACTCAGTTGGCTTTCATGCATAAAACGGGACTATAATTCACAATCCTCTAGTGATTGGCTCAAAGACACCCAACTGCCTTTCATGCCTAAGGCAGAAGTAGAACTCCCAGTCTCCTGGGGATTGGCCCAAAGTCACCCAACTGCCTTTTATGTCTAAGGCACAACTAGAACTCACAGTCTCCTGGGGATTGGCCCAAAGTCACCCAACTGCCTTTCATCCCTAAGGCAGAACTAGAACTCTCAGTCTCCTGGGGATTGGCCCAAAGTCACCCAACTGCCTTTCATGCCTAAGGCAGAACTAGAACTCCCAGTCTCCTAGGGATTGGCCCAAAGTCACCCAACTGCCTTTCATCCCTAAGGCAGAACTAGAACTCTCAGTCTCCTGGGGATTGGCCCAAAGTCACCCAACTGCCTTTCATGCCTAAGGCAGAACTAGAACTCCCAGTCTCCTGGGGATTGGCCCAAAGTCACCCAACTGCCTTTCATGCCTAAGGCAGAAGTAGAACTCCCAGTCTCCTGGGGATTGGCCCAAAGTCACCCAACTGCCTTTCATGTCTAAGGCAGAACTAGAACTCACAGTCTCCTGGGGATTGGCCCAAAGTCACCCAACTGCCTTTCATCCCTAAGGCAGAACTAGAACTCTCAGTCTCCTGGGGATTGGCCCAAAGTCACCCAACTGCCTTTCATGCCTAAGGCAGAACTAGAACTCCCAGTCTCCTGGGGATTGGCCCAAAGTCACCCAACTGCCTTTCATCCCTAAGGCAGAACTAGAACTCTCAGTCTCCTGGGGATTGGCCCAAAGTCACCCAACTGCCTTTCATGTCTAAGGCAGAACTAGAACTCTCAGTCTCCTGGGGATTGGCCCAAAGTCACCCAACTGCCTTTCATGCCTAAGGCAGAACTAGAACTCTCAGTCTCCTGGGGATTGGCCCAAAGTCACCCAACTGCCTTTCATGCCTAAGGCAGAACTAGAACTCTCAGTCTCCTGGGGATTGGCCCAAAGTCACCCAACTGCCTTTCATGCCTAAGGCAGAACTAGAATTCTCAGTCTCCTGGAAGTCGGTCCAAACTCACTCAACTGCAGCATCCCCCCGTGTCACATGATTAAAATTGGCATGTATCTATGATGGTTGCAGTGTCCCAGGGTCATGTGATGCAAAGTCAATGGGGAAGCCAGATTCGCTTAACATCAGTGTTACTAACTTATCCGCTGCAGTGATTCACTTAACAACTGTGGCCAAAAAGGTTGTAAAAGGGGGCAAAACACACTTAACCACTGTCTGGCTTAGCAATGGAAATGTTGGGCTCAATTATGTTCGTAAATCGAGGACTACCTGGATTTTACTCACAAAGAACTACTCAGTATTTGCTCACAATGCAGAGATATCTCTTCAACTTCCTTCCCTGTGGACGCCTAATTTTTGTCTGCATGGAATATATGGGGACAGCGAATATCTGTAGCAGGAAAAAAAACAAAAAAACCCTTCCTGACATCCCTCGTGCTTAGCTGAAGTAGATGTTATTTGAATTTTCTTTCTGATAATGTTTGAACTGACTTCCATTCATGATAATCTTCTCAAACAGGACAGCGGCAGCCTGAAAATTAAGACATTCAAATGTAGGCAGCAGCAGATCAGGTATCTCCTAATTACTTTCCTGTGATCCCGAATAAACTGTACATTCTTCATCTAGGGTATCTTCCTTTCCTGTTTTTCTCTCTCTTTTCCATCAATATTTTATTTTAACTGCCTAGGAAGATTTCTTTCATGCACTTAACAGCTTAATCTACTACAGTATGGAAGAATTGTCTGGGATAGGATTTTTTTTTCTTCTTCTGCAAAGAAAGGCGAATGCAAAGAACAGTCCATGGATCATCCAATCCTCCCAAATATTTTATTGTCACCATGTCACAATTTCATTTGATGAAGCGGTAGGAACAGCGGACATCAAACCATTCCTCCCTCTGCTCAGAAATCAGGCTTACTCTTTTGATCTCTGCCGAAGGAGATCGCCTGTGTCTCTGTCTAAAAAAGATGTTGAGACTCTGGAAAGAGTGCAGAGAAGAACAACAAAGATGATTAGGGGACTGGGGGATAAAACAGTTGAAAAACAGTTCTGTTCTAACCCAGGATTCATCAAACGTAATTAAACACAAACTTGTTTTAAAAGAGAAACCTATTTTATTGCAACGCTGGGAATTACTTTCATTCCCAGCCAGAAATAATCTTAAACAGTTCCCCAAGATAAGCTCATGCCTTTCAGTTCTGTAGAATGCTGCCAAAAAACAGAAGTATCCAATTAATTATAACAGAAACCAATTGAAGTACCAGAAAAAAGCAACCAGAGTTCACAGAGCTTCAAGGAGAACTCGGAATCTAGAATTACTTTGCTTCCTGCAAAAGTTTCGTCATTGAGGTCTGACTTTTATCCCTTATGGGAGGGGCAATTGCCTTCCAGCCTTACTCCCAAGTTTCCCCTTTTGTTTCAGCTGCTCTTGCCTTCTAGCAGCTCTGTGCATGTGCGCACTGGGAACAGGCTCCCTTTGCTCTTCTGCCTCGCTGCTGCCAGACTCCAGAGGCTCCAGAGGCAGCACTCCACTCCCAGATGGTCCTGGCCCCATCTCTGCATCAGACACAGGACCCTCGTCCAAGACTTTTCCAGACTCCCTGACTGGTCCCCTTTCTTCCTCTCTGTCCAACTCTGCTGCCGTCTACATCGTCTGTCGGCAAACCACTAACTAGTTGCAGGAATTGGATTTGCATACTTTAATGAAAAGAAGGAATAAGGGTGACACAATATCTCATGGGCTGCCACAACAAAGAAGGGGTCAAGCTATTCTCCAAAGCATCTGAAGCAGAAGTGGTATTCAGCCGGTTCAGACCAGTTCTGGTGGACCAGTAGCAAAAATTGGCAAATACCATCTCTGGCTGGCCCCAAACCGGTAGGAAAAATTTTTGAAACCTACCCCTGACTTGAAGGCAGGACAAGAAGCAATGGGTGAAAACTAATCAGGAAGAACTAAGGAGAAATTTCCTGATCATGAGAACAATTAATCAATGGAACAACTTGCCTCCAGAAGTTGTGGATGCTCCAACACTGGAAGTGTCTAAGAAGAGACTGGACAGTCAGAATCTGTCTGAAATGATATAGTGTCTCCTGCTTGAACAGGGGGTTGGGCTAGAAGACCTCCAAGGTTCCTTTCGACTCTAATTCTCCAAAGTACAATTCATACAATTCAAAAATGAAGGCAATTCATTTCTACAACTGAAACCCGGAGGGAGGGTTATCAAAATGGCTTCCACGTTTTGTAGTGGCTTCTCTAATTTTCTTCCAAGATTGTTTCCTCCTTATGCAACATTCCTTTTACCGCATGGACTTGGAACAGACCATAGCTAGCCAAAAGGTCTTGGATGAAGGATTGACAAAAGAATTGGGGGTCCTGTTTGTTGCAGCCAGATTGAGCCCTGTCTTTTAACCAGATTGATGGGCTTCACCCCCTCAGGTATGGTCCTGTTCAAGGACATATTATTGGCCCTATCGGGCGAGAGGCTGGACATCCGTTGTCCTCGAGTTACAACCGTCATGGAGTCTTCCCATTAAGGATCATAGGTTGTGACTGCTTTAATAATAAATTGGGCCACCCATGGAGGCTCCATCATTACCAACCTCCAGTGATCTATTCCATACATTTTTCTCATTACCTGTTAATGAGGGGGTCTTCAAACTTGACAGTTGTAAGACTTGTGGACTTCAACTCCCAGAATTCCTTGTCCAGTCATGTTAGCTCAGGAATTCTGGGAGTTGAAGTCCACAAGTCTAAAACTTGCCAAATTTGAAGACCTTTCTGTTAAATCATCACTTTAATAATTGTTGGAAGAAAATATCCTTCTGGGTTCAGTTCCAAGTGGGGAAAAAGACACTGGAAATAAGGTGACTGCTTGGAAAGGTGGTTTAATGGTGGACAGGATCATGTGCTTGGGAGCTCCTGGATGAAAAAGAGAAGAAATAAGTGCCTGGGTTTTATACCCTCTGTTGGGATTTGAATTTGAGCTTGTATTCTGATTGATTGTCAGACTCCCATGTGGCCATGTGGGGGCAAATCTGTAGGCTGTCCTGACTCCCAGGCTTGGTTGAGCCTTGCTGGATGATGATGTAATGAAAGGGCTTTGGGCAATTCCTATTATGGCTCTCTATTTGGAGGAGATAGATCTTTGTTATGTAGAATAGACTGGCCCAGGCCTTAATGGCCCATTGACAAAGATTGTGGGGGGCTGAGTTTCTGCCTCTCTGAGTTTCTACTTCTCTTCTAGGGGAAATATTATGCCTGTTTAGTATATCCTTAAATATTTCATTTTTTAAGGAGAGGGGATGGGTTTTTAACTTCCAACATAATTTAAAACAAATTATTGTTTTAACAAAACTTCAATGTGTTCTAAATCAACTGCTATTTTTTTTCCCACTTGACCCCACGATTTATTCTACTAATCGTGGCATCATAGGAATCCAGCAGATAGGGAAACTCCACCATCTGATTGTCATGCTGACCCGTAACGGAGAAATATCACGATCCCCACATCATCAAGGTAGGAAATAAAATCTGTGGCTAATGCCAGCTCTGCAGCTTTTAGAACTTGTGACTTGGAAAACCAGGCCCTCTTCTTCCTTTGGGGTGCGATAAACTCCTTCACCAAGGATAATTAATTTTTATATAGAGAAAAAGAAAATACATAAAATGCCTTGAGAACTTGAAGGCGCGAACTCGCAATTCAGCAGTAAAGGAAGAAGAGAGAAATCGGAGCCCGACTGAAGGAGAGGCAGCATTTGTGAGAATTTTTCCCAACGCACCCAAAAAATAGGGGGCAAACTGCTGATGTTTAAAATTAGATTTGCCTGTGAAATGATTCAGGAACTCGCAATCCTAAAGTTTCCCAGGGGTGCAGAACTCACCCAAATACGGGGGTTGAATGGATAAAAGATGATCAGTGCACAATCAAAATGTCAGTCAATCCACCAGATTGAAAACACACTGCTAAATTAAAGCATAAAAATGTAGTGGAGATTTCAGACAACTTGGTGGTATGTTCTTTGCTAGACCAGGGTGTTTCAATCTTGACAACCTGAAGATATGCAAACTTCAATTCCCAGAATTCCCAACATAGTTGGCTGGGGAATTATGGGAATTGCTGCCGATGGTTGAGAAATCCTGCTTTAGATAAATCCAATTTCCCAGGTTCCTGCAGAATTGCAATCTTTAACCAGAAACTCAAAAACATTTTTTTTTTTCCTGAACTTATATTCCTGGTCTGACTCAAACTTCCTTTTCTTCACCTGGATTTGACTGGCAAGAGACGGTAAATATTTGCCATGATGAGCTGTCAATTTTGCATTCCTTCCTTCCTCCATTCTCCTCTTTCTTTTCTTTTCCTTTCTTTTCCTTTCCTTTCCTTTCCATAGTAAAATGAGTTTAGCACAACTCTTAATGACTTTCTGGATACATTAGTTTCTTGGGAATCATAGAGACCTGGGCTGCTTTCTACTAGGGTATTTGGTCAATTCTCCAATCTGACCTATTGGGATTTCCTAGTGATCTCCCATCCACACATTACCTTGTCCACCATGGCTTCATTTTCTGGCCTCTATTTAGTACTGCAAAATCTGGGGAAATCTCTTGCTGGCTGCAGATGGAAGAGGAATGAGGGCCCTGCATTCTAGGCATCCATATCTCCATCGTACTTCCATCAAAACTGAATAATATTATCTGTGCATTGGGTCTTCAAACTTGACAGCTTTAACACTTGTGGACTTCAACTCCCAGAATTCCTCCTCCAGTCATATTAGCTCAGGAATTTTGGGAGTTGAAGTCCACAAGTCTTTTAAACTTGCCAAGTTTGAAGACCCTTGAATTCTCGTGGAATGTTATTTTTGCTTTTGAGAGCTCCACTTCACCAAATAGATCAAGATGTTCCAGGTTCTGCAATTCTACAATTAAGGTCAGAACTGGAAACTGCAGTTGTTTCTAATTGCCCTCTTAATTGTATGGAAGCTATATCCTGTGATAATTTTATTTTTTGCTAACTGAAAAAAAAAGTTCCTTTGGTGGTGGGACTTTCAAATGATGATATTTTGAAAAATGGCATTCACCTTTGCAACAAGTACCACAATTTTAACTCAACAATTGCATTGATTTGCTTAACAACTGTGGCTAGAAAGGTCATAAAATGAGGCAAAACTCAATTAACAACCATCTCGTTTAGCAACAGAAATTTTGGGCTTAATTGTAGTCATAAGTCAAAGAGTACTTGCATTTTGACTGAAATTAATACTCAAATACTTCAGTGTTCCGCACCATCCCAAAATGCAGTTCGTGTAAATTCTGATTTTTTTTTTCATCAGGAAATTAAAGCACAAGAAGCCATTCTTGTCTATCAATCTGCTGCAATCTATAATTACAAACTGCTGGTTCATTGATTGATTGACTGACTGACTGATATTTGTTTGGAAGGAGTCCAAGGTAGAATGTGCAACAATACAAATAAAAATTCTCTCAAATATCAACCACCATGACAGACAATTGTCTGATAACATTTTGCCCTTGAGTCAACATTTATCTTGCAAATGTTCATGCAAATTTGACCTATGTCTAAAATAGATGGAGAGGGGAGGCAGCTACTTTGCAGGAATAACCTTCATTTTCAAGGTTAATAACCAAGCGCTGTTGTGGCACAGTGGTTAGAATGCAGCACTGCAAGCCACTTCTGCTGACTGCCGGCTGCCAACAGTTCAGCAGTTCAATTCTCACCAGGCTCGAGGTTGACTCAGACTTCCATCATTCTGAAGTCAGTAAAATGAGAACCCGGATTGTTGGGGGCAAGAGGCTGACTCCACTTAGAGAGGGCTATAAAACACTGTGAAGCGCTATATAAAAGAGGGCTGTGAAAATATTTACAGACCCCTCACATCCTGGACATAAACTGTTTCAACTCCTTCCCTCAAAACGACGCTATAGAGCACTGCACACCAGAACAACTAGACACAAGGATAGTTTTTCCCCGAAAGCCATCACTCTGCTAAACAAATAATTCCCTCAACACTGTTCAATTATTTACAAAGTGTACACTACTATTACTGTTAATCTTCTCATCATTCCTTATCACCCAATCCCTTCCACTTGTGACTGTAGGACTGTAACTTTGTTGCTTGTATCCTTACGATTTATATTGACTGTTTCCTAATATGATGTGATTGTTGACTGTACCCTATGACTATCATTAAGTGTTGTACATTATGATTCTTGATTCTTAACGAATGTATCTTTTCTTTATGTATACTGAGAGTATTTACACCAAGACAAATTCCTTGCGTGTCCAATCACACTTGGCCAATAAAGTATTCTATTAAATCTATTAAAATCTATATATATATATATAACAAGTGCTATTGCTGTAACTCAGAGTTCCACCAATGGGGAGTGCTTTTGTGGGATGGGCAGGCACATTTGCACACGCATGCAAGCACGAGAAACCTGTTGCTCGCACGCGTGGGGCTTTGAGCACCTGCAATTACAATGCAACTACAACCATTATAACCAATTCTATGTGGGACAAACAGGATTTGTAAACACCAGCTGGTAGTCAGATGCCCCGATCCCAAATCCTTCATCTCTACCCACACCAACACCAAAACAGCACCAGTACGATTGGAGCAACGCAAAAATAATCGGCCATGCATCATTGGTGGGCTGCTAAGTGGTCAGCGAGTTTCGGGCGAACCCTTAGCTCAGAGGTGGGATTCAATTTTTTTTACTACCGGTTCTGGGGGCGTGGCTTGGTGGGCGTGGCTTGGTGGGCATGGCAGGGGAAAGATACTGTAAAATCTCCATTCCCACCTCATTCCTGGGAGAAGGTTACTGCAAAATCCCCATTCTCTCCCCACCCCACTAGCCTGCTTTCCAGCTCCGTTCTCCTGTGCAGGGCAACAAAAGAAGACCCAGCCAATCAGCTGGGACTCAGGAGGCAGAGAATAGATGGGGGCAGAGCCAGTCAGAAGTGGTATTTGTTGGTTCTCCAAACTACTCAGAATTTCCACTACTGGTTCTCCAGAACTGGTCAGAACCTGCTGAATACCACCTCTGCTCTAGTTGTGATCTGGTCCCAATCATGGTCGTAAATCGAGAACTACTTGGTACCTGATCTTCCCCTGAAAGAAACTCCTTTACAGAGAAGATCCTGGAGAGAAATACCTTTTAGGGGGAAAGAAGCCATCCTTTGGGGATGGCCCATGTTCTTCTGGATCTTTTTTCCCTTTTCATAACTTTTTCCACGAGAATATCAATCTCCTGGAATGCTGACAGTTATAGATGAGCTTTCCCATGCCGATATTGATTCATGAGATTGGGCATTCGCGCGGAAAGGAAAAAGAAAGAAAATTGAGTTCTTAATGCACTGAAAAATGGCAAGTGCCTCTCCTGCAAGTCTCTAATGTCTTCTCGAGGTGTTTTACTTTTCTTTTTTGACAGAACTCCCATTTTACAACTCTGTAATCCCTTATTTCAAAATAGAGTCGGGATAACGGGATGGAGCTAAGCATTTACTGGCTGGATGCCCTCCCTGATGCCTACGTGGAGTTCACAGTAGATATGTTGTTTTTTTGCACCTTGGGAAAAAAGCATCTGTCACTACCTAGGATTGAACTCTCAACTTTCAGAGTGGGAGGTGACTTTACCACTAGGCTACTACTCCGCTCTGCTTTGACAAGACAGTGGAAAAAAGAAACTCCCCAGATGATCAATCTTTGTGGACCTCAGCAGAAGACAGTTGCTGGATTCAACCTTCTGGAGATGTGTGGGAGATTGTGGAGCAGGCAGGTAGTCCTTGACTTACGACCACAACGGAGCCCCAAATTTCCATTGCTAAAACAGACTGTTGCTAAGTGAATTTTGCCCCATTTTATGATCTTTTTTTCACGATTGTTAAGTGAATCACCGCCATTGATAATTTAGTAATCCAGTTATTAAATGAACCTAGCTTCCTCATTGTCTTTACCTACCAGGAGGCCACAAAAGGGGATTGCATGACCTTGAGACACAGCAACGGTCATAAGTACGAACCATTTGCCAAGTGCCTGAATTTTGATCACATGACCATGGGGGATGCTGCAAAGGTGGTAACTGTGAAAAACTGTCATAAGTCACATTTTTCGGTGCTGTAGTAACTTCGCAACGGTCCCTAAAGGAACGGTTGTAAGTCAAGGATTATTTTCATTGATCCAATTTTGCTTGTGATTCTTTTAACCATCATGTCTCTCTCTCACACACACACAAACACACACACCGCACAAATATATAGACACAGATGGGTGGCTATTTTGACAGCTCTATTTTGCCATGCTGTGTGTAAAGGGACTAGCAGTTGATTTTCTCCACTGTAGTTGATGCCAGAGAAGAGAGGCAAACAAGAGTAATCCACCCTTGTGCAGCCTTGTGTAACAGAAAGTGAAAATGACCTTGGAAGATGGAGAAGAAGAGATGCTGCCTTGGGAACAATCAGATAAGAGAACACCCCCCCCAAAAAAATGACAGGCAGGGGAAAAAATATCAGAAAAGCAACCTCCCAATTTCTCTGACTACAAATGAGAGCCAGGTGCAGTGGTGGCATTCAACCGGTTCACACCAGTTCACGTAAACTGGTAGCAAAGATTTGGCATGAGTTGCCGAACCAGTAGTAACTTCTGGCTGGCCATGCCCACAACCCAGTCTCCCCTCCCCTCCTGCCCAGTCAATCCTTATTGCACATGCACAACATTGCACATGTCCGACATCACTGACTGCGTTCTTTTCCATCCAGTCATTCCTTAAGGTATTTCTTTTTTTTCCCTCCCGACAATCAGCTGTTGCTATGATCAGCTGTGCCAGGGATTCCCCTGGCTGTCCCCTACCCCCCCTTTTTTTGCCTTTCTGGGCCCCAGGGAAACTTTCTGGGAGCAAAAACGCCCCCAGGAGGCTTGCCTGAGGCCCAGAAGGGCCAAAAAATGGGGGGAGGTTTTGCTGCAAAAACAAAGCCATGCCCACCCAGTCACATGGCCACGCCCACATAACCACACCCGCCTAGCCACACCCATAGAACTGATAGTAAAAAATTTTGAATCCCACAACTGGTCAGATGGATGTAGTGATTAACGCACTGGCTAGAAACCAGGAGATTGTGAGTTCTAGTTGTGCCTTAGATATAAAAGCCAACTGGATGACTTTGTGCCAAACACCAGAAGACGATGGTTTCTAGTCCCAGCTTAGGCATGAAAACCAGCTAGGTTAGTTTGGAACAATTACCAGGGGACTGTGAGTTCTAGTTGTGCCTTAGATATAAAAGCCAACTGGGTGACTTTTTTGCCAAACACCAGAAGACCGTGGTTTGTAGTCCCAGCTTAGGCATGAAAACCAGCTAGGTTACTTTGGAACAATTACCAGGAGACTGTGAGTTCTAGTTGTGCCTTAGATATAAAAGCCAACTGGGTGACTTTGTGCCAAACACCAGAAGACGGTGGTTTCTAGTCCCAGCTTAGACATGAAAACCGGCTAGGTTACTTTGGAACAATTATCAGGAGACTGTGAGTTCTAGTCTTGCCTTGGGCACAAAAGCCAACTGGATGATTTTGTGCCAAACACCAGAAGACAGTGGTTTCTAGTCCCAGCTTAGGCATGAAAACCAGCTAGGTTACTTTGGAACAATTACCAGGGGACTGTGAGTTCTAGTCTTGCCTTGGGCACAAAAGCCAACTGGGTGACTTTGTGCCAAACACCAGAAGACAGTGGTTTCTAGTCCCAGCTTAGGCATGAAAACTGGCTAGGTTACTTTGGAACAATTATCAGGAGACTGTGAGTTCTAGTCTTGCCTTGGGCACAAAAGCCAACTGGGTGACTTTGTGCCAAACACCAGAAGACAGTGGTTTCTAGTCCCAGCTTAGGCATGAAAACCAACTAGGTTACTTTGGAACAATTACCAGGAGACTGTGAGTTCTAGTCTTGCCTTGGGCAAAAAGCCATCTGGATGACTTTGTGCCCAACACCAGGAGACAGTGGTTTCCAATCCCACCTTAGGCATGAAAACCGTCTGGGTTACTTTGGACCAATAACCAGGAGACTGTGAGTTCCAACTATGACATTTTGGAATGGAAATAAGATTTGCCCTTTTAAATAATCAGATGTAGGTAGATCTCAATTTACAACAGTTCATTGAGTGACTGTTCAAAGTTACAACAGTGCTGAAAAAAGTTACTTACAACATGTCTTCACACTTACAACCGTTGCAGCCTCCCCAAGGTGTTCAAAATTCAACATTCAGAATTTGGACCTTTGATGTGGTAATATTGACGGCTGCAAGATTACTTTATGCGCAAAAATGGAAGGACGTTTCAATCCCCACAAGAGATGGATAGTTGCCAAAAAAAAAAAATCTTGATGGAGTTAGCAGAGATGGCTAAATTGACTGCTTTGATAAAAGAAAAGAAAAAAATCACAAATACTTTTCTTTCTACTTGGAAACCGCTTCTGAACCTTGTGCTCGAGATGCAGGGGGGAAATGGAACTTTGATTTTGGGTTTTACTCATTAGATAGATCTGTTGTTATAGAAATACCATGTTTCCCTGAAAATAAGACCCTGTCTTATTTATATTTTTGCCACCAAAAAAGGCACCAGGTTTTATTTTGGGGGGATGTCATCCACTAACCTCACTTGAGCGCATTACCCCTGGCCTCCTTTTCACTGTCACAGCCCTTCAGGAACTTATTTTTATTTATTTTATTTGTTTTGTCAAACAATTATTAGATAACAGGTATAAGTATAAACATGGTTATAAATACATGAAATGGATACGAATAAAAAAAAGAAAAGAAACAATAGGACAGGGACGGTAGGCACATTTTGGTGCGCTTATGCATGCCCCCTACAGACCCTTAGGAAAGGGGTGAGGTCAATAGTAGAAAGTTTAAAGTTTTTGGGTTTGGGGAAGAAACCACAGAGTCAGGCAGAGTATTCCAGACATTGACCACTCTGTTGCTGAAATCATATTTCCTGCAATCAAGTTTGGTACGGTTTATCTTTAGTTTATATCTATTTTGTGCTCTTGTATTGTTTTGGTTAAAGCTGAAGTATTCATTGATAGGTAGGACATTGCAATATATAATTTTATGTACTATACTTAGATCAAACCGAAGGCAGCATAGTTTAGGTTGTCTAGGTCTAAAATTTCAAGTCTGGTGGCATAAGGTATTCTGCTATGAGTGGAGGAGTGGAGGACTCTTCTCGTAAAATATTTCTGGACTTTCTCAATTGTATTAATATCAGGTATGTATTACGGATTCCAGACTGATGAGCTGTATTCAGGTATTGGTCTAACAAATGGTTTATATGCTCTAGTTAGTAGAGTGATATTAGCAGAGAAAAAGCTACACAGAATTAGGTTAACAATTCTTAATGCCTTTTTGGCTATGTAGTTACAGTGGGCTCTTCTTCTTCTGCAGCTGGCAAGGCTTTCCTAAAGGCCTCTGCAGCCAATAACACAGCTCTGGATCGATCCGGAGCTTTGTTATCAGCTACAGAGGCCTTCAGGAAAGCTTTGCCTGCCTTGCCAGTTGCTGAAGAAATGGGCCAGCATGGCAGGTGTTGGGGTGTGTGAGGCCTAGTTACAGCTGTCCAAAGGTAAGTAGTAGGACAGCTCCACCCCTCCATCCCCACCCTAGCTTAATTTTTACCAATGCACACTGGAGTGGGTGTGGTTTTAATTAGGGCTTATTTGGGGGGTAGGGCTTATATTGAGTTCATGCATAAAAATCAAGCTAGGACTTACTTTCAGGGTAGGTCATATTTTCGGGAAAACAGGCTAGCTACTATATACTATTATATAAAAGTAAGAAGTTGAGGTTCAATGTTATTTCTTATTCTACTGCACCAAAGGGAGTCAAAGGTCAATGCCTTTTCTTTCTTTTTCCCTTCTTTATCCTTTTCCCTTCCTTCGTATATTTCCATATTTTTCCTATTATTTGCTTTTTCTGTTTTTGTATTTTATATTACAGACTAATTAAAAAGGATTGACATGGATTTCAAGAAAAAAAATCCAGACGCTTAGCAACTGACTCGTATTTACGACGGTTGCTCTGTGTCCTGTGGAGTTATGGGATCCCCTTTTGTGACCATCTGGCAAGCAAAGTCAATGGGGAAGCCAGTTTTACTTAACAACTGTGTTATTAACTTAACAGTGATTCATTTAACAGCTGCGGCAAAAAAAGGTCGCAAAAAGAGACAAAGCTCATTCTAAAAATCTGTCTCACTTAGCAACAGAAATTTGGGGCTCAATTGTGGTCATAAGTCGAGGACTAGCTTTATTTGCTTATTTTTAGACTCCTTCTAGGTCATTCCCAAAGGGCAATATTCTCTCTTTTGCTCTCTGTTCTTCTTTGCTTTTAAATATGGAGTCAGGTCCTCCTTAATGTAACCTTTTCATCAGCTTTCATTGTTTTGATGCTCTCTCTCCGCTTCTCCAACGTTCAGATTGCTTTGACAGCAATGCATTAAAAATAAATACACAATAAAATAAATGACTTTTAAGTTTGGTTACTGATGGTTTAATTGTCGTGTTTTGAATGTACCTTTATCGTGCTGTCAGCCACCCTGAAAATCCTTGTCAGGTGGGATATAAATCTAACAAAGAATCATAAAGGTGGCAGCAGCTTATTTCCTTAGAGCTACCAAAAAAAAAATCCCTCTTGAGAAGGTTTGAAATTAAGAAGAGGGAGGAGAAAGAAGATTAATTTTTCCTTGCAAACTTTGCGGACAGATTAGGATAAGGCCCAAAGCAAAAGAAAAGGGAAAAAAAAACAAAAAAACAACCACCAGAATTTTTATTGAAAACAGTCATCATCTTTTGATGTCTGAGAAATTTGTCAATGTATTTGTTTAACAAGCCTGAATGTCACAATTCTAACAGCTTTTTAAACCGAGGCACAAACAAAATACAACTCCAGTCATAGGAGCAGCAAGCAGAGGACAAAACTAAATTAATCTAATTCAATCAAAAGGTGGCTCCATAAAAAAGAGTTTAGGGTTGAAAATTAAAGCAAAAATGAATATGGACGATCCTCATCTTGCAACCATTCATTTAAATGTTTATGGAGATTCTCAGTCATCCAGGTCGTGGCTGCCCCAAAGGTGCTTTTTTCAAGACGCAACTGGATTTTCTGGTTTTTCTTTGAAGACGTTTCGCTTCTCACCTAAGAAGCTTCTTCGATTCTGACTGAACGGTGGGGAATGGAAGGATTTCTACTCCTTGCAGACAGCTAAGGAGGACCTTCAGTCAACACAATATACGTGCACACTTCATAGCCAAGAATACACTTTAGGCAGAAAAAAATCCACTCTTGAAGTCCACATTTTGGACAGGTTTGGACTGGTTTGAAAAAGGGGTTAAAGAGGCTACCTATGTCAGAAGGGGAGGGATATGACATCATTTATCTCCAGTCTACAACAAAGTCTTTTCAACAGTTGCAAGAAGACTCTACACCAGGGGTGGGTGTTACTACTGGTTTGGTGACTATGTTCTGCATGCGCGTGTAAAAAACTTTAAGCTGTGCCACCCGGACAGCTGAAAAGCGCTGTGTGCTGGTGCGCAGCATTTGAAAAGCCTCTTTTTCCCTGCTTTTTCAACCACAGCTGTGCCACGCAAAGCAGCTGAGATTGAAAAAGCAGGAAATAAAGGATAGGGAAGAGCCCAGGTGGGCGGGTGGGCCAAATAGCAGCAAATACAGAACCGGTTTGGTGTCTGCTGCTCTTCAGAGCTACTGGCTCTATAGAGCCGGGCAGAACCAGTAGCATCCCACCCCTGCTGCACACCAGTGGTGGTATTCTACCGGTTCAGCCTGGTTCTGCTGAGTTGGTAGCGGCGATGAACAACAGAGACTGAACTGTTCTCTCTGCCGCTCTGCTGTTGGGCCCACACTCACCTTTATCCTTTGAATTTGAAGTGCAGCTGCTTTGCGCAGCATAGTAGAATGCCATGCGGCAGCTGCTGAACCAACCGGGAGAGTGCAGGCTTGCAGGAGATGAGTTGGAATGCCTCTGCGCCTGTGCAAAGTGCACGTTTGGTGCATGTGCGCACGCAAAGTATGTGCATGCATGCAAAGTGCACCCACCAAGCTACGCCCACCGAACCAATGGTAAAAATATTTGAATCCCACCACTGCTCCAAACCCATTTGCACCACTCAGGTGACGCTGAGGACATAGACAAAACCCCCAAGTAGCCTCAACAACTTTCTAAAAGGATGCAAATGTCCAGCTGTCTGCAAGCGTGACACATGCAGAACCGGTAGCGTGCAATTTGGAATCCCACCGCTGCTTATGACCGCTTTTCACACTTACAACCATTGCAGCATCCCTGTGGTCATGTGATCCAAATGGAGTCGCTTGACAATTGACTCATATTTATGACAGTTGCAATGTCCCTGGGTCACGTGATCTGTTTTTGACAAGCAAAGTCACTGGGGAAGCCAGAGTTGCTTAACAACCGTGTTCCTAACTTAACAACTGTTGTGACTCACATAACAACTGTGGCAAGAAAGGTAATAAAATGGGGCAAAACTCACTTAACAACTGTCTCCCTTAACAGCAGAAAATTTGGTGCTCAATTGTGGCCGTAAGTGGAGGACTACCTGTACTGCTAACTGGATTTGTAACGGATGTGACCGGACCTCCAATTCCTTTATGCAACCTTGTGCTAGCAGTTGAAATACAAAAACTATAAAGGCACATAACTGCCAATGCTCTAATAACAATAATAATACCAGCATGCTGCTTGCTATTATTAATAATAACAGGAACAACTTCAGCAAAACACCACCATTCAGTGAGTTGTGTGTGTGTATATTTTTGGTATGTGCGTGCGTTTATGTATGTGTACTACAAAATCCTTGTGAAAAGCCTAGGACATGATTTTGAAGGCGAGAGTGATATGGATCTCCGGAGACCTCTGGCTGTTTCCTCTTAGTTATGATTTCTCTATCATCACCCAGTCAAGGCCCCCTTAGCCCTGTGATGTTTGCAAAGATATGGCTTTGTTCCGCTTCAAAACTGGGGCTGAAAACTCCTAACGGCAGCTACGTACCTGGCAGGAAGGGGATGATAAGATAGTTCATCAAATATTTACAGAAGGGCCAACTCTACTCTCCCTGCTGCCCATTTAACTTGTTGTAAAAGCAGAAAAATGGAAAGGGAGTGTATTTTTTTTCCCCGTAGGGAAACCTCAAATTAAGGGAAACAACAATAATAGAAAGGAGGTGAAGTGTAGTTGTTTGTTTATTTCTTCTACTTCTCCTCTTCTTCCTTCTCCTCCTCCCCGCTTCCTTCCTCCTCCTCCTCTTCTCCTCCTCCTCCTCCTCCTTTCTCCTCCTCCGTTTCCCCCTCCCACTCCCCTTTTCTCCTCCTCCCCTCCCCCCTCCTCCTCCTTCCTTTTCCCTTGCTTTTCCTCCTCCTCCTCCTCTCTGCAAATCCCACTCCCTTCTAGCACTGATGATGTTACCTAGTTGGGTAAAGAAATGTCTGCAGAAAATAGCTGAGCTCAGAGATTACCAAGGACCTCACAATTCTCCTCCTCCTCCTTCTTCTCCTTCTCCCTTTTTCCTTTTCCCTTGCTTCCTCCTCCTCCTCCTCCTCCCTGAACCCAACCTCCAAAACCCCAAAACTCTCAGAAAGTTTTCTTGCCCACGTGCTTGTGTAAACTATTCCTCTTGCTCCTCCTCTTGACCTCCAACCTATCGAGCAATTGCGTCCTGAGCCGGATCTGGGAGCAGAGGAGTTTTGTCCCTGGAAGAAAAGCTTCATTCCGAATCTCAATCTCCCTTCCACACGTGCGAATCCGAGCAGGCACCCTCGGGTGTTTTCCCCCGCCCCGGTGACATTTCCCTCGTGGTCGAGCGCAGGCCACCAAGGTGCATTCACAGGCTGGCAGGTTGGTTGCTAGTTGCAACTGCGAGGAAAGCTGGACGGACTTCAGGCGGTGGGGACGAATCGTGCAGAAATGCAAACGGGGCAACGGCAAGCTGGCCCGACCCACGTTGCTTTCCAGCCAGGCCAACCTTCTCCACGAGCCTCCAAGATCGTCCTTCGAAACGAAAGACCGGCCAAAAAAAAAAAAAAAAAATCCCCATTTAGCCCCGTCCACCCTCGACGTTTCCAAGCAACTTTTCCTCTATAGAAGAGCTTTGTGGTCCCTTCCCGCGGCAGCTCTTAATGAAGTGCTGCCCCCTGCTGCCTTCCCCGGGAACTGCACGCCTGATCTGGCAGGAGGGGGTTGGGACGAGAGAGAAGAAGAAGGTTGGGCTGGCAAGGGAGGGGAGGGAGAGGGGAGTTAAATTGGGACACTGTCAGCTCCAGTAAGCATCACCATCTCTGTTGCCATGGGAACGGGAGGGGGGTGGCTGCCACAGAGGCTTGTGGGAAGGGAAAGAACTGCAGAGGTGCAGCTTGCCTTGCAGGAAAGATGGGGAGGGGAGGGGAGCAGCGGAGGAGGGCTTGCAACTGTCTTCCAGATGCTGCCAAATATCTCCTAAAAGTACTCAAGGAATGTGTCAGCCTGCAAGACCACGATGGCTGGTGCCTTTTGCACCGCCGGCTCAATGAGAGAGATTAAGCAAGGTCCCAGGGCCTTCGGACTGACCTCCAGGCCTCTCTCCCGTGCCAGCATGTAAGGCAAGGCCTGGACTGGCACATGGCAAGCCGGTGTGTCCCGTTGCTACAACTTTGGCATGGCTTCCACCTTCATCCCCCAACCCGTTAAATCCACTTCGGGTCGGCCTCTGCCTCCTTAGCTGGTTTCAGGTAGGGTGCTCTCTTGAGCTTGGTTATTTTCTTGCAGGTGTTTCATTACCCAAACTAGGGAACATCAAGCACCGATTGGGTCACCAGTTTGGGTAATGAAACATCTGCAAAAACCAAGGTCAGAGAGCATCAAAGGCTTCTTCTCCTCTTCCTCCTCCTTTCCACAAATAGCCTTCCCTTCTAACACTGACAATATTACCTAGTTTGGGTAATGAAACATCTGCAAGAACCAAGGTCAGAGAGCATCAAATGCTGCTTCTCCTCCTCCTCCTTCTCCTCCTCTTCCTCCTCCTTTTTCTCTTCCTCCTCCTCCTTTTCCCCCTCCTCTTCCTCCTCCTCTTCCTCCTCCTCTTCCTCTTTCTCCTTCTCTTCCTCCTTCCTCCTCTTTCTCCTCTTCCTCCTCCTCCTCTTCTTTCTCCTCTTCCTCCTCTTCCTCCTCCTCTTCCTCCCCCTCTTCTTCCCCTTTCCTTTTCTTCTTCCTCCTCTCCACAAATACCCCTCCCTTCTAACACTGACAACATTACCTAGTTTGGGTAATGAAACATCTGCAAGGAAACAGGTGAACTCACGGAGCATCAAGGTTCCTTCCTTTCAACCCTGAGCTACACCTATTTTCCTTTCTTGCTTTCAGTTTTATTTCAAAGACCGTGACTTTGGCAGCAAGCAGCAGGTTTGAAAGGCGCCCGTTTGGAAGAGGACTAGGATACTACGGGGCCAGCGAAAGGGTTACAAAAGGATGAGCATGTTGCTTGCGGTGATGGGTTTGGTTTGTCTGGGGATTGGTAACCCAACGATAGGAAGGAAGGAAGCCGCCAGTGCAATGTTGAATCCTGAAAAATGTGTCCATGCATTAACAGGATAATCGAGTTAGAAGGGACCTTGGAGGACTTCTAGTCTAACCCCTTGCTTCAGGGGTGGGATTCAATTTTTTTAACAACTGGTTCTGTGGGCGTGGCTTAGTTGGTGGGAATGGCTTGGTGGTCATGTGACTGGGTGGACATGGCTTGGTGGTCGTGTTATTGGCTGGGTGTAGCCAACTCAATATCACTCACATCGAGGCACGCATCTCCTCGTCTGGCCTCTCATGACTATGGGGATGCTGCAACAGTTGTAAATGTGAAAAATGGTCATAAGTCACTTTTTTCAGTGCCATTGTAACTTTGAATGGTCACTCCACACAAGCAAAGTACCAGCAAACAAATGGAAAAAAAAACTCCAGAGACGTTCCTGAGACAGGAAGTCTAGTCCTGCCAAGAATGTAATAAGGGTTAACGGAGAGGCAGTTTCTGTAAGCAACACCAGAATGTTTCCTTCCTGCCTTCCTTACAGGATTAGGCCAGTAATTTCTTCTAACAACCAGTTCTCCGAACTGCTTAGAATGTTAACAACCGGTTCTAACGAATAGGTGCGAACCGGTAGAATCCCACCCCTGCTTCAAATTCTGATTATCTGTTAACCTGACTACCTGTACTGAAAACCCCATTGACTCTGCTTCTAGTGGTTTCTTGCATGGACACAACTATAAGCCCAGCCGAAAAGCCATTTTGGTGTCAGAATGCACATTATGCTGGACACTTGTCTTTCAACCTACTTTTTTTCCCTCTCCTAAAGAAATAAAAAACAAATGCCCTTTGGCCCAATGGCCTAATTTTGAAAAAAAGAGGTTTATTTATTTTTTTCTGGATTTCATTCCTCCAAATAGTTGTCACAGCTATGAAACCACAAAACTTTTTTGGGGAGAGGGAAGGTGGGAGGTAGGTGGTTAAGAAATATGAAATGCAGATAAAAATAAATAAATAAAATCGAGGGGGGGGGAACCCCTCTCCAATTTCACAGCATCTCCTAGCCTTAATCATGCAGTGAGAAAGTAGTTAAGTGCGGTTACTATGGCAACAATTCTTGCTTATCAGAAAATATTTGTTTCTATTTTAGGCCGTTCTGGGATAATTAGGACGGTTCGCCAACTAGTTCAGATGAAGAATGTGGGTTATAAAAGACAGTGCATGGGGTTTGTTTTAATTGTATCAGAATCAGAATAGAAGCTGGAAGGGACCTTGCAGGTCTTCTAGTCCAGCCCCCTGCTGAAGCAGGAGATCCTATACCCATGATGGCGAACCTATGGCACACGTGCCACAAGTGGCATGCAGAGCCATTTGTGGCGGCACACGAACTGCAGGCAAACTTCCCTCACTGCGCATGTGCGTGCCTCATAGCTGATTTTCGGCCGGTTTGAGGCCTTTTTCAGTATTTTCGGATAAACAGGAAGTGATGAAGCGGGGCTAGTTTTCGGCCTACAAAGCTTGCAGAAGCCTGCAGAAGCCTTCCTCAAGCCTTTGGGAGGCCGAAAAAAGACCTCAAACCGGCCGAAAATCAGCTGTGAGGCGCAGTGCAAGTGAGGTGGCAGCGGGGGAGATTGTGCACGCATGAGTAGGGGGTGCACATTGCTTTCTGGGTGCTGGCATGCAAGCGCGAGCGTCCAAGCATGCGCACAATTTTTGGCACATGAGCCCAAAAAGGTTAGCCACCACTGTCCTATACCATTTCAGACAAGTGACTGTCCAGTCCCTTTTTAAAAACCACCAGTGATGAAGCATCCACAACTTCTGAAGGCAAGCTGCTCTGCTGGTTAATTGTCCTCACTGTTAGGAAGTTTCTCCTTAGTTCTAGGTTGCTTGTCTCCTGGATTAGTTTCCATCCATTGTTTCTTGTCCTGCCTTCTGGTGCTTTGGAGAATAAGTTGACCTTCTCCTCTTTGTGGCAACCTCTCAAATACTGGAATACTGTCATCATGTCCCTCCAGTCCTTCTTTTCTTTCTAGACTAGCCATACCCAAATCCTGCAACCATTCTTCATATATTTTAGTCTCCAGGCCTTTAACCATCTTAGTTGCTCTTCTCTGCACTTTTTCCAAAACCTCAACATCTTTTTTGTAATGTGACAAATATCAGGAAATACCGGTAGGCAAAAACCTGGATATTATGTACAATATTGAAATGGTGAGTGGAGAGATTAAGCTAAGATTCTCCTTCTATGATATTCAAACTTGGGGTCAACTGGAAAAATAATAGTGGTCGATTTATTAAAGAAGTACGTAAATCCATAGACTTTCGGGGGGCAGTGGGAATATGAAGTGAATATTTGGCAGAAGAGCCCTGGTGGTGCAGTGTTAAATTGTAGTACTGCAGGCTAAGTTTGCCCACAGTTGAGAGTTCGATCCTGAGTGGCTCAAGGTTGACTCAGCCTTCTGTCCTCCTGAGGACAGAAAGGAGGACCCAGATTGTTGGGGGCAGGATGCTGACTCTATAAACCTCTTAGGGAGGCTGTAAAGCACTATGAAGCGGTATATAAGTCTAAGTGCTAATTCTATTCTATTCAATCCTATCCTATCAAAACCTATCCCATCCCATCCCACTCTACTCTAGTGAAATGTCAAAAAACGGTGTCAAAGCTAGACAAAATACTAAAGTACAAGGCCTGACATGGGCCAGCAAAATTTAATGATGTGTTACAGCACATCATGATGGAAGAAATCGTGGAATTAAACCGTGAGGTCTTTGAATCACTGGACAAAGTGATTGAGAAGACTTTGGACTGCAAGAAGAACCAATCGCTTGATAGTAGATAGAGTAAAAATAGATTGCTAATGGAAACAGGATGTCAACTCATAAAACATTTCTATGCTCACTTTAGAGTCGCCAGGAACAGAAAGGGAGGGGGGGTAAGGAGTTTGAAAATGTACAGCACTTTGGAATCAAAAGTACGTTCCATTCATATCTTGCAAAGATTATAACTAAGCGACTGGAGTTTCTGCTGCGCAAATCTCTAATTGGAGAACATGATTGATGACTCTTGGCTATAGATGTGTTTTGCTGGAGAATGTGAATTATGATACACCCAGAGGGTGGAGGGAAACCAGGGTCAAGAGTGACAGTGGTTTACATGTCTCAGAATCGGCTACACACAGGTCATAACTACATGTTAGCTCCTAATAAATCCTCTGAAGTTTTTGAAGCTTGCCTCGAAGCTCATGATTTAATTAGGGCCACTGCCGGACACAGGAACAATGAAAGCAAAATTTAAATATTTTGGACACATGGAACATACAATGACAGAGTTGAAAAGGACCTTGGAGGTCTTCTAGTCCAATATTCTGTACAAGCAGGCGATTCTTTCTATACCATTCTGGACCAATGACTTCTCCAGGCTTTTCTTCAGAACTTTCAGTGATGGAGCATCCATAACTTCTGAAAGGCAAGCCACTCCACTAATTAATTGTTCTCACTGTCAGATAATTTCTCCCGAGTTCTAAGCTTCTTTGACAAAGCTTCCATTATTCCTTGTTCTGCCCTCAGGAGCTTTGGAGAATATGTGACAGTCTCCTGAAATAATGGAAGAAAACTTAAATGTCTCCCTCCGCCTGATTCCTTTTCTTCAATAGGCTAGATATACCCACAGTTCCCTTCAAGCATTCGTTGTATGGTTTAGCCTCCAGACCCATTATTATCCTTTTTTTATTCTTCTCTGCGCACTTGCTTCACCAAATATGAAGACAAGAATTTTGGGTTGCCTGGAAAAACAAAAGGCATTTTTTAAAAAAAATGTACAACAGAAAAGAAGATTGGATAGATGCTATTATGGATGACACAAGCAGTCAGTGTGTCAGCTCAGAAATATTTCTCTGGTCTTTTAGAGTTGACAGCAGAAAGGGAGTGGGGGAAGTAATGCATACCTTAAATATTTTCATAGATAATTGCTAGCTGGCCGAAGCTTCTGATGCTCAAGATTATTACTGGAGAGCATGATTGATGACTCTTGTCTATGGAGGTGTCCCATTGGAGAATATATATCCAGGGGGTAGGGGGAAGACCAGGGTCAAGGGTGAAATGAATGATGTGTCTGAGTTGGCTGCACCCAGGTAACGCTGGCATTGTTCACTCCTAACAAATGGTATCTTTTTAAACACTGAGAGATGTGGCTAGAGACTCATGATTTGAATGGGGGTGGATTGTCGGAGCCCTGACACAGTGGCTTTAAGAGGTTTAAAAAATAGTTAAAGGTAAAGATTCCCCTCACACATGCATGCTAGTCATTTCCAGCTCTAAGGGGCGGTGCTCATCTCTGTTACAAAGCTGAAGAGGCAGTGCTGTCCAAAGACGTCTCTGTGATCATGTGGCTGACATGACTGAACACTGAAGGCACACAGAATGCTGTTACCTTCCCACCAAAGTGGTCCCTATTTTTCTACTTGCATTTTTACATGCTTTCAAACTTCTAGGTTGGCAGAAGCTGGGACAAGTAATGGGAGCTCACTCCGTTACGTGGTGCTAGGGATTCAAAACCACCAAACTGCCGACCTTTCTGATCGACAAGCTCAGCGTCTTAGCCACTGAGCCACTGCGTCCCAAGAAACAGTTAAGGACATACAATTCTGGGGAAGCTGGAAGCCATTGAATCATAAGAATTTCCACAACATTTTACTGCAGTTGAATAAGTATCTATCCTTCATATGTGTTTGAAAAAAAAATTGTAGGTAGTAACTGGGGAGAAGCAGGGCAGATGGGTAAAACCTGGCTCCTCCCTTTGTTTTACAAATTGACTCTTCCCGGTTAGGAGTTGTAATTTGGGACACAGCACTTCTTTCGCTGAAGAGAAAAGGAGGGGGGATTTGCCCCTTCCTGGCTTGATACGAGGACAAAGGAATCCTGCCTGGATCGAAGGAGGCAGATTTGATAGCCTTCGAAAGCCAGAGCGTAGGATATTTAGAAAGTCTCTTGCATAAAAGAGGAAGGGGGGATTCTTGCCCCTCCCTGCAATTCAAACTGAGGCACAGAACTCAGCATTCCACATTCATTCCTGGCTGCACATTACTTTGCTTTATCACAAATCCAAATTAACAATCTTTATTCTGATGGGTTAGGACTTCATCTTTTACTTTTCTGTCTCCTGCACAGTAGTGTATTTGTAGCTGTGCAGATGCAGATAGATAAATTTCACAAAATATCCATAACAAAGTACGTTTATTGGTTAATCAGGTATTCTCATAACTCACATTTGTGATGAAGTTCTTCTTTAATGACCAATCCTTTGTATATCTGCCTTGCAGGTAAAAGATGGTTATCTCCTAACCCATCTCGTAGCGATAGAAAGAAGCTGCTATGAGTTAGTGAATTCAGGCAAAATTGAGGGAAACTCCCCCAATCCACCGAGGGTCGAGTTAGTGACCAATCAGGATTACAGATGTGGCCATGTGACATGAACTACATTTCCCAGGATACCTTTAACTACACTTCCCATAATGCATTCCCTTAAGAGGACAGCTCACAATTCCTAAGTAATTATCCAATTTCCATAGACTGGCTGGGAGAGCATAGAGATTCTCAGTCATCCAGGTCATGGTTGTCCCAAAGGTGTTTTTTCAAAAGCAACTGGACTTGCTTTGTTTTTCTTTGAAAACATTTCGCTTCTCATCCAAGAAGCTTCTTCTTCTTCAGACCTGGAGAAGCTTCTTGGATAAGAAGGGAAACATCTTTAAGGGGAAAAAAAGCAAAGGAAGTCCAGTTGCATTTTGAAAAAGCATCTTTGGGACTGCAGTTGAATACATGCTTTGGATTTTTAGATTTTACTAAGCACAGAGCAATCCATAAAATTCAATGGAGGCAGCTAGTGGGAAAACAAAGTTTGAAAATGGTGGGAATTCATTAAAAAAAAGACTGTAAAAGTTTAAATGCTAATAATCCTCTATCTTCAGTTGTACTGTTAGTTCAGTGGCACACACATTTAATTAATAATAATACTGGTGAACTGAAATAGAACATAATGACAAAAAGCTACGGTTAATTCAGCCATCTTGGATTAAATGACTTGTGATGATTTTATTAATTGCAACAGCATCTACGTACAGCTGAAAACCAGCATCTCATACATGTGTAAGTATTAATCAATCTGCAGAGTATTAGCAGCATTATTTTCCTCTTGAGGGGAAAAAGTCCTTTGGCTGCCTACAAAAATGATCCGGAAAGGACCATGTACTACCCTGTAGTATACTCATCCCTTCGAAAATGGATAAACAGGAATTGCTAAATTAAACAAAGTTTTCTGATCTACTTTGCCACAACTTAGAACATAGAATAACAGAATTGGAAGGGACCTTGGAGGTCTTCTAGTCCAACCCCCTGCTCGACAGGAGACCATAATTTCAGACAAGTTGACTGTCTCTTCTTAAAAGCCTCCAGTGATGGAGCGCCCACAGCTTCTGAAGGCAAGCTGTTCCACTGGTTAATTATTCTCATTATTAGGACATTTCTCCATATTTTTTTTAGGTTGCTTTTCTCCTTGATTCGTTTCCATCCATTTTTATTTTCTTGTCACTTATTTTCTTGTTTCAACTCGGAATGCTCAGAGAAGCATCTACATCCTCCTCCTTCTTCTGCTGCTGGGTAGGGGATCTCCAGAGGCCAAAGGGGCTCTATGCTGAGTATTCAGATGTGCCCTCTCAAGTTTGCTTGTTGGTCTCTCGTGCCAGCTGCCAAATGGATTCAGTTGTGGGAATGTCAGAGCTGTGGCCAAGGAAGGCATCACCAATGTAGCTTCTGCAGCAGAGATAGTATTCAGCAGGTTCTCACCAGTTCTGGAGAACCAGTAGCAGAAATTTTGAGTAGTTCGAAATACCACCTCTGACTGGCCCCGCCCCCATCTATTGTCTGCCTCCTGAGTCCCAGCTGATTGGCTGGTCTTCTTTTCTTGCCCTGCACAGGAGAACGGAGCTGGAAAGCAGGTTAGTGGGGTGTGGAGGGAATGGGATTTTTCAGTGTCCTTCTCCTGGAGTGGGAAGGGAATGGATATTTTGCAGTATCCTTCCCCCACCACACCCACCAAGCCACACCCACCAAGCCACGCCCACCAAGCAACACCCACAGAACCGGTAGTAAAAAAATTTGAATCCCACCACTATTCTGCACCATATCTGTTGTCTCTTAGCCAGGGGTGGGATTCCACCAGTATAACAACCAGTTCAGTGATTGTGCACTTTGCGTGCACGCACACACTTCACATGTGCGTTTTGCATTTAGAAAAGCTCTAATACTTACCTCTACAGCAGTCCCTGTGACTAAAACAGCTGAGGCATGACAAACCGCTCTGCCATGCGAATCAGCTGTGCTCTAAACCCAGTAAATAAGGTACAGGAAAGAGAAGGGGCAGGCAAGCTTGTCACAGCGAACTGGTTCGTTGTCAGCTGATCTTCGCAGCAAGGGGTTCACCCGAACCAGTCTGAACTGGTAGAATCCCATCCCTGCTCTTAGCCTTGCTAAAGGGATAGACCAAAGCGGTGTCAGGCACAAAAGACCAGGTTCACACATGAAGGTCCAACTAAACTCATTTATTGCTAAGAACAAAAACAAACCCGCAACTATCGTCCCAACTAATGATCAGCAGCTGCTTGGAGTTAGATAAGGGCCAACAGGCTTCAAGGGACGTTGGACTTACTTCGTGTGTGACAACATAGGGATTCTAGGCTCATCCCTCTTTTAACTCCGCCTCTCAGCTCTGCCCCTCCTTCTCCCTAGAGCAGTCATCCAATCCTAGGGTGAAGGGGGTTATATTTAGAAATGAAAGTGTCCTTCCCCAAATCCTTAGCAATTTATTTCTTTGCCCCTCCTCTGTCCCTGCCGTTTGGACAGGATGAAACGACCCATAATTTCCAGGAAGCATATCAGAAGTGGACCACATCCCACAGCAAACCAGTTGGACTCAACTGCCCCAAATCCTTTCTAATCCCTTAGAGAAGCAAACCTCTCCATATTTGCCCAGAAGCGATTTGAATTGCTGGGTTTTTGGTCCTTGTTACCTTGCAGCCCTCTCTGTATTTCAGGCTGCAGCCTGAGCCTGCCATTTGGATCGCTGTGGTGCATCCAATGTCCTGGAAAGCCTGGTCTAATTAATATGCATGCGGCATCCAGATGGAGGAGGGACAAGTAAATCCCAGCATGCAACTGCATGGAGATTTCAGCCTCTCTCTTGGTGCAGATGACCATCTGTGAGAGAGAAAGAGAGAGAGACAGAGACAGAGAGAGAGAGAGAGACAGAGAGAGAGAGAGACAAGAGAGAGACAGAGAGACAGAGAGAGCGAGAGAGAGAGAGAAAGAGAGAGAGACAGAAATAGAGAGACAAAGTGACAGAGAGAGACAGAGAGAGAAACACAGAGACAGAGAGAGAGAGCAAACGGCCAAGTCAGTTTAAAAGCAAAGATTCAGATGATGAACAATGAGAAAGTAGGAGGGGATTAAATAGCATTGATTAAAAAAACTGGGTTAATACAGTATGGTACAGCTTGCAAAAAAAAAATTCTCCATGGATTATGCTGAAGGTTATGGATATTGGACAACCACAGATCCGGAAGGAAAAGCAAGTGAAAAGTCAGCAACTTTGCAAAGATTTTCCCTCTGGATGGTTAATTTTCCTTGCCCCTTCAGTGCACAAATACAGACACATACACACAACACACACGCGGGCTCTCGTCCTTCGCTTGTTGCTTTCTGTAAACATGCGCAATAGATAAAATCATCCCAAATAAAGTTATTTGCCGGCATAAATGAATACATCACGCCTGCTGTTGAAATAGCAAGAGTGATTTGTCTCTGGAGAAATCACGCGAGAAAGACTGACAAGGTGGAACACCACCCACCCACCCCACTCATTTGCATATGCAGATCTGCCTAATTATTCAGCTTGCAATTAAAAGCCTTGCGTGTCAGCAAATGAGCCTCATTAGATGCGTTTATCTATGATAATCGGCTTTATTACCCACAAAATAGATTCCCCTTGACTTCACAAGCCAAGAGGGTTGCCGGTGAACTGGTCAGACATTGCGCTCACGGGTGAAGGCGAGTGGCAGGCTGAAAATTGATGATGAAAGCTGCCCAGCCTCTTTCAAAGAGCCGGAGATGAAAAGGAACAGATGACTTCTTTGTAAGCTAGGATTCACCAGCAAGGCAAAGCCGGTCTCCCCTTTTGTTTTGGAGTGACCACCAGATACAGAATAAACAGAGTTGGAAGGGACCTTGTAGGTCATTTAGTCCAAAAAAATCCCCGCCCAAGAAGGAGACCTGATGCCATTTCTGACAAAATGGCAGTCCAGTCTCTTCTTGAAAGCCTCCAGGGATGAAGCCACCACAACGTCTGAAGGCAACTTCTGTTCCATGGCTTGACGGTCCTCACTGCCAGAAACTTTTTTCCTTGCTTCCAGATTGAATCTCTCCACCAGACCCATCAAGTTAATTTGATACTAAAAATCTTTCTCTTGATATGAAAAGCAGACCCTGCCATCCAATAGTGGTATTCTACCGGTTCAGCCCGGTTCAACCGAACCGGTAGTAAAAAAAAAAATGCTACCAGTTTGGCTGAACCGGAATTTCCGACAATCAGCTGGGCGCGATCAGCTGTGCTGCACGGCTTTCATTAGCTAGAAAACAGGAACTCATCGGATTTCTTGCTTTCTAGCTAATCTAAATTGTGCAGCACGGCTGATTCTCCCTCACTATTATACTTACCTCAGAAGATTTAAAAATGTTTCTTTTTTTCAGTGCCCGGGAGGCTTCCCTGAGGCCCAGTAGGCAAAAAATGGGGCACGCAGGGGGGAGGTGCTGTGAAAGGGAAAAAAACCATATAGCCACATCTGCACAGTCACATGACCACCTGGCCACACCCCACCTAGCCACGCCCACCTAGCCACACCCGCGGAATTGGTAGTTTAAAAAAATTGAATCCTACCACTGCCGCCATCCTTTCTGGCATCTTCAGCAAGATGAGGACCTATCTATTTGGACAGGACAGGTCTTCCTCTGTGGTTTACATACAGGGAGTTCTCAACTTGCAATCGTTCATTTAGTGACCAAAGTTACAACGGCCCAGAAAAAAAGTGGCCGTTATGATTGTTTAGTGCACTTAAGACTGGAAAGGGCTTTCTAGATTTACAGGTAGTCCTCGACTTACAACAGTTCACTTAGAGATCGTTTGAAGCTACGATAGCATTGATTTTTCCATAGTGAAAATCATTAAGCCGGGGATAGTGGAGTTGAAACTGAACAATTCAGTGTACAACTGAACACTGCATAATGGCACTGAATTGACTTATGAACATTTTCATACTTATGACCTGTCAGAATTTGCAGCAATCCAACCAGCACATAAGTAAATAATTCAGCAGGATTCATTTACAGAAGAAACTTGTTTGTATACAATAATATAAAACATGGTGCATGTATACAATACCCATGCAGCTCTTGCAATGTGGTAGCAAGTACAGGGACAAGAAGCAGAAGCAACCAGAAGCAGCAGAACTCAGGATTACAGAAGCTCTAGATTTATACAGACCAGTTACCCTAAGCCAAGTCCAGTCTCCAAGCTGTCTGACATGGTTTGGCAAGGGTTCATATTTATGACAGTCAAAGTATCCCAGAATCATTTGATCTCCTTTTGCGACCTTCTAACAGGCAAAGTCAGTGGGGAAAGCAAGATTCCCTTAATAACCGTGTTATTTAACTTAACAACTACAGTGATTCATTTAATAACAGTGGCAAGAAAGATCATAAAATGGAGCAAAATTCAATTAACCACTGTCTTGCTTAGCAACAGAAATGTTGGGCTCGATTGTTGTCATAGGCCGAGGACTACCTGTACTAGGGGTGTCCAGGTTGGGGGAGTGTCAGGCACTTTGTGTGCAGGGAATGGGGGAAGTGGTTTTTTGAAGAAAGGCCAACAATGCAACTGGGGGAGGAGCATACTTTGCTTTTTGATGCGTCTGCTTATGACATTTATCATAGGGACTTTGATGATGCTTCGATCCAAGGATCGAGCATCTTACAAAAGTCATATAAATAATACCACTAACAAATAAATAATTAACATCCATACCAGTGTTTATCAACTTTGGCCTGAGGTGGAACTAAAACTCCCAATCTCCTGGTATTGGCCCAAAGTTACCCAGATAGCTTTCTTGCCTAAGGCGGGACTAGAACTCACAGTCTTCTTGTGATTGGCCTAAAGTCACCCAGATGGCTTTCTTGCCCAAGGTGGGACTAGAACTCATGGTCTGCTTGTGATTGGTCCAAAGTCACCCAGATGGCTTTCTTGTCTAAGGTGGGACTAGAACTCACAGTCTCCTTATGATTGGCCCAAAGTCACCCAGATGGGTTTCTTACTATTGGCCCAAAGTCACCCAGATGGCTTTCTTGCCTATGGAGGGACTAGAACTCACCATCTCCTGGTTTCTATCCTGAAGCCTTAATTAGTAAACCAAAGTGACTCTTCCAAATATCTCCAGAGGAAAGAGAAATCTTACCCCCATTTCTGAAGAGGAAGACTTCTCATAGTCTATGGGGACAGTAGCATCAGAGCAGGCTAAACCTCTCTTTTTGCATAACTTTTCAAAATGAGAATGGACTCAAGGCAACTTGGACTACACCACAGAGTCACAAGGCTAAAGAAAATGCTAGCTCAGTTCATAATCCATAGCAAGAGCCCCAAGCTAACTGAGATCGCCCTTCTCCCTACTGGAAGGGACAACTCTCTAGGCCAGGCCAGGCTCCCACACGTATAAGGACAGACATCCTCCTGAAGGAAAGACATCAACAAGCAATTGCAGATTGGAAAGAAATAGATCTTGCTGTGAGATCCCTGAATAGAAATGGCTCATTCCACTAAAACAGACTTTGCCGCAATGCAGGCAGGCAGCAGTGAACAGTTGTCTGCTCAAAAATTTGCACAAGGAAATCTACTTGTTTAAGTATACATTTATTGAAGGCCTCTCCTTTCAGCAAAGGGTAGTGCGGTGGCTCAACAGTCAAAACGTTGGGCTTATTGGCTGGAAAGCCAGCCGCCCAGGTTCAAGAACCGAGTGCCACACAAAGAGATGAGCTCCCACCCTTGCCTCAGCTCATGCCAAACTAGCAGTTTGAAAACATGCAAATGCAAGTAGATAAATAGGTATCACTTTGGCAGGAAGGTAACAGCACTCTGTGATGTCAGGTTGGCCACAGGACCTCAGAAATGTCTTTGAACAGCACTGGCTCAATGGTCTTGAAACGGTGATGAACCCTATAGTTGACGATGACTAGCAGAGTAAAATCCACAAGGACTTCCTTTCAGCAAAGGTCTCAAGATGACTTACATTCAAGCGGTAACTATCACTTCATATGATCTTTCATTTTTAAGCAGCTGCAGCACAGGGCAGGCTCATACTTGTGTTAGTATGAGTATTTACTTAAATGAGTTTATCTATTTAACAATTGAAGATTTATTTACTTTTATTTATTAAATTAGCTTGTCGCCCATCTCAACCAAAAAAGTTATCATATAAACATAGCGATCCTCAGCTTCTGACAATTGAATTAGGAAATGTCTGATCAAAGGACAGAAATCTGTTATGCCTCACCACATTCTCCCTCTTATACAGGGGATACTTGATCACACATCTTATACCAGTGGTGGCATGCTACTGGTTCAGACTGGTTCAGACGAACCGGTAGTAAAAATATAAAGGATAAAAGAAGCGACAAGCGCATGGGAGGATGGGAAAGTCGCTCCTACCTTTTTGTTTCTTCATCCTCTCAGCTGATGGCACATTAAGGGGACGTGTGCATGTGCATCACCCACCAAACTGGTAGCGACCAAGGTAGGAGCCCACTACTGTCTTCTACCCCAAGAAGCCAACACAAAGAGGTGGAGAAAATGGTTGGTGGCCCCCAACACAAATTGGGGAAATAGCTCAGTGAACCGTTTTCCTGTGGACTGTAGGTTTGAACCTTCATCATTGCAGCTCTTCATATCAGCAGAGACTGAATTGGCAAATTTCTCTATGCAAACCATACCTTCTGCATGTCATGCCCCTGTTGGAATCTGACTTGGAAGGGGAAGCCTGACAGATGACAGGGAGTGGGAGTGTAGCTCCGTTGGTTGTGGAAGAAACTGGGGAAGGGCAAAGTCCAGCTGGACAGAGCAGGAAAGAAGTAGAACAAGAGAGAGGGAGTTCAGAGGAAGACCCAGGCCCACCCTCTCTTCATCCTAGGGCACATAGGGAGGAACAGAGAAGGGAGCAACATGAATTGTGTGGCTTATGGGGGAGGAAAGGGCCCTGATTCCCTTCATTAGCTGCAGCTGGGAACACAGTGTATAAAAGAAGAAGCTGCGCACAGCAAGATGTTGGGAGCGAACGTGAAATTATCTTGTATCTGGGTTCCTGGCGTCTTCCCAACTGTGTGAGTTTTGCCGTGCTTTCAAGTCTGAAATTCCTTCTCCTGCCCTGTCAAGCTAATTACTTCAGCTTGGTTTGTTTGGATTTTTAGTTACAGTTTGTATGTACCTTGTTTTGGACTGAATTTTCTACAGTTAAAGGCTGTTCCTGGGAGAGTTTTTCTCCAGCCGAAGGTAACCTGGACATTGGGGGCAAAGTTGGAGATAATAAAGGGACTTTTATTGCTTATCTGTGTTGCTTTTGTGATACATCCCGGCTCATCACACTGCATCTGATAGGGGAACTTCCCAGTCTTGTGTTAAATTTCCTAATTTCCACTTTCCAAAACATTCTGCAGCCTAACTTAGCTCTTTGCTTTGTTTCCAAGTAAAATAATCTCCAGCACGGAGATAAATAGGATCTGACTCTGGACTCTCTCCGTGTCGCGTTGCATAAACTAACAGTCATAGCATTGTGATTTTTTTCATTAAATAAACCATGAGAGGTTTTTTTTTTCCCCAGTCTCCTGCTGCCATGTGAGAAATGGCTCACAAAACCCCACTCGCTCTGTTTCAATGACACTAATTTCAAACCAATTAGCACTAAACTGTGGTGTCTGCTAACGAGGGACGTGACAGTTCCCTAATTCAGGATAGATCTACATAGAGAGCCGCACTAATTTTGAATATCTGGAGCCTCTGATTACACTCGCACTAAGCCAAGTGACACGCACGCGGGCATATGCACACAACAATAAACGGAGCAGGAGAGGGCAGGGGACACTAGCCAACAAATCCCATCACCAAGCCATTTCCACGCACATCTTACAAGGAAGTTTTTTACTTACAATGCACAGTTTGTTTAGTGACAGGAGGGGGATGCTACCGGTTCTGCCCAGCTCTGTAGAACCGGTAGCTCTGAAGAACAGCTGGCACTGAACCGGTTCTGTGTTTGCTGCTGTTTTGGCCCACCCGCCCGCCTGGGCTCTTACCTGTCCTTTATTTCCTGCTTTTTCAACCTCAGCTGCTTTGCACGGCACAGCTGAGGTTGAAAAAGCAGGAAAAAAGTGGCTTTTCAAATGCTGCGTACCCACGCATAGCGCTTTTCAGCTGTCCGGGTGGCACAGCGTAAGGTTTTTCACACACACATGCAAGACGTAGTCACTGAACCGGTAGTAACACCGATTGAATCCCACCCCTGTTTAGCAACCATTCAAAGTTACAACGGCACAGAAAAAAAATGACTTATGACCGTTTTTCACGCTTGCAGCATCCCCTTGGTCACCTGATCAAAATTCAGATGCTTGGCAACTGACTCATATTTACGACGGGTGCAATGTCCCGGGCAAGAGTAGGGGGGGTGTCACGTGATTCCTTCTTGTGACCTTCTGACAAGCAAAGTGAATGGGAAAGCCGGATTCACTTAACAACTGTGTGGCTAACTTAAAAACTGCAGAGACTCATTCGAGGGCCCGTGGCAAGAAAAGTTGTAAAATGGGGCAAAACTCACTTAACAACTGTCTCGCTTAGCCACAGAAATTTTGGGATTCACAGCTGTCATAAGTCAAGAACTGCTATACTCGGCTGCACTGAATGTTTGTGCTTTTTTGCGGTGCTCGGGCCCACTTGCAAAGGGTGTGTTTGAGTGTAGCTCTGCTACGGGGATAGAATAAATATTCCTTTTAATTCAGAAAATTGTTTTCGTCTCTGGGCAAACGCCTGCTTTGATAATAGCAAGGAAACAATTCAGCAGAGGAATTCTGGGTCAGTTGAATCCTCCAAAGTGACAATTGTTCTTTTGAAACCGGGTGAGCATTTAAAAAGGAGCGGGGAGGAAGAGTGTTTGAGCTATGTGTGGGTGCAGACAGGTATTTCATATTTTCATATTGTGAGGGATGGCATTATATTCAGACTTTTCCTGCAAACTCCTACAACTCTATGAGAATACAGAGAGAGTATAGAAATACTAGTCAGTGGGTAAGTGAAAAGGGGTCAGTTTGGTATGGTGGTTAAGGACCTGGCCTAGAAATCAGAAGAAAGTGAGTTCTAGCCCCATCTTAGGCATGAAAGCAAGCTGGGTGACTGGCCAATCACCAGGAGACAGTGAGCTTTAGCACTGCCCTAGATACGAAAGCTGGCTGGGTGACTTTAGGGCAATCCCCAAGAGACAGTAAGTTCTAGTCCCACCTTAGATATAAAAGCCAGTTGGGTGACTTTGGGCCAATCACCAGGAGATAGTGAATTCTAGTGCCGCCTTAGACATGAAAGCCAGCTAGGTGACTGGCCAATCACCAGGAGACAGTGAGTTTTAGCACTGCCTTAGATATGAAAGCCGGCTGGGTGACTGTAGGCTAATCCCCAAAAGACAGTGAGTTCTAGTCCCATTCACTCTCTCTCAACTCAGCTCACCCCACAGGATTGTTATTGTGGGGAAAATAAAAGGAGGAAAAAGTTATTACATATGTTTGCTGCCTTATATTATTTTTTAAGTAACAAAGATGGGATAAGAGTCTAATAAATAAATAAATTCATCCTGGAGAAAAATGTATATGGGTTGAAGGACTGACATTGACTTGATGGCACATGATCAATCAACCAATTAATCAAATGAATCAAATAGAAGATGAGGAAGAAGATGAAGATGAGAAATGTTTCATGATTAATCTATATTTTGTTCTGTCCATGCTTAGAATAGCTGATTAAGCTAAGTCATTTCCAAAGGTGATTTTAAAAAATAATTATAATCAGGACCATGGACAGCCCTCTACAAGGTCAATTACAATTATAGCTCTTCCAAAGCAGAGAATGGATGTCAATTGTCCAAGATTGGAAACATTGGACAAATTGCCAGTTGGGATTGCCCTGTTTCTGTACAGGAACGGACTGGTTAGCAATATCCAATCCTGCAACTGTTGGCTTCAATACTGAAAAGAGAACAAAAATATTACTGGGAATTCATGCCTGAGACCTCAGCCCAAGTTGTGATCTTTTCATTAAGAAAAACGACAACCCAGCAATCCAGCAGGCATAACCATCCCTTATGTTGCTCATCCTGATACTAATTATTCTCTGATTGTCACAAAAAATTAGCATTTAATAGTAAGTTCAGTCAAGCAATGGAAAAATGCATACTATATACTGTAATTCAAGAGTGGGGAACGATGGTCCTTTTATGATTTGTGGACTTCAACTCCCAGAATTTCTGAGCCATGCTAGCTCAGGAATTCTGGGAATTGAGGTCCCCATAAAGGGGCCAGCATCACTTTTAATATAATTAAAGGTAAAGACTTTCCTGTCTAGTTGTGTCTGACTCTCATCTCGATGCTCATCTTTATTTCCTGGCTGAGGGAGCCACCGTTGTCTGAAGACATTTTCTGTGGTCATGTGGTCAACAAAGCTATACATCAAAGGTGCACAGAACACTATTATCTTCCCACCAAAGTGGTACCTATTTATCTACTCGCATTTGCATGCTTTCAAACTGCTAGGTGGGAGAAAAAGAACTAAAGCTCACTTATCAATCTCTTTTTTAAAAAATTGGACCACACTCATGGATAACAAGAACAATATATAGATATGTGAAGCTATTGTTATTATTATGTTTGATTGCACAATCAGTCAGATATTGACTGAATTTGGCATTTTTATCAACATATCCTGTTCTTCCTAAAAACCTGGGATAGGCAGATGTTGTTATCTGGTGATGTGAAAGATATCGTCGCAGGATATAAGTTGTTCCAAGGAAAACTGCCTTTTGCAATTGACTGGAGGGGATTTTGTCAATGCTGATTGTCAATTTCTATTTGCAGGTCTTTTTCTTATCTTCTCTGGTTTTTTTCTCTTTTATTTCTACTGTCTCCAGATACTGCCATGTCCACTATCTAAAATTTTGTGTATTTCTTATCATCATCAGTGCTAGTTTTGTAATGAAACATCTTCAAAAAAACCTACCAAGCTCAGAGAGCACCAAAGGCCTCACAGTTCAAACCCGAGCTACAAATATTTTCTTCTATCAATGAACCATATTTTGAAAAATAGAAGGAAGTATCAAATAAGGAACTAGAAAGACTGGTCCTTGAATCTCCACAAAGGACCATCTGATTTATCCCATCATCATAAGTTTAAAACTGTCATCCTTTCATCAAAAATGTACTATTTCGTAACTACTGGGCCCTTTGTGCATTTTTTCAAAAAGAAATCAGTGGCTTCAATTCATTGTTAGCAACATGCTGTGGATTCCCCCCCCCCCCCCCATACACACACGTATTATTACATTTATTAATTCTGTTTTGGAAAAAAACAGAATTGGCTTTCATTCCATTCCAACAGATTAGAAGCCAACAGGAGGAACTAGATATTGCATTGTTTTATGATTGCAAAATAATATACAACAAAGCTATATGGATAACCATTTTTTATTAGTGCAACAATTCATTTTTCTTTCTACCTTCCAACAAGGATTTTATTGCATGAAATCCCATATGGAGAGAACCATTTAGGAACTTGAATAGCATATATTAGCTTACATTCCCCCCTTTTTTTACTATGGTTAATTAAACATTCATCATTTCATGATATGATATGACAAATGTCTGTGTTGATCTGTGTTGCAGCACTTGCTTTGGTTAGGGAAAAAGAAATACAGGTAATTCTCAACTTACAACCTGTCAGAGTATTGCAGCACATCTGACCAGAGCACAAGTAAATGATTCCGCAAGATTCACTGATATAAGAATCTTCTTTATATACAATACCATGCAGCAGAAGTCAGCATTCAAATTCATGCAAGCAATATTCACAGAAGCAAGTCATTACAGAGTAGAGAGATACAGAGGCCTAGCTTACAGAGGACAAAACCTAATGCAATCCTAAATTGCATTAACAGAGGGATATAATCGAGATCAAGTAAGGTACTAAAACCACTCTATAAAACCTTAGTAAAACCACACCTAGAGTACTGCATCCAGTTTTAGTCACCACATTATAAAAAAGATGTTGAGACTCTGGAAAAAGTACAGAGAAGAGCAACCAGGATGATGAGGAGACTATAGCTATTTTCTAAAGCACCTGTAGGCCAGACAAGGAATAATGGATGGAAATTGAACAAGGAGAGATTTAACCTGGAAATAAGGAGAAACTTTCTGACAGTGAGAACAATGAACCAGTGGAACAGCTTGCCCTCGGACTTTGTGGGAGCATCATCACTTGAGACTTTCAAGAAGAGATTGGACTGCCATTTGTCAGAAATAGGGTAGGGTCTCCTGCTTGGGTGGGGGGTTGGACTAGATGACCTACAAGGTCCCTTCCAACTCTGATTATCTGTTATCTGTAACCTATTCTTATATACAGTTCAGCAAGTCAAAGCCATGCCCAGGCTCCAAACTGTCTCTTATGGCTCCATACAAAATAAATACTAAGTTTCAGTTTCCAAGCAGGCCCCTGTCAGCTTTGGAAGCCATATTAGCACCAGAAGCTTCCATGCTACCACATCCCTGAGCCTAGGAAGATGGGAGGGGAGTAATGCATGGAGTGTATGTAGTAGACATAATAGCATTCTTCTTTAGAATCAAGGTCATGTTATTCCTGCACCTGACTGAGGAGTGGTTGAGGGGATGTCTCAAGTTGGGACGGATGGTGATTGGGGCATGTGATGGAATGATGGGAGCAGGGGGTGGATTTGTAATAGTTTACTTATTGGAGGGAAACCCGGAACTTTCAGATTCGGGATTTCCCAGATGTGCCAGTTTACTACTCTAATAAAAAGGAACTTTGAGAATATGTCTGGTTCGGAGTTATCTGTTGGAGACTAGATTTTCTGGAACACTGACAGCACCCATTGGCTGATCTATTGCCATGTCTAATCCAAACAGTCCCATTGGCTGACCTGTTGACATGTCCAACCCAAACAGTCCCATTGGCTGATCTGTTGCCATGTCTAATCCAAACAAACCCATTGGCTGACCTGTTACCATGTCCAATCCAAACAGTCCTATTGGCTGACCTGTTGCCATGGCCAATCCAAACAGTCCCATTGGATGACCTGTTGCCATGTCCAATCCAAACAGTCCCATTGGCTGACCTGTTGACATGGCCAATCCAAACAGTCCCATTGGCTGACCTGTTGCCATGTCTAATCCAAACAATCCCATTGGCTGACCTGTTGCCATGTCTATTCCAGTTCATGAACTGTATACACTGACACAATCATTCATTTAGTGACAGTTCTAATTTCGGTCACTAAATAAACGGTTGTATGTCGAGAACTTACTAAAAAAACCTGACTTATGGTTGTTTTGCACATTCACGACCGTGGCAGCATCCCCATGGTCACGTCAATCAAAATTTGCTTGAAACTTGGCAAACTGCCATGTTTGTGATGGTTGCAGTGTCCTGGGGTCCATGTGATCACCTTTAGGGACATTCTGACAAGCAAAGTCAATGGGGAAGCTAGATTCACAAGGTCACATTCTGTTAAAAAAGAGATTTTTTTAAAAAGAGTCAAACTATGTTCCCAACCCCTCTAGTTCTCTTCAAACTATGTTCCCAACCCCTCTAGTTCTCTTCAAAAAGAAATAGGTTTTAGAAATGTGTTCACATGGAGAAACAAACTGTTATAACTCAATTTTTATAGAACAACAGCAAAGCTAAAAAAAGAGAGAGTGTGTGTGAGACATCTTTGTCTTTAAATTAAAACACATCAGACAATCCTTTTGGGATTGATGTAGATCTAATTATTCAGGCAATCTGGCATTAGATTTTCTCACTTCCTAAATCTATCTAGAAATAAAAACTGTGTTCGTTCATTGCAACCTTCTCTCTGTTGTTCTTTTGTTAGTTTTTGCAAACCAGGGTCCAGAGGGAAATATTCTTTGTTATTAAACACAAACCTTGTCGATTTATTTTGATTTATTAATTAAATTTGTATTCAGAATCCACCAAAATAGGTTCTCAGACGTTCACATTCATTGATAAAAACGCAATGAAAGATCCTTGGTGCTCTCTGAGCTTGGTTGTTGTTTTTTTGCAGACGTTATACATACCCAGCTATGTAACAACATCAGTACTAGAAGAAGTGGGATTTGCAGGGTGGGAGGAGGAGGAGGAGGAGGAGGACGACGACTGAGAGGTCTTTGGTAGTCTCTGAGTTTGGTTGTTTTCTTGCAGACATTTCATTACCCAACTAGGCAACATCATCAGTGCTAGAAGAGAATGAGGGAGGAGGAAGGGGAGGGGGGGAGGATGACTGAGGGGTCCTTGGTACTCTCTGAGCTTAGTTTTTTTTCTTGCAAACATTTCATTACCCAACGTAACATCTTCAGTGCTAGAAGGGAGTGGATTTGTGGAGATGAGGAAGAGGAGGACTATGGGGCCCTTGGTGCTCTCTGAGCTTGATTGTTTACTTGCAGATGTTTCATGACCCAAACTAAGTACAAATAGTCCTCGATTTACAACAGTGACCGTTCCAAGTTGACACTGAAAAAAGTGACTTATGACCATATTTCACGCTTACAACCATTGCAGTATCTCCATCAAAATTCAGACGCTTGGCAACTGATTCATAGTTATGATGACTGCAGTGTCCAGGGTCATGCGATCACCTTTCGCGACTTTCTTACGAGCAAAAACCAGATTCACTTAACAGCTGCATTACTAACCACACCTGCAGTGATTCACTTAACAACTGTGCCAAAAAAAGTTCATAAAATGGGCCAAAATTCACTTAACAAATGTTTCAACCTAGCAACAAAAATTTGGGGGTCAATTATGGCCATAAGTCGAGGACAGCCTATAATATCACCAGTGCCCTAGTGATGTTACCTAGTTTGGGTTATGAAATGTCTGCAAGGGAAAACAACCAAGCTCAGAGACCACTAAGGACCCCTCATTTCAACCCAAATATTCTCCTTCCTCAACAATGAAAGATCCACACTAAAATGGGGGGGGGGGGAGCAATTAACCAAACAATATCGCAGGATTGGCTTTTGCTGTCTGATGGCATATTTTATCCTGGCGAAGTTCTCCAAAATAATTTGGTGTTTACAACTTACAGGAAACCAGCAGAGTGGGGAGCAGTTCAGATTTCTGTAGGAAAAGTATTCCAAAGTCTACTTGCAACCCCCATGTTCCCACCACCCTCCTTAAATGTTTCCTCTTTAAACTCCAAACAAGTGAGTTAGTTCTTCCAAGAGAAGAGCAGCAAAGATGATTAGGGGAACTGGAAGCTAAAACATGTGAAGAACCATTGCAGGAATTGGGTATGTTTAGGGGTGACAGGATAGCAGTTTTCCAATATTTGAGGGGCTGCCCCAAAAAAGAGGGAGCCAAATTATTTTCCAAAGCACCAGAAGGCAGAACAAGGAGCAATGGATGGAAACTAATCAAGCAGAGAACTAACCTAGAAATAAGAAGAACTTTTCTGACAGTGAGAACAATTTAATCAGTGGAACAATTTGCCTCCAGAAGTTGTAGGTGCTCCAACACTGGAGTTTTTTAAGAAGAGATTGGACAACCATACCATGCAATAGCAGAGGGTTTCCTGTTCAAGCAGAGGGCTGGACTAGAAGACCTCCAAGGTCCCTTCCAACTCAGTTATTCTGTTCTGTTTAACTGGGTCAAGCTCAACATTTAATTAATAAGCCTCAGAAACTCAGAAGAAAATTCCAGGAATTGGTGAAGAAGATCTGGTTATAATGCTAATAAATAAAATGGCCGACCATAAATTGTTTTGGCATGGAAAGCTGAATGTCGCATAAAGTTCTGAGAGAGAAAATAGGCCCCATTCATGAATAATTGGAATCTGCGCAGACCTAGTAAAAATGATGGTTTGTGATTTATTAAGTATTCATTAGATTGCTTTCTATGCACGCATAAAAACGAATGCGGACGGAAAATTATGGAAACATGAATTGCTAAAGAAGCACTCGATGGTTAAAAGAGAAAAACACTAAATCATTCCTTACCTAAGGATTTGCCGGCCAGAATAGCTCCAATTTCGTTTAATGTTATGTTTTTAGGGACAGCGTTCCCGTTTGGCAAATATTTCTTTCGGGTTTTCATTAAAAAAAATAAATCACCCAATCGGATTCGGGATGGCAGGTGAAAATTGCTGAGACTTCCTGAATTTTAGAAGCTGAGGAAAATATCTCTTCAATTTTTTTCCTCCCATCTTTCAAACCTCTCCATTGTTCATACAGCAGAAGAATTATGAAAAGTAAGTATTTTTTTCTTCTTCTAGAGTTTCATGGAAAGGCTAAATACTTGTCTTGTGCTTGGCAGTGAAATATGCAAGCCTGCTTCTCCAGAACCTGAGGCAACATCCTTTTTAACCCCTAATTTAATGTGCTTCTTCAGGAGAATGAGCAGATCTCACCAGGAGAAGCTCGGTGTTGAAATCCATGCACTTTTCACTGATCTCATCCATCACGATCAGTTCCAACCAGAAACAGAAATCTTAAACTTTTGGTGAAGGCCTTTCCCAGATCTCCCTACAGATGTTAAGACCTGAACTACAGACACTTTAGGTGTAAAACCTTGGTCTGGTTTTGCCTCTGAGACAGACAAACACACACACTCACACCTTCCCCTCTATCAAGGCATCATTCTTTTTCTTTCTTTTTTCTTTCTTCTTTCCTTTATTTCTTCCTTCCTTCCTTCCTTTTTCTTTAGTATGATAAAAGGAGAATGGGAGGAACATTTATTTATGGCTCAAATGTAGACATGGCATCTTCCTTTCTCTTTTTCTTTCTTTCTTCCATTTTCCCCCTTCCTTCCTCCCTTCCTTTCTCCCTCCCTCCCACCCTTCCTTTCTCTCTTTTGCTTTTTCTTTCTTTCATTTTCCCCTTTCCTTCCTCTCCTTTCCTTTCTCCCTCCCTCCCTCCATCCCTTCCTTTTTTTCTTTTCTTTTCTTTCTTTCTTTCTTTCTTTCTTTCTTTCTTTCTTTCTTTCTTTCTTTCTTTCCTTTCTTTCTTTCTTTCTTTCCTTTCTTTCTTTTCTTGCTTGCTTGCTTTCTGTCTTCCCCATTGCTTGTCTGAGGGAGATCACATGACCCTGAGACAGTGCAACAGTCATAAATACAAGTCAGTTGCCAAGCACCTGAATTTTGATTATGTGACCCTGGGAATGCTGCAACTTACCAAGTGTGAAAAATGGTCATAAGTCAATTTTTCAGTGCTGTAGTAATTTCAAATGGTCATTAAATGAATTATTATAAGTCAAGGACTACCTGTGCTTCCCCTTGTAACTGCTATCAAGGGGACTGGCCTTTCTGATTTTGTGACAGCAATTTGATCGTTATCATTTCCCTAATTTTCTCTTCAAAGCTCCTTGAGAAAGCCCAAGGCTGAGAAGAAGCCTGAGTTCATGTGCCATTTTAGAGGTCCTTTTAAATTCAGGTCTTAAAAATGCTTGAATGCATGCGGCTGACTCACCATTCTGGACTTCCTTGCTCTAAGTGTTTTATGGACACCATTTATTTATTTCCTTCTGAAATATCAAGGCTGCCCAACTCCAGAATTATTTTGAGGAGTTTACAATTAAAATAGTGGCTTGGCTTGGCTTGGCTTGGCTTGGCTCGGCTTGCATTGCATTGCATTGCATTGCAATTGCAATTGCATTGCATTAGACCAGATTGATTAAATTGGACTAGATTAGATTGAATTAGATTAGTACAGATTAGATTAGTATAGATTAGATTAGATTGGACTAGGATAGGATAGGGCAGGGTAGAGTAGGGTAGGGTAAGATAGAACAGAACAGAACAGAACACAATAGGTTATGGCTTCCCAAACTAGGCAGTTTACAAAATCAAAAAGATTCCAGTAAAAACCATTCAGTCACAACCCACATAAACAGGCAGCCAAAATTAAAATAGCTGAGCAATGTAACGTCCCACTAATACATAGCAACCACATTAACCCCAAATTTGGGAAGAACCAATATATCAGATTGAGTGGGTGGGCTTTAAGTCTCTTCCCATGAAGGTTGTCATTTAGCAGGATATATTTGGCCAGAATTGCCTCCGAGCTAAGTGTAAAGTTTTTAAGAACCCGAAGTGGCCTGCCGGTTTGGTGTCATGGCTCCTCTGAAGGACTAGAGCAGTGGTCACAAACTTGTGGGCCAGGGACCACTGGTGATCCACAAGAAAATTTTGGTGGTCTGCAGAGAAATGTCACCCCCAAAGCAACCCCAAAGCAATTAATTCAGGTTGCATGGGAATACAAGGCTGTGCCACCCACATGGCCTGCGGGAACATAAGGTTTGCGTCACTTGCATTGTGAATAACACGAGGTAGTGAGGGGAGGGGGGAAAGGGCGGGGGGGACTTGCCCCACTTGCCCCACACATCTCACCTGGCCACCGGACTACTTCTTTCCACTTCTTCTTCTGCTTTTGGCTGCATGCAAGGAAAGCAGCAAAAGTCTTTCTTTCTCTCCCCCAAACTCCGCCAGAAATGAGTCTTTGGGCCCCTGCAAGGAATTCTGCTCCAAAAAGCTCACAAAGATTCATTTCTGGTGGAGTTTGGGGGAAAGAAAGAACGCTCCAGGATGACCAAAGGGCCAGTCCTGTGACTACTGCAGCTCTGGAATATGGGACCAACTTTCCCACCAACGTCAGCAAGCCACCGTCAGTCAAAATTCATATTAGTGGTCCGCGGGATTTAAAATTATGAGTTTGGTGGTCCCTGAGGTCCAAAAGGTTGGCGACCCCTGGCCTAGAGTACATAGGGATTCTGGAAAGTAGAGTTTTATTCCTTTCCAGGCCAGGTCATCTCTGTTCGTTAAGATGTGTTGATTGTCCCAGAACCAACAGTCAGCTAAGTCGTCTGTGGGTCGGTCTTGTCGGTCGTGGTGTTGTTGTCTGGTGGTTACTTGGGCAGCTATTTGGATGGGGGGGTGATGGCATTTATAATCTTCTCCCTTTCGCATTTATACTGGGGCATGCGAGAGAGGGCGTCAGCCAGAAAATTATTTCCCCACAGGATGTGTTTTAGCACAGAATCGAATCTGGCCTTTTCCTGATGACATGGATAGAGGAATAAGAGGCTTTCCCAATGGCCTCCTAGTGCCACCATTCTGAGCTCGGGCCTTTGGGTTTTCTGCCGATACCCATGTTATCAACATGTCCACTTCTAATAAATCAATTTTCTTTTCTCTGAGATGTGGCTAGAGACTTATGATTTGAATGGGGGTGGATTTGTTGGAGTCCTGACAATAGGAGGTACACCTTCCCCATAGCTATCCCTGCCTTATGGGACAACCTCCTGTCTCACTTTTAGTTTTTCAGAAGGCCACAAGAACCTGGTCTAATTATCAAAGGTTATGCATCACAACATCTGTAAATATGCAACTGTAATGCAGGAGAAGAACAGCTTGCTGCTTTACCCAATAGCTGCATCTTTTTCTGTTTCTTTCTTTCTCTTTTTTTTCTTTTTTTCTTTCTTTCTCTCTTTTTTCTTTCTTTCGCTCTTCTTTCTTCCTTTCTTTTTCTTTAGTATGATAAAGGGAGCCTAGGAGGAACATGAGAGGTTGACTACTTTTATTTTTTTGTTTATGATTCAAATGTAGACATGACCTTCATCCCACATTACTCTCAATAATTTGAAATGCAAATAATAAAATATAGTAATTAAAATGATGCAGTCATATAAGCTACTGAGAGGCAGTTTGCCGGGGTGATTAAGGCATGAGGCTAGAAACTGGGAGACTGTGAGTTCTAGTCCTTCCTTAAGTGTGAAAACTAGCTGGGTGACTTTGGGCCAATCACCAGGAGACTGGGAGTTCTAGTCCTGCCTTAGGTGTGAAAACCAGATGGATGATTTTGGTCCAATCACTAGGAGATGGTGAGTTCTAGTCCTCCCTTAAGTGTGAAAGCTAACTGGATGACTTTGATCAAATTGCCAGGAAACAGTGAGTTCTAGTCCTGCTTTAGGTATGAAAACCAGCTGGGTGACTTTGGGCCAATCACCAGGAGACTGGGAGTTCTAGTCCCACCTTAGGTATGAAAACAAGTGGGGTGTTTTTCATCCAATCACTAGGAGATGGTGAGTTCTAGTCCTGCCTTAGGCATCAAAGCCAACTGAGTAACTCTGGGCTAGTCACTCTCTCTCTCTCAGATCAGCCCACTTCAGAAGCATGTTGTTGGGTGTGAAATATGTGCATTGCCACAATAAAGATCTCCCGCTTGTCTCCCGCTTGGGCGGGGGGTTGGACTAGATGACCTAGAAGCAGGGGTGGGATTCTACCAGTTTGCACCTATTCACTAGAACCGATTGTTAACATTCTAAGCAGTTCGGAAAACCGGTTGTTAGAAGAAATTACTGGCTTAATCCTGTAAGGAAGGCAGGAAGGAAACATTCTAGTGTTGTTTACAGAAACTGCCTCTCCGTTAACCCTTATTACATTTTTGGCAGGACTAGACTTCCTGTCTCAGGAACTTCTCTGCAGTTTTTTTTCCCTCCTTTGCTGGTACTTTGCTTGTGTGGAGTGACCATTCAAAGTTACAATGGCACTGAAAAAAGTGACTTATGACCATTTTTCACACAACTGTTGCAGCATCTCTATCGTTATGAGAGGCCAGGCGAGGAGATGCGCGCCTCAATGTGAGTGATATTGAGTTGACTACACCCAGCCAATAACATGATCACCAAGCCATGTCCACCCAGTCATATGACCACCAAGCCACTGCCCACCACCTAAACCATGCCCACAGAACCGGTTGTTAAAAATTTGAATCCCACACCTGCCTATAAGGTCCCTTCCAACTCTGATTATCTGTTAGGATAAAAATCAATACATTGGTATAAGATAGAATGCAAATCAATCTACTATTAACTCCACCCACCATTTTTAGCCTGTATCATTCCCCCTCTCCCCCCAGGTTTTGGCTCCTCTGCCCTCCTCCTGCTGCCGATCCTTTTAAAATCCTTATGCAATCCCTGTCAGCTGAAATTTTCCCATATCCCCACGCCGCTTCCCAAAATTCATATTAATAGAGACATCTGACAGAAATTGTATTTCCTTCCAGAAATGTTCCAAAACAGACTTAACGGCTTGCCATTTGAGGAGGCAGCTGTATCAGGAGATAAGTTAGATTATGCTGTTTGGGATCATCTCCGTTCTGATGGTGGCGTCTCTCATAGCGGAGAGAACAGAGTGTTTTTCAGATGTAAAATAGCTCTTCCTGGTTTACATTGCATTAAGAAACATGCCTTTGGAGATAGCTGGCTCTGTCTTCTTGGCATGTGTGGCCACAGCCAGCCAGGCCTAACTCCAGGAGAAATGAGGCAGAGGACAATAACGTGTTGTGGCCCGCCAGCTGCCAACGGAGCTGGCGGCAGACTCGGACAGTGAGGAGGTTGTGGACAAACATGGGCCAGTCTGGGGAAGGCTCTGATGGGTGCTCTGTATCAGAGGCAGAGAGGGGGCCAGGGCCGTTTGACAGTTATCAGCTGCCTTCGGAGTCAGAGATAAGTGGGGAAGAAGAACAGCTGGAGCCTGTTCCAGATGTGCGCATGCGCAGAGCTGTCAGGAGAAGGGAACGACTAAGGAACAGGGGTCGACTTGGAAGAAAAGGTACAAGTGGACGCTGAATGGCCCCTCCCATAGGGAATAAATAGGAGCAAAAGGCGAGTGGTGTTTGCAGGAGACAATTTGTTCGCTTATTATTGTGAGGATTTGCTTATCTGAGTTCGTGCCTCACAGAGACTCCTTGCCAAGTATTTCCTTTTACAGCGTTGCGACTGGAAGCTCTTGGCCTGGCAATTATCCAAGGACTGATAAGGTCTGTTTGTGCAATTAAACCTTGGAAAGCTATTTGCTGGAACTTTTTTGGGTGTAAATGTCAGGAATTCACATTAACCAAATAAAAAAGAGGGTTTTTGGGGGGGACAGGGAGTCTGTTTTCTGATTCTGTTCAGCCTGGGTCAGAACATAACGTGATTTACAACTGGAGGGTATAATGATAAAATGATCAAGCTGCGATCCTATTTGGCGTCGTGTTTATGTGTCAGGCTAAAAACTGGGAGACTCTCATTTCTAATCTTCACTTACTTGCCTATTTGATTGATTGATATCCCATCTTTATTAATTTATAAGTAACTCAAAGCGGCGGAAATCCTTAATACTCTTTCCTCCACCTATTTTCCCCATAACAATAGCACTTGGGTTGTGAGAGAGTTGGATTTCATGCCTAAGCAGGACTGGAACTTCCAGCCTCATGGTGATCAGCCTCTAGTCACCCAACCGATTTTCCTAGAACAAAGAGCATTGAATAATAGGGTGGGAAGGGACTTCAGGTCCAGCCCCTTGCTCAAACAGGAAACCCTATATTGTTCTGGAGAAATGGCTGTCCAGTTTCTTCTTGAAAACATCAAGTGATGGAGCGCCTACAACAGTGGTGCGATTCAACCGGTGTAACAACCGGTTCGGTGATCGCACGATTTTAACAGGTGTCACTCAAATGTAAAAAGGTGGGGCTTCAAATCATGTAATCATGTCCACCATCTTGATTTTTTCTCATTCTCCTCTATGCCATGGTAGACCAAAAACAATAATCCCAAACTGGGAAATTCTCCTTATTTGATATATTTTCTTTTCTGAAGATGATTTCTCATGTTTTTATTTCATTTTTTCAGATTGTTTCTCTGTCACGTACACACACGCAAACATACACATGCAATTAAGTGGCCCGTTATTTCATTAGGAGAGAATGGATTTTGTACTCAACCTTTCAGCTTATTTTAACATTCCTGAGACTCCTTCTTCTATATTTTACAAGATTTTCCAGAGAATGGATGGGCTGTAAATATTTTAAATGCGTCAAATAAAATTAATTCCTCCTCGCTAGCTGGTGAATGAGGGCTGTCGGAAATTGTTGTTCAATCACATGAGGAAAAATTGGAGTTTTACAATCTCTTGTCTTGTTCAGACACAGACTGATTTGATTGAAGTTTATAGCTTTTCTCCTTTTTTTCTTAAAATAAAGAACAATAACATAGCTATGAGAGTGGTATGGGTCACCTGAAGGTTTCTCATTTTTTCTCCTTGAAAGGCCAAAAATAACAATGATTTGGAAATGTTGATCATCCTAAGGCAGTGGTGGTGAACCTTTTTGTTGTGGTGTGCCGATAGTGCGCACGCATTCGACACCCACAATGCAATGCGCCCGGGGGGCCCTGCGCATGTGCGTGCAACACGCCCCCTCCGCCCCCCTTAACTGCACTGCACATACGCGCACATCCCAGTTTATTTTTGGCCCGCTTGAGGCCATTTTTGCCCTCTCAGAGGCTAGAGGGAAGCCTCTGCAGCCTCAGGAGACCAAAAAATGGGCCTTCCAGAAATACCGGAAGTGCCCGTTTTCAGTATCCGGAGGGCCTCTGGAGCCCACGGGAGGCTGTTTTCGCCCTCCCGGAGGCTCAAAGGAAGCTTCTGGAGCCTTGGAGGTTGAAAACAGGCCCATTTCAGCACTTCCAGTATTTCCAGAAGGCCTGTTTTTCCGTCTCCCGAGGCTGCAGAGACTTTCCTCGAGCCTCCGGGAGGGCGAAAATGGCCTCAAACGGGCCAAAAATCAGCTAGGAGGTGCACGCATGTGCAGTGCAGGTAAATTTTGCTGGGGCTCACGTACCCACACAAATGGCTCTGCGTGACACCTGTGGCACGTGTGCCATAGGTTCGTCATCACGGTCCTAAGCTTTCTTAGAAGAAAAAGCAAGATTTAAGATATATATATATACTAACAGGATACCCATGCTTTGCTCCGAAACTATGTGACCAGGCAAGTTTTTGGGAAGGAAAATAAGTGGGGAGTATTCTGCCTCTGCTTGCCAGCATCCATCGGTATTCACCTGGCTAGCATCCTGTCAGTGTGTGAGAGAGTTTAGAGCTGTTTGGAAACTGAAACAATATTTGTTGTGTGAGCAAGAAGGAGACAACAAGGAGCTTGGGCGTGGCTTAGCTCAACTGCAGTTGGAACAGATTTCTTTTCAGGTGGGGAAGGGGAGTAGAACACCTTAGCATCAGAGTGGGTTAGTAATAATATATGAAATACTAATGCTCTGATGGTCATTTCAAAAAATCCTTTCTTAGCGAACACCTAGAAGCTAAGAGGAACATATGTGCCAAATTTCAAGTTTGTAGGCTTTACGGTTCTGGAGATTTTGTGATGATGCGTGTGGTATTTCACACACACACACACACACACACACACATATTTTCATAGATTTTCATGGGTACAGGTGTTCAGGTCTTGGCATGTTCGGGTCTTTTCCCATGTAAGATTGAGAGTATCTTGGCGACATTTTGATGAGGTCCCACTAGCCAACTTCAGGCTGGTGCTTTTGGCTTCGTGCTTGTATATATATATTGTATATATAAGATATATATATATATACACGTACAATATATATATATATATATATATATATATATATATATATATATATATATATATATATATATATATATATATATATATATACATATACATATATATATATATACATATATATATGTTGTAATACAAAGTATATACTTATTCCCCTGCCTGAGCTGATAAGGAGAGAGCCAGTGGTGTAGAGGCAATTACAACTGCCTCACATGTAATACTTCCCTGGTTCGAATCCCAGTAAAGGTATGGCTAGCTGAAGAGAGCTAACTAGCTCGAAATAGATCTATACTAGTCTCCCTTATTTATTATTTAAAAATTATCAGCTTAAAAACCTTACACACATGTAAACAAAAGGCAACGAAACAAATAGCTTTCTGTCGGTATGGTCTCTGGTGATGAGCCGAAAGACAGAAAAGAAAGCAGTATGCTTTCTCCCTTAATTGGGGCTTAACAGGGTGTTGTAATACAAAGTATATACTTATTCCCCTGCCTGAGCTGATAAGCAGAGAGCCAGTGGTGTAGAGGCAATTACAACTGCCTCACATGTAATACTTCCCTGGTTCGAATCCCAGTAAAGGTATGGCTAGCTGAAGAGAGCTAACTAGCTCGAAATAGATCTATACTAGTCTCCCTTATTTATTATTTAAAAATTATCAGCTTAAAAACCTTACACACACACATATATATATATATATATATATATATATATATATATATACTTTGTATTACAACACCCTGTTAAGCCCCAATTAAGGGAGAAAGCATACTGCTTTCTTTTCTGTCTTTCGGCTCATCACCAGAGACCATACCGACAGAAAGCTATTTATTTCGTTGCCTTTAGTTTACATGTGTGTAAGGTTTTTAAGGTTTTTCTCCCTTAATTGGGGCTTAACAGGGTGTTGTAATACAAAGTATATACTTATTCCCCTGCCTGAGCTGATAAGGAGAGAGCCAGTGGTGTAGTGGCAATTACAACTGCCTCACATGTAATACTTCCCTGGTTCGAATCCCAGTAAGGGTATGGCTAGCTGAAGAGAGCTAACTAGCTCGAAATAGATCTATACTAGTCTCCCTTATTTATTATTTAAAATTATCAGCTTAAAAACCTTACACACACATATATATATATATATATATATATATATATATATATATATATATATATATATATATATATATATATATATATATATATATATATATATATATATATATTCTTGTGCTACAACACCCTGGTAAGCCCCAATCAAGGGAAGAAGCATACTGCTGTCCTTTTCTGTCTTTCAGCTCATCACCAGAGACCATCCAGACAGAAACCTATTTGTTTCGTTGTCTTTTGTTTATAAGTGTGTTAGGTTTTTGAGCTGATAAATAAATGTACCCTATACTGGTAGTCCTCGACTTACAACAGTCCATTTAGTGACTGTTCAAAGTTACAATGGCCCTGACAAAAAGTGATTTATGACCGTTTTTCGGAGTTACGACCTTTGCAGCAGCCCCTATGGTCACATGATCAAAACCAGATAGTTGACAACCAGTTCATATTTATGACGGTTGCAGTGTCCTGGGGTCACGTGATCCCCTTTTGCGACTTCCTGACAAGCAAAGTCAATGGGGAGGCCAGGTTCACTTAACAACCGTGTTACTAACTTATCAAAGGATTCACTTAACAACGGAGGCAAGAAAGTTTGCAAAAGGGGGCAAAACTCGCTTAACAAATGTCTCACTTAACAACAGAAATCTTGGGCTCAGTTATGGTCATAAGTCGAGGACTGTCTGTATTTCTACCTCTGTCTCCAAAAACCATGAAAAGTAGGACTAGGGGTGACATGATAGCAGTCTTCCAATATCTCAGGGGCTGCCACAAAGAAGAGGGAGTCAAGCTATTCTCCAAAACACCTGAAGGCAGGACAAGAAACAATGGATGGAAACTAACCAAGGAGAGAAGCAACCTAGAAATAAGGAGAAATTTCCTGACCGTGAGGACAATTAATCAGTGGAACAACTTGCCTCCAGAAGTTGTGGGTGCTCCAACACATGAAGTTTTTAAGAAGAGATTGGACAACTATTTGTCTGAAATGGTATAGGGTATCCTGCCTGAGCAGGGGGTTGGACTAGAAGATCTCCAAGGGTCCCTTCCAACTCTGTTACTGTGTTATGTTTTGTGTTCTACTCTATCTACTCTACTTTACTCTACTCTACTCTATATTCTATTCTATTCTTATTCTCTATTCTTATTCTCTATTCTTATTCTCTTCTCTCTTCTTTTCTATTCTTATTCCATTCAGGACCCAGATTGTTGAGGACAATATGGTGACTCTGTAAACCACTTAGAGAGGGCTGTAAAGCACTGTGAAGCAGTATATAAGTCTAAGTTCTATTGCCTTTACTATTCTAGCCATCTCCAGGGTTACTACTATGAACTATCTTCTCAGATTTTATTTTATTTATCTATTTATTTGATTTGTCAATCGCTTACAAGATACAGGTATAAGAATAAACATAGTTTTGAATACATGAGATAGATACTTATAAGAAAAATAAAAAGAAACAATAGGACAGGGACGGTAGGCACATTGGTGCGCTTATGCACGCCCCCTACAGGCTTCTTAGGAAGGGATCAGGTCAATAGTAGACAGTCAAAGGTTAAAGTTTTTGGGGGTTGGGGAAGAAACCACAGAGTCAGGTAGATAGCTTCATTTCAGTCTTTTCTCCTTTTGTACCTCACAAGGAAAAAAATGGATATGATATTGTGTAATGCTGTGAAGGAATATGCAGTGTCAGTTGTTGGGCAATTGGAAAGTGAGAAGCTAATGAAGACAGGGAAACGATGGACCCCTGCAGGTAAGATCAAAGGATAAAGATTCAGTCAAATGTAAGCAACAAGGAAGAAGACTGAAACCATTAGTTACCTCTGTGTTTTGGCAGGCAAACGTAGAAATTGCTGCAGGGGGCACCTTTAAAGACAAAGAGGCTGGGAAGAGGAGAAATGTAGTTGGAGATGGCAGGACAGCTCTTTAAAAGAGATGCTGTCCTTCTAATGAAATCTGCCTCCTTTAAAAATAATCATAATAAAGGCTCAAGTTTCTCATCAAGCCTTATTTTACCCAAGCTTTTTACTTTATTTTATTTTTTATTTTATCTGTCAATGAATACTTCAGCTTCAACCATAACAATACAAGAACAAACAAGTAGATACAAACTCAAGGTTAATCGCACCAAGTTTGATTGCAGGAAATACGACTTCAGCAACAGAGTGGTCAATGTCTGGAATACTCTACCTGACTCTGTGGTTTCTTCCCCAAACCCCAAAAACATTCATCTTAGACTGTCTACTATTGACCTCACCCCTTTCCTAAGAGGTCTGTAGGGAGCGTGCATAAGTGCACCAATGTGCCTACCGTCCCTGTCCTATTGTTTCTTTTATTTTTCTTATATGTATCCATATATTCATAACTATGTTTTTACTTATACCTATTATCTTGTAAGCAATTGACAAACCAAATAAAATAAATAAAAATAAAATAAAAGCTGCCAAGACAATTGTGGGAAGGAAATAGAAGATTGATTGTTTTGCTGGCTCAAAATCACCCAGCCAGCTTTCATGGTTAAGGTAGGACTAGAACTTCCAGTCTCTTGGTGATCAGCCAAAATTACCCAGTGGCTTTCATGCCTAAGGCAGGACCAGAACTCCCAGTCTCCTGATGATTGGCCCAAAATCAGCCAGCCAGCTTTCATGCTTAAGGTGGGACTAAAACTCCCAATCTCCTGGTGATTGACCCAAAATCACCCAGTTGGCTTTCATGGTTAAGGCAGGACTAGAACTCCCAGTCTCCTGGTGATAGGCCCAAGTCCACCCAGAAAGTTTTTGTTCTGAGGCAGGACTAGAACTCACAGCCTCCAGGTGTATAGTCTGGTGCCTTCAAATATTAGACCCATGTTTCCTAATCTCTTCCATTTTAAGATGTGTAGGACTTCAACTCCCATAATTCCCCAACCACCAATGCACACTAAGGAATTCTGGGAGCTGAAGTTGACATATCTTAAAAGTGGTTTACAAATACTGCATTAATCCAAGCTGGCTCTCTTTCTCCCTTTTTTTCCCCTTTCTCAGCCTCTGCAGCAAACCAGCTGGTTTCATTTTCAGAGGCAAGGAGAGTTTTAAGGGCTGCAATTATTCCTCCAGATCATAAGAGATTTTTAATTATGATAGAGTTGGCCTGCTCCACTGCCCAGTGGAAGAGAGGCCTGTTGCCTGCCTTCCATGCCTGAGGTCACACATGCTGCTTAAATTATGAAGATCTTCCATCTCCATCTGAGGTTCTCCTCCTCCTTGGCTTTTTCATTTGGCAAAGCCAGGTTTGGTACCAGCTTCTCCAAATCGCTCCAAATTATGGGTAGTCCTTGTCTTACAACCACAATGAAGCACCAAAGTTCAATTGCTAAGTAAGACAGTTGTTAGGTGAACTTTGCCTGATTTTATGACCTTCCTTGCCACAGTTATGTGAATTGCTGCATTTTTTTAAAGGTGGTTACACAGTTGTTGAGAGAATGTGATTCCCCCATTGATGTAATTACAGGTAGTCCTCAAATTATGGACAACAGCTGAGCCCAAAATTTCAGTTATTAAGTGAGTTTTTCCCCCATTTTATGACCTTTCTTGCCACTTTGTTAAGTGGTTCACTGCATTTTTTCAGTTGGTTCATGGTTGTTAAGTGAATCTGTTATCCCCATTGACTTTGCTTGTCAGGCGGTCACAAAAGGGGATCACGTGACCCTGAGACACTCATTAATATGAACCAGTTGCCAAGCATCTGAATTTTTTAATCACATGACCACGGGGATGCTGTAACAGTTATAAGTGTGAAAAACGGTCAGAAGTCACTTTTTTCAGTGCTGTTGTAACTTCAAATGGGTCACTAAATGAATGGCTGTAAATTGAGACCTGTACAGGTGTCAGGATTCCAGCAATTACTCCAATTAAATCATGAGCCTTGAGCCACACCCCCAAAACTAAAAAAGATTTGTTTGAAGATAACATTCTACATCCGGCATTTACCTGAGCGAAGCCAACTCTGAGATACGTAATTCACTGTCATCCCTGATCCTGCTTTCCCCATCCCTCACCCCTCTGGGTGTATCATCCAACGAAACACATCCATAGCCAAGAGTCATCGATCATGCTCTCCAATTAGATTTTTGTGTGGCTTCAGTCATCTAATCAGTCTTTGAAGAAAATATGAATGGAATGTACTTTCGATTCCACACTGCTCCCTGCTCTTTGAAACTCACCCCCCCACCACTTCTTTCTGTTATCAACTATAAAATGTGTATACAAAATGTTTTATGAGTTTACAACAGCTTTACTTTATTACTCATCATTAATTGGTTCCAGGAAGTGCAATGGGTACCAAAAACAATGAGTACCAAAAATTTTTCCCCATAAGGATTCAAAGATGCTTTTTCAAGAGGCAACTGGATTTACTGGGTTTTTCTCTTCTTTGAAGACATTTCACTTCTTATCTAAGAAGCTTCTTTGGCTATGACTGGACTGTGGGGAATGAAAGTAATCTTTGGGACAACCATGACTTGGATGACTGAGAATCTCCATAGACATTTTCCATAGGGAATAATGTAGTGAGTCACAAGTTAGCCAACACCAACAAGTTCTAACCGTGCATTGTGTACCAAACCAACCATGAGCACTGGGACAAAATTTTCATGTCAAAATGCATTGAGTACCAAATTTGATGAGTTTCAAAGTTGTTGCCTATGAAGGTACCGTTGCACCTTCAAGTATCGTTGTGGTTCGTCGGCAGCTGGTGCAGACAGCAGCGGAATCGGACAGTGGGGAAGAACGGGGACCAGTCTGGGAGTCTGGAGAGGACTCAGACGAGGGTCCTGCATCCGATGCAGAGATGGGCCTAGGACCATCTGAGAGTGAGGTGCTGCCTCCAGAGACTGGCAGTAGCGAGGCCGAGGAACAAGGGGAGCCTGTTCCCAGTGCGCGAATGTGCAGAGCTGCTAGAAGGCAAGAGCAGCTGAAACAAAAGGGGTGACTCGAGAGTAAGGCTTGGAGGTGATTGCCCCTCCCATAAGGTATAAAGGACAGGCAAAGGTGAAGAAACCTTTGTAGGAAGCAAAGTCGTTTGTTCTGTTCAGATTAATCCTTGAAGCTCTGTGTGGATTTTTTACTTCGGTTGGTTTTTTACAGTTCATTTGGCACTTTAGTTATTGGCAGCAATTCAAAGGAGAGAAAGGTGGGTGCTTATCTCATTTGGGACTCATTACAGGCTTGGAATGAACATAATTCCCAGCATTGAAATAAAACAAGAGTGATTTTAACTAAGTGTGTGCTTAACTACGGTCTCGGAAGCCTTGGTCAAAACAAGTATAGAGCTAAACATGAGATAGCCCTTCACCTGGTAGGTCAGTCTTCTACAAACATAGATAAATGGGCACCACAATCCCCTCTTTAAAAAGATAGGAAGGGAACTGATGGAAGAGGAGATGCCTCTTGTTAGCCAATAAATGGTGGTCTTAGACACCCAGATATAAAGCCAACTTATGTTAAGATTTAGTTTGGTTTAGTTTAACTTGGTTTTAACGTGTTGGATGACCTTGAGCAGACCCAGTCCTTTTGGTGGCACCTTGAACGTTACTCAGCCGTGCTGGAAACAATTGTTGGGATCCATACTTAGTTAACTGAAATTCCTTGTTAACATGTTACTTGCATTAGCAATTCTCAGTGGGTCCCTTGGTGCACAAATGGAACACAGGTTTCTCTTTTCCTTCCCCTCTCCTCCTCCTCCTCCTCCTCCTTTTGCAAATTCCCAAACCTTTTCTGAAATTACAGTTATGCAAGTTTTTAACTTCTGGAAAAAAAGAAATTAGACTATTTTTTTCTTTCTTTCTTGGGGGATGAGCTTTCCAGAAGAAGGAAAAACCACCTTGTCTGAGTAGTTATTTTGCAAATCAGGGTCTATTTATAGTCATTGTCTAAGAAGTACAAAAGTAACAAGAGAGGATTGTTTGAAAGATATGTGGGGCTTTGGGATTTTTTTAGAATTATGCTTATTTTCAAGAGGCATTCACAAGAGGAGTAAGAAGAATCAAATTTTCTTGAAATCCCATAAACCATTTGTGGACATGATCCCTTTTCTTTTTTGTAGCTCAGGTGTTTAAACTGTGGTTTAAACCTGGTGCTCTCTGAGCTGGATTGTTTTCTTGCAGACATTTCATTACCCAACTAAGTAACATCATCAAAGCTGGTAAAGGAGTAGGGCTGTCAGGCCTGCCTCAACTTAAACCTCTAAATAGAAACAAATGCAGAATCATTTCCATGAATGGTGTACATGCACACCTGCCATTCATGCTAAAAGAGCAGGGGCGCCTGCACTCACTTGCTGTTCATGCAAATGAGGATTCACATCAGTGGTGGGATTCAAATTTTTCACTACTGGTTCTGTAGGCGTAGCTGGGTGGGTGCGGTGTGGCTTGGTGGGCATGGCAGAGGAAGGATACTGTAAAATCTCCATTCCTTCCCCGCCCAACTAACCTGTTTCCCAGCTCCGTTCTCCTGTGCAGGGCAACAAAAGAAGACCCAGCCAATCAGCTGGGACTCGGGAGAAGAGATAGGGTGGGGCTAGTCAGAGGTGGTATTTGCCAGTTCTCCAAACTTCTCAAAATTTCCGCTACCAGTTCTCCAGAACTGGTCAGAACCAGCTGAATACCACCTCTGGTTCACGTGCATGCACATGCTTGCTGGCCATTTCCATGGCCCAACTGCAAACCCCTCACAGCCCACTAGTGGGCCATGGCCCACAGTATTGTGTGGTACACTGTTGGTGTAGTGTACCACACAATACTGGTACTTTTCAACTGACAATTTTTCGTTTAGTGACTGAAGTTACAACAGCGCCGAAACAAGGGACTTAGGACCAGTTTTCACACTTATGACCATTGTAGCATCCCCAGGGTCTCGTGATACAATTCAGGCACTTGGTAGCTGGTATGTATGACAACTGCAGTGTCCTGAGGTCGCATGATCACCATTTGTAAGTCCAGTTGCCTCCTGAAAAAGCCCCTTTGGGACAACCATGATCTGGATGACTGAGAATATCTGCAGACTTTTAGTTATACAACTTGGGACCCTTTGAAGGGTGTGGGAGTAGGAATGGTGTGGGAGTAGGAACGGATTTCCAGAGGGGAAAAAAATTGCAGACTACAGCACCACTCTGGTAATTCTGAAGACACAGATAAATCTCCAAGTGGCCTCAACTACCCTCTAAAAGGATGCAAATGACCAGCTGTCTCCAAGGAATATAAATCCTACCATTCCCCCACTATCCAGTCAGAGCTGAAGAAGCTTCTTGGATGAGAAGCAAAACACCTTCGAAGAAAAAATCAAAAAAGTCCAATTGCTTCCTGAAAAAGCACCTTTGGGACAAACCATTTGTAACCCTCCCAGCCAGCTTCCAACAAGCAAAGGCAATAGGGGAAGCCAGATTCATTTAATGTCCACACGGTTCACTTAACAGATGTGGCAAGAAAGGTCATAAAATGGGGCAAAACTCGCTTAACAACTGCCTTGCTTAGCAACGGAAGTGTTGGGCTTAATTATGGTCACTCATCCAGGACTAGCTGTAATTGAGTTGGTGCAAGCAAAGCAGAAGTGGTATTCAGCCGGTTCTGACCGGTTTTGGAGAACCGGTAGCGGAAATTTTGAGTAGTTTGGAGAACCAGCATATGCCGCCTCCGACTGGCCCCGCCAACCCCATCTATTCCCTGCCTCCCGAGTCCCAGCTGATTGGCTGGATCTTCTTTTGTTGCCCTGCACAGGAGGACTGAGCTGGAAAGCAGGTTAGTGGGGTGGGGTGAGAATGGGGATTTTGCAGTATCCTTCCTCTGCCACACCCACCAAGCCACGCTCACCAAGCCATGCCCACAGAACCAATAGTAAAAAATTTGAATCCCACCACTAAAGCAAAGCTATATAGACAGATGGATTTCCTGCACCGGTGTCAAAACTGCCAATCCAAAGACAAGACCTCGAAGTGTAACCCCACAGAAGCCTGATTCAGCACGACGAGCCCTTGTCAAGAAAAGATTTATTACCCTTGATCAGCAGAAACAACAATCTTCCTATGACTGCAGCCCCATTGTGTGTAATTATCACACTGGAATTCAGCCTTCTGATGTCTGTTCGATTCGTGAGGCTGAAATGTAGTTCACTTTGAGCATCTTTTCATGGTTGACTAGAATTTACATTAATTCTATTGGACCTCCAGGCCTGGATTGGCCTGCCACTCACCCGACATCATAAATATTCATCCGTACGGCGGGCTTGTAAAAGCAAGAAAGAGGCCAAATCAATTTGACCGAAGAAGAGGAGACATCCTACTCATCTCCCTTTTCTGGGCCAGGGGCAGCTATTCCTCGGACTTACAACCACAACGGAGCCCAGCGTTTCTTAATTTGCTAAGCAAGGCAGTTGTCAGTTAGTTTTGCCCCCATTTTAAAACCTTTCTTGCAGCACTTGTTAAGTGAATCACTGCCACTGTTAAGTTAATAACCAGGTTAAGTGAACCTGGCTTCCCCTCAGTGACTTTGCTTGTCAGGAGGTCGCAAAAGGGGATCACATGACCCCGGGACACTGCCACTTTCGTAAATACGAGTCAGTTGTCAAGCATCCGAATTTTGACCATTTAACCGTGGAGATGCTACAACCGCTGTAAGTCTGGAAAAGGTCCTAAGTCCTTTTTTTTTTCCAATCCTCTTGTAACTTTGAATGGTCACTAAATGAACCATTGTAAGTCAAGGACTACCTCTTCCTGTAAAGAGTGAAGGGGAAAAAAAAAAGCTCTGATAATGGCTTAAAATTATTTACGGGTATTTACAATTAACTCATTTAGTGACGGTGCAGAAATCAGCAATCTGGTGGTGGGTGAACTGCACCCCTCACAAACATGTTTCAACCAATTTAAAAATCCTGTACAGCAATGGTCCCCAATCCTTGGGGCACCAGCAGGGGTGGGTTGCTGGGGGTGTGCAGGGGTCCGGGACAGCCCCTAGTTGAGATTCTGTGCAGTTTGAAGAACCCCAAAATCCCACTCCTGGCTGGCCCTGACCACCCCTTCCCTCCCCTCCCAGGAGTCCCCACGTGGCCCATTTTGGATGCAAGTAAGCACAGGGCCCAGCTCAGAGAGGGCGAAAATCGGGCCTCCCGGAAGTTCAGAAAGGCCGGAAATGTGCCCATTTTCAGCTTCCAGAGAGCTTCCGAAACCTGGGAAGGCTGTTTTTGCCCTCCCGGAGGCTGGGGAAAGCCTCCAGAGCCCGGGAAGGGCAAGAACGCCCCCCCCACCCCACCATGGTGCAGGAGGTCAACTCTGCCACACCTACCATGGCTACGGCCACCCAGCAACCGGGCAGAGAACCCGTTGCTAAAATTTTTGAAGCCCACCCGTTTGTAAGTCTACGTGGATCTGGCCACTGAAGCCAACATGGTTTGAGATTTGAGCGCGTCCCGATGTAGATCACTCAATATTGTTTCTGTAATTCTGCTAAGTGCAGCCTTGTGTAGAGGCAAAAGTTTTGCGAAGCGGGAAGAGCCCGGAACTACGGAAGACCCTGGCGTTCTCCTGTTGAGTAACATCATGCTTTAATTTCATGGCACATTATGGCAATTGGGCTCTGCTAGGTGCAATTGCCATGCTGGAATATTATTACAATAGACCTGGAAGACCTACAAGAGGCTCACCATAAACCTGATTAAACGGCAGCGTCAATATACACACACATATATATGTATATTTTATATATTACTGTATATATCTCCATTCTTGCTCATGGTTTAATCGCTTTTCTACTCCTTCAGCTCCCAGTTCGCATTATGCAAGCTTGGCATTTTTTCTTTACCTCCGTCTTATTTTGAGGAAATTAATGTCGGGCATTTGGAATGATGACACGGGAATAAATGTTCTTGATGAAAAAAATAAATAGACCAGTTATGGTTCGTTGGACAGTCAGCCAGATTATTCAGACTGGATTTGGCATTTTTATTCACCAACCGAGTTCTTCCTCTGGAGTAGGCAGATGTTTAATAGACCAATAATAATAATACATCAAGTTTGGTCTGGTGGTTAAGCCACTAGGCTAAAACCTGGGAGACTGCGAGTTCTAGTCCCGCCTGAGGCCTGAAAGATACCTGGGCGATTTGGACCCAATCACCAAGAGATGGCAAAGGTCAACTCTGAAGTGAACCTGGCTGGGGCCATTTTGGAGGCTTCAGGGATGCCACAATACGAAGAGGGTATAGGGTGGGGTAACATAGAGGGGGATTTGTAGCCAAAACAAAATAGTTTCCTGTGGAAATCAAGGACATTCCAACAGGTGGCTGAAGAGAGGAGGAGCACCGTATCCAGGCAACCAGCCAGCACCTTGATTGGACAATGTGACTGATTGTTTGAGAAATAGGGGAACTTTCACTGTTTAATCAGGTGAAAACTGCGGGAATTTTCACAGTCGGTTTTCACCAGCTTGTGCCAATATGATACCTCCAATAAAATTTATCTTTGAGGAATTTCTCTGCCTCAGAGTTCTGCTTTCTATGGAGTTATGACTTGGAACCCTGACAGTAAATTCTAGTCCTGCCTTAAGAATAAAAGCCTGCTGGGTGATTTTGGGCCATTTACCAGGAGACTGTGAGTTCTAGTCCCACCTTTGGAATGATAGATGGTTGGGTGAGAGTGAACCAGTCCTCTCTCTTAGAAAAATCCATTCCACAGGGCAGTTGTTACAAGGAAAACAGGAGGAGTAAAGAGTATTAGAAATGTTCAACACCTTAAAAATAATAAAGGCAGACAAAAATAATTAAATAAAGAAATAATGCTCCCGAATGAACTCAATAGATAGAAAGAAAGAAAGGAAGGAAGGAAGGAAGGAAGGAAGGAAGGAAGGAAGGAAGGAAGGAAGGAAGAAGAAAGAAAGAAAGAAAGAAAGAAAGAAAGAAAGAAAGAAAGAAAGAAAGAAAGAAAGAAAGAAAGAAAGAAAGAAAGAAAGAAAGAAAGAAAGAAAGAAAGAAAGAAAGAAAGAAAGAAAGAAAGAAAGAATTATTTATTGGCCAAGTGTGATTGGACACACAAGGAATTTGTCTTGGTGCAAATGCTCTCAGTGTACATAAAGAGAAAAGATACATTCACCAAGAGTCGAGAATCATAAGGTATGACACTTAATGATAGTCATTTAAAACAAGCCATGCGTGCATTTAGCTGTGCAAATAATTATAATACAAACTCCTTGGTAGAATTCAGGACATAAGGCAAAAATGTGACCTACAGATGAATGTAGATTTGGAATGAATTCTTCTACCATTTTGTCAATACTTGGACTGTAACAGGAAGTCCTCGATTTACAGCAGTTCGTTTAGTGATCGTCCAAAGTAACAATGGCACTGAAAAACGTAACTTATGAGCATTTTTCACACTTATGACCGTTGCAGCATCACCATGGTCATGTGATCAAAATTCAGACGCTTGGCAACTGGTTCACACATGACGGTTGCAGTGTCCCAGGGTCATGGGATCCCCTTTTGCGATCTTCGGACAAGCGAAGTCCATGGGGAAGCCAGATTCACTTAACAACTGGGTTGGGAACTTATCAACTGCAGTGATTCTCTTTCCCTCTCTCTCCCTCTCCCTCCCTTTTTTCTCTCTCTCTCCCTCTCTCTTTCTCTCTCTCCCTTTCACTCCCTCCCTCTCTCCCTGTTTCTCTCACTCCCTCTCTCCCTCTCTCCTTTTCTCTTTCTCTCTCTCCCTCCCTCCCTTTCACTCCCTCCCTCTCTCCCTGCTTCTTTCTCTCTCTCTTTCTCTCTCCCTTCCTCCCTTTCTCTCTCTCTCCCTCCCTCCCTTTCACTCCCTCCCTCCCTCCCTGCTTCTTTCTCTCTCTCTTTCTCTCTCTCCCTTCCTCCCTTTCTCTTTCTCTCTCTCCCTCCCTTTCACTTCCTCCCTCTCTCCCTGCTTCTTTCTTTCTCTCTCTCCCTTCCTCCCTTTCTTTTTCTCTCTCTCCCTCCCTCCCTTTCACTCCCTCCCTCTCTCCCTGCTTCTTTCTCTCTTTCTCTCTCTCCCTCCCTCCCTCCCTCTCCCTCCCTCCCTCCCTCTCTCTCTCTCTCTCTGTGGGCACACACGTGTGTGCTCTTTTTTTAAAGCATTTATACAACTCTTGTTGCTAAGGGGGGACTTTTAGCTCTCTCTTTGAAAGCTGTCATTTCTCTAAGTGGAAAAGAAAATGCATTTTCCCGTCCATTGGTGTAAACCATAATTTCCTACTGTTCTCACCGCAAAGTCATAATGGGAGTCGCACAAGGAGAGAAACACACATCGGAATTACAAAAGGAACTAGGGAGCATTGGGCTCCAGGGAAGGAGGGAAAGGAAAGAGAAAGAGAAAAGCTATCGCCAACTTAGCTTCTAAAACCCATTTCAGAAAATGCAACCACAAGAGCAGCCACTGCCAAATCAGTCTCAATTTGGAAAGTCGTGCCATGACTTCCCCAATCCCAAACCCCAACCCCAACCCCCCCACCGTCCCATCTTCCACAGGCAGGAGCCTGCAGGGTGCTGTGAAGCTAGGGAGGGTGGGGGGGGCAGGAGCGGGACGGTCTGCAGGGAGCCACTCTGGTTTCAGATTTCCCAGACGCGACGGGCATGAAGAGCGGCAGTAATTGAATAGTGTTCCATGCACGGTGGAGTTAACAGCAATATTGCAAGTAATGCTGTTAATGTAGCAATGCAGGAAGCAGCTCCGCATTTTCAGGAATGCAAAGGGAGGGAAAGTGAAGGGCCCTTGGATTTATGATACCTGAATTCATGTGGTTTTTCTGCTCACCCATCAAGACTGATTGACTCTCTCTCTCTCTCTCTCTCTCTCTATATATATATATATATATATATATATATACTTTGTGTTACAACACCCTGTTAAGCCCCAATTAAGGGAGGAAGCATACTGCTTTCTTTTCCGTCTTTCGGCTCATCACCAGAGACCATACCGACAGAAAGCTATTGGTTTCGTTGTCTTTTTGTTTATGTGTAAGGTTTTGAGCTGATAAATAATTAAATAAGGGAGACTAGGATAGATCTATTTCGAGCTAGTTAGCTCTCTTCAGCTCTCTTCAGAATCCCAGTAAGGGTATGGCTAGCTGAAGAGAGCTAACTAGCTCGAAATAGATCTATCCTAGTCTCCCTTATTTAATTATTTATCAGCTCAAAACCTTACACACACACACACACACACACACACACACACACACATATATATAAAAAATCATTATATAATCTATGTGTCTATCCATGTATATCTCTTTCATCTATTATCTATCTGTCATCTGTCTAGTATCAAACATCTATCATCTATCTATATCTATCTATCATCTGCTATCTATCTAACATCTATCTGTTATTTATCATCTGTCATCACTCTATCTAGTGTCTGTCTGTCTGTCTGTCTGTCTATTAACTAAATTTATATAGCTACCCCAACTCACACTCAGGTGATTCCAGGTGGCTTACAACAAACATTAAAAATCCACAACATAAAACCCCATAAAACCCCAACCCCATGCACACCCCATGGCAGCAGCAACACAATCAAATCAGCCGCTTGACTGGCTCCCTCTCCATTTGGGGGTCCCCAGACCCATTTACAAAGCCACGTCTTCAGAGCCTTTCAGACAAGCAACAAGGAGTGTGAGGGGGTGTGGGGGAGGGTCAAATATAGCTCAGGAGGAATGAGGTTCCATAGAGTGGGGGCCACCACTGAGAAGACTCTTTTTCATGCTCCCACCAGATGGACATCCCTAATGGATGGGGCCTGTAAACACCCTACTACCTCCCCACTCCGGTGGGCTCCCTGTCCTATTGTTTCTTTTATATTTTATTTTTCTTATATGTATCCATGTATTCATAACTATGTTTTACTTATACCTATTGTCTTGTAAGCAATTGACAAATAAATAAATAAAAATTAATAAATATACCGTGTTTCCCCCAAAATAAGACCCTGTCTTACTACCTTCTACTACCACCCCATCCCCAACCTAGCTTAATTTTTACCCATCCACTCTGGAATGGGCAGGAACTTAATTAGGGCTTATTTTGAGGGTAAATTGGGCGCACATGTAAAAATCAAGCTAGGGCTTACTTTCGGGGTAGGTCATATTTTTGGGGAAACAGGGTAATAGGAGAGAGGTGGGCTTTCACATAGCCTGATCCCAAGCCATATAAGGCTTTAAAGGTGATGATTAGCACCTTGAATTGTGCTGGTTTGAAAAGTAGCTGGAGTCTGATCCAGTACTAAGGATTCAACAATAAAGACATTGACCTATGGATATTGAAAGTGTGGCTATCCAGATGCTGAATTATAACATCCACAAACTTCCATTGGCTGTACTGATTGGCCATCAACAATATCTCCTTTCAATCTATACCATCCCTTATAGAAATTTCTAGCTTTCTTTCTGTCGCTTATGGTAATTCACAATAGTTGTTTCTCTTGTCTTCATCTCTGATGACTAGCTTGGTTGCTTGGCTCATAACCCACTTCCAACATTTTTAAAGTCTGGATTTTATTTGTCACTCAGATCCGATACCACCCTAAGTTAATGAGTGCTTAAATTGGCACATAACTCCTTCCTTCTGGATGTAATTCTTATTTCCTTTTTCTTCTTCTATTCAGAGAGCATTGACTTGGAAGAAATTTTGCAACCACGCACAAACTTTCTTCCCATGCCTACACTGGCCTTCAGAAATCAGCCATGAGTCAATGAGTCAAACTCCATTTTTAGTCAGTGCCATTTGTGGGTTTTCTTACTTCTTTTCTACTTTTCAAATTTAATAATGCATTACTCATCCATGCAGTTATGAAGCTGAAAGGCATAAGAATGTGGTCAGAAAACTCTTGAGCAGTGAAGTGTTCCTAGCAAAACATTTTGGACTATGCCTAAGTAGCTATATTCAAGTGAGAAAAGTTGGTTCATTGTGTTGGACAGTAAAGGATTCTTAGATATACCAAAATGGCATTTTCCATCCCAGCCTTCTGTCTAATCTGGAGGAAGGGAGGGAGGGAAGGAAGGAGGGAAAGAGGGAGGGAGGGGAGAGTGAGGAAGGGAGGAAGGAGTGAAAGAAGGAAAGAAGAAAGGACGGAGGGAGGAAGGAAAGAAGGAAGGAGGGAAGAAAGGAAGGAGGGAAGAAAGGAGGGATGGAGGAAGGAAGGAAGGAGGGATGGAGGAAGGAAGGATGGAAAGAAGGAAAGAAAGGGGGAGGGAGGGAGGGAGGGAGGGAGGCAGCAATAAATGCCATCTCTGCAAAGAAGCTAAAGAAGCAGTCAACCAATTAATTAGCTGCTGCAAGAAGATTGCCCAGACCAAATACAACGACATCATGACAAAGTGGCAACAATGGTACATTGGAAGATCTGCAAGAAATAGCATTTGCCTGCCAGCCAGAACTGGTGGAACTACAAAATAGACACACTTAGAGAAAATGAAGCAGCTAAAGTGCTCTGGGATGTTAGAATTCAAACAGGCAAGACTCTGCCAGATAACTTAACAATTGTCGGTAAGAAAGACAAACATGTCTGGCTAGTGGGCGTGGATCAGTGCCTGGAGACCGCAGAAGAGAAGAGAAAGAAGTGGAGACAATTGCAATACACAAGGACCTGCAAATACAAAAAGAACTGCAGCAAAAGCAAGCAAGGGTAGTACCAATAGTAGTAAGCACCTTGGGTGCAATCCCAAAACATCTGAAGCACCACTGGAACACCATTGGCACTGATGGGCATTGAACACCCATCAGTCAATTGCAAAGGACAGGTTTATTCAGAACATCCTGCAAGGATACCTTTCATACCATGAAACAACAATATCTGAGCCAAGGTGGCGCACTGGTTAGAGTGCAGTACTGCGGGGTACTTCTGCAGACTGTCAGCTGCCTGCAATTTGGCAGTTCGAATCCCACCAGGCTCAAGGTTGACTCAGCCTTCCATCTTTCTGAGGTGGATAAATGAGGACCCAGATGGTTAGGGGCAATAGGCTGGCTCTGTAAACTGCTTAGAGAGGACTGTAAAAGCACTGTGAAGCGGTATGTAAGTCTCAAGTGCTGTTGCTATTGCTACCTGCCTATCCCAGGTCCTTGGGAAGGCCTCAATAAGTGGATAAAAATCCTAGTAATACAATTTCAGTTGGATGTCGGCTGCCACTGATGCGTAAGATTAATCAACAAGATGGATAGTCCTCAACTTACAACTCTTCATTGAGTGACCATTCAAAGTTACAGCTGTCACTTAACAACTGCCTCACTTAGCAACATAAATTTTAGGCTCAATTGCCTTTGTAAGTCGAGGACGACCTGTCCCTTAACACCTGCGCTAAGAAAAGTTGTAAAATGGGACAAGACTCACTTAACAACCATCTCGCTTAGGAATGGAAATTTGGGGCTCAGTTGTGACCTGGGGGTGCTCACATTGCAGCCCTGGTCAAAAGGGCCCAGCAGAGATTATACTACCTGAGGCTTCTCAAAAAACAACAACTGAATGAAATACTCCTGGTGACCTTCTACCGCTGCACCATAGAGAACATTTTAACCTACTACACCTCTGTATGGTTTGCCAATTGCACAGGGGCAGATAGGACAGCACTCCAGAGGGTTAATGTCATTGCCCAGAGGATCTTCGGTTGTCCTCTCCCCTCTTTGGAAGAGCTTTATAGCTCCTGCTGCTTTAAGAAAGTTCAAAACATTCTCAAAGATCCATCTCATCCTTGGCACCCTTTTTTTTGAACTATTACCATCTGGCAAATGATACAGGATAATAAAAACAAGGACAAATAGGCTGAAAAACAGCTTCTATCTCAGGGCAATAGCTATTTTGAATTCTGCTGTATTGTGCAGTATTGGTGCAGTGTTGGGGGTTTTCAGTTCAATGTGTGGAGTGTGAAGGATGTGTGTTTGTGTTTATTTTAATGGTCATGATGTGGACTGAAGATGGTGTTTGATTTCATTGTACGAGGTGCAATGACAATAAAGCAAACTTACTAGCTAACTAAGTTGAGGACTACCTGTATGGTTCAGAGTGATTTCTGAACAATTATCTTGCTCGGGAGGCTTTACAGATAAATAACAAATAATCAGAATTGGAAGGGACCTTGTAGGTCATTTAGTCCAACCCCCCGCCCAAGCAGGAGACCCTATACCATTTCTGACAAATGGCGGTCCAATCTGTTCTTGAAAATCTCAAGTGATGGCGCTCCCACAACTTCCAAGGGCAAGCTGTTCCATTAGTTGATTGTTCTCACTGTCAGAAAGTTTATCCTTATTTCCAGGTTAAATCTCCCCTTGTTCAGTTTCCATCCATTATTCCTTGTCTGGCCTTCAGGTGTTTTAGAAAATAGCTTGACCCCTTCCTCCTCTCTGTGGCAGCCCCACAAATATTGGAACACTGTTATCATGTCTCCCCTAGTTCTTCTCTTCACTAGACTAGCCATGTCCAATTCATTATATGTTTTAGTCTCCAGTCCCCTAATCATCCTGGTTGCTCTTCTCTGCACTCTTTCTAGAGTCTCAACATCTTTTTCTAGTGTTGTGACCAAAACTGGACACAGTATTTTAGGTGTGGTCTTACTAAGGCTTTATAGAGTGGTATTAGTACTTCCCTTGATCTTGACTGTATCCCTCTGTTAATCCAATTTAGGATTGCATTAGCTTTTTTGGCTGCTGCTGCACACTACTGACTCATATTTAGCTGGTTGTCCACTAAGACTCCAAGATCCCTCTCACAGTTACTGCTATTTAGCTTGGTTTCACCCAGTCTATATGTATACTTTTGGTTTTTCTTGCCTAAGTGTAGGACTTTACTTTTCTCTACCTTGAATTTCACTTTGTTAGATATGGCCCAGTCTGTCAAGATCCATCTGGATCTTGAGCCTATCTTCTTGGGTGTTAGCTATTCCTGTCTGCAAATTTGGTAAGTTCCCCTTCTATTCCCTCATCTAAGTTGTTAATGAAGATATGGAAGAGTACTGGGCCTAAGATGGAACCTTGTGGCACCCCACTGCTTACTTCCCTCCATGTAGATTTAGACCCATTAAGGACTACTCGTTGAGTACAGTTTGCCAGACAGCTGCGAATCCATCTAGTGGTGATGCTATCTATTCCACTTTTTTCTCGCTTACTAAGAAGTAGGTTGTGGTCTACTTTGTCGAATACCTTGCTGAAATCTATTACGTCCATAGTATTTTGCTGGTCTACTAATTTAGTCACTGTGTTGAAGAATGAAATAAGATTGGTTTGGCATGATCTCTTTTTACCAAACCCATGCTGACTGCTAATTATTACTTTACTTGTTATTTAGATATCTCTAAATGCAGGTGTGCTCATCCAACCTTGGCAACCTGAAGACCTGTGAACTTCAGTTCCCAGAATTCCCCAGGCAACCATGCTGACTGTTGAATTCTGGGAGTTGAAGTCCACAAGTCTTAAAGTCGCCAAGGTTGGACACCCCTGCCCTTATGTCTGATTAAAGGAGTTCACTACCCATCAGCAGGAGGGAGGCTGGTTTGAGAAAATAGAATTAGAGAGCCTGCTTCAGTGAACCTCCCTTTCAGGGAAAAAAAATCCCCCTCACCATTCTTCCATTCCCCAGATGCTAAAACTTCAGCAAATAAGAGGCTTTATTAAGTTGTTCATAAAATTTCATTTTCTCACTAATGCCATCACGCTTCATTATTAATTTAAAAATGTATTTAGTCCTGCATGCTGATGTGTTGTGCCTCATTATTAATGCATGGGGTTTGCCTCTGTTGTTTAATTAAACACCATCATTATGAAGGTCTGATGTGGCTTATTGATGGCTTATTGATAACGAGATGGGAGCTGTGATCTTTGCGCAAAGTCTTCTCCCCAAATTTGTACTCTAGAGTGTTTATTGTCCCTGTAAAAAAAGCACCATTGCTCTTCCTTTAAAACAGTGGTCGCCAACCAGCGAGCTGGGGACCACTGGGGGTCCATGAGAAAATTTTGGTGGTGCGCAGAGAAATGTCACCTCCAAAGCACCTCCCCAAAGCAATTAATCCAGGCTCTGCGGGAACACAAGGCTGCGCCGCCCACTTGGTTAGCGGGAACACAAGGCTCACATCGCTTGCATTGCGAACGACATGACGTAGTGAGGAGACGGGGGAAAGAGCGGAGGGGGGGAATTTGCCCCACGCACCCCATGCACCTCGCCTGGCCATGGGACTGCTTCTTTCCACTTCTTTCTTCTTCTGCTTTTGGCTGCGTGCAAAGAAAGCAGCAAAAGTCTTTCTTTCTCTCCCCCAAACTCTGCCAGAAATGAACCTTTGGGACCCTGCAAGTCATCCTGCTCCAAGAGGCTGCGCTGGTGTGACCAGTCTCACAAAGACTTGTTTCTGGTGGAGTTTCGGGGAGAGAAAGACAGACTTCTGCTGCTTCTGCTGCTTTCCTTGCATGAAGCCAAAAGTCTCTCTCTCTCTCTCTCCCCCTGAGAATGGAGCTGGAAACAGTATCCTGCAATCCCAAATAAGGAATGATAAATCAGTAGGAAAATGGGTCGGGGAATTTTTCTGCAGACTTTTTTGGGGATTTTCCCAGGGTCTCTGGTCCGCAGGATTTAAAATTATGAGTTTGGTGATCCCTTAGGCCCAAAAGGTTGGCGACCTCTGCTTTAATATATACATACATACATACATACATACATACATATATAAAGAATTTGGGTGTGCAGGGAGTCCTCGACTTACGAACAAAATTGAGCCTAAAATTGGTGTTGCCAAGCGAGACAGTTATTCAGTGAGTTCTGCCCCATTTTAAGACTTTTCTTCCCACAGTTGTTCATTTAACATTTTTTGTATTGAGTTATAAAATATTATAAGAAACAAAATACAAAAGTAAATAGAGAAGCAGTGGGAAGAGGGGGAAGGGAAGTGAGGAAGGATGGGAGGGAAAGAAAAAGAAGCATTGATTTCCAACGCTCTTTTTCCTGCCAGTTGTTAAGTGAATCACTGCAGTTAAGTTGGTTGTTAAATGAGTCTGGCTTCCCCATTAGCTTTGTTTGTCAGAAGGTTGCAAAAGGGGATCACGTGACCCCAGGACACTGCAACAGTCATATGAGCCAACCACCAAACATTTCAATTTTGATCATGTGATCATGGGCGTGTGTCATGCCCATCAGAGTCTGAATCCGAGGAAGATGAACAGCTGACAGGGAGTGGGGGTGTGGCTCCGTTGGCTGTGGAGGAAACTGGGGAAGGGCAAAGTCCGGCTGGGCAGAGCAGGGAAGAGGCAGAACAAGGGAGAGGGAGTTCAGAGGAAGAACCAGGCCCACCCTCTCTTCATCCTAGGGCATGCAGGGAGGAAGGGAGCAACGTGGGTTCCGTGGCTTACGGGGAAGGAAAGGGCCCTGATTCCCTTCATTAGCCACACCTGGGAAGAGAGCTTAAAAGAGATGCATGCTGACTGCGGCGTCTGCTGGGAACAAATGTGAGTTTATCTTGTGTTGACTTTGGTTATCTATGTTCCTGGCATCCTCCCAACTTTGTTAAGTTGTTGCCGTGCCTTCACGTCTGGAATTCTTGCTCCTACCTTGCCAGACTAATTACCTCATGTTGCCTTGATTGGACTTATAGTTACAGTTTTTGTTGACCACATTTTGGACTAGATTTTCTGCAGCCAAAGGCTGTTCTGGGAGAGTTTTTCTCCAGCCCAGAAGGTAACCAGGATATTGGGAGCAAAGTTGGAGCTAATAAAGGGACTCCTACTTATTATTTGACTGTACTGCCTTTATGCCATGCCCCTGATCATCACAGCATGCTGCAATGGTCGTAAGCATGAAAAATGGTCATAAGTCACTTTCCGTGCTGTTGTAACTTCGAACAGTCACTAAATGAACAGTTGTAAGTTGAGGACTACTTGTTCAAAAGAAATGTAATTGCAGTTAAATGGCAGGGTTACCAGGATTGCAGAATAAGCTGGGAAGAAAAATTAAGATTTTTTTTTTTTTAAATTCAATGGCAGAAAAAAAAAGGGAGTGACAAAATATTTCAGGAAGGTTGCCAAGAAAATTATATGGTGGGATCTATCATGTTACCAGAAATCCTTGACTAGAACATGGAATAATAGCATTGGAAGGGACCTTGGAGGTCATGATGTTACCTGGATTGGTAATGAAACGTCTGCAAGAAAACAACCAAGTTCAGAGAGCACCAAGGACCAACTGGTTTGTCTATATGTCTCTATCTATCTATCTATCTATCTATCTATCTATCTATCTATCTATCTATCTATCTATCTATCTATCTATCTGTCTATCTATTGGAATAGAGTTGGAAGCAGTGGTGGGATTCAAAAATTTTTACTACCAGCTTGGTAGGCGTGGCAGGGGAAGAATACTGTAAAATCTCCAGTCAGAGTGGGATTTGCCAGTTCTCCAAACTACTCAAAATTTCAGCTACCGGTTCTCCAGAACTGGTCAGAACCTGCTGAATACCACCTCTGGTTGGAAGGGACCTTGGAGGTCTTCTCTTGCTCAAGCAAGAGAACCTATACTATCTCAGAAAAGTGGTTGTCCAGTCTTTTCTTTAAAACCTACAGTGATAGAGCATCTACAACTTCTGAAGGCAAGCTGTTCCACTGATCGATCTATCTATCTATCTATCTATCTATCTATCTATCTATCTATCTATCTATCTATCTATCTATCTATCTATCTATCAATCTATCTATCTATCTATCTATCTATCTCATTTAGTCACCTATCTATCTAAACAAATTCTTGGGAGCAAAACAAGAATTCCATTAAACCAAAAACCAAATAAATCTATCAAGGGTGAGTTAAACCACAAAACCACTAATCACATGCAAACCCATGCCACAACCTCTACACTAACATCCGGATTCCCCACACTTCTTGATACCTCCTTAAGCAACTGCATCTTTTTTCGTGAGGAACAAAAAGGCAGCTCCTGAAAATGCTACCTACTCGCTCGCATACATTTCAAAATATATTTTCCCCTTTGATTGATAACAATCCTGTAAGGTTCTTATAAGGACATGAAGCTAACTCTGTTGGATCAGGACTAGCATTTAGCCAGCATTCCTTCTCAGATGATGGTCTACATTTGTTGTGGTTAGCCGGCAACAGGTGTGGACGGCTGAGGAGAGCGATGACTCAGATGAGAGGCCAGGACCATTAGGGAGTGGACTGCTGCCTTCAGAGATTGTGGGGGCTGGCAGCAGCGATGAGGAGGTTCCCGAGGAGCCTGCGCCAAATGCGCATGCGCGCAGGATTGCTCGAAGGAAAGAGCAACTGCAGCAGCACGGGTGACTCGGGAGTAAGGCTGCAAGGTAATGGCCCCTCCTTCAAGAAGATAAAAGCCAGCTGTGAATCGGACGTTCTTTGTAAGAAGCAAAGACGTTTTGAAATTCAGCCTCTTACAGCGTCTTAATTTGGTATTTGAAGACTCTTGTGTTGTGAAATATTCTTAGGTAACCTTATCTGTTATTTTTGGCAGCCTCGCACAGTTTTGGCGAAGTTCGTGCTTATCAAAGTTAATTAGTTTGCAGCAACCTTTTAACTGGGGATTCGTAAGAGTCATTCAAAGTTTTTTTGCTCCTTTTGGTTTGTGTTTGTTTTATTGGACAAGGGTTTGGGTCAGAACAACATTGCATTTAGGAGGCCCACAAGTAGATGATCAACGCAAACTTTCCTTCCCATTGTTGCTCCCAGTCCCATAGTACAGGTAGCCTTCGAATTTACAACAGTTCATTTAATGACTATTTGAAATTAAAATAGCATCTGAAAAAGTAACTTATGACCATTTATCACACTTATGACCATTACAGCATCCCCCAGTCACGTGATTTACATTGGAATTCTTGGCAACTGATGCATATTTATGACGGTTGCAGTTTCCCAGGGCCATGTGTGATCCCTTTTTGTGTCAAGTCAATGGGGAAGCCAGATTCACTTAACGACCAGATTATGAACTTAACAACTGCAGTGATTCACTTAATAACCATGGCAAGAAAGCTTGTAAAAGGAGGCAAAGCTCATTTAACAAATGTATCACGAAACATGATGGCGCAGTGGTTAGAATGCAGTACTGCAGGCTACTTCTGCTGACTGTTGGCTACCAGCAGGTTCAACAGTTTGAATTCTCACCGGCTCAAGGTTGACTCAGCCTTCCATGCTTCCGAGGTCAGTAAAATGAGGGCCCAGATTGTTGAGGGTTGTATGCTGACTCTGTAAACCACTTAGAGAGGGCTGTAAAGCGCTGTGAAGTGGTATATAAGTCTAAGTGTTATTACTATCCCTTAGCAGCAGAAATTTTGGGCTCCATTGTGGTCACAAGTAAGGGCTACTTGTATAAATTGCCTATCTTTGAATTTGTAAATAAGCAGTTTCACCTTCGTTCATTGAAAATGTAATTGTGATGTGCTTTTTAACATTTGCCATCCCCAAAATAAATAAATAAAGGCCCAATGAATTCACAAGTACACTTGAATAATTGAAGGTTCTTCCACCACTGAAGATGTCCGTCTGCAACGCACACTAACAGAAAGGCAATGCTTCAATGAACCTGGTGGCAGCTCTCTCTGAAGGCCAAAATCTCTTCCCTTGTTGGGTTGCAGGCATGCCCTCAATTGCATTAATTAATCCATTACTCCAAAGTAATCTCATAAATTACTCCAAAGGCTTTTATTAAGGAGGAAGATGACTTTGCATTTTCCTTCTGGAGGTCACAAGACAAGCCTTCGCATCCTTCCTTACGCAATGGAAGCCAGAAGGGATTAAGTCGGCAAAACGAGGTCTTCATGGCTCTTCGCTCTTCCATAGATGTTGCAAGGCTGCCATCTCGTGGGCTGGAATGGAAAAAGGAACACGTTTCTTCTCATATTAGAATTGTCACTGCTCAGCAGGAGTGTCTAGATTTTTGGGTTTTTTTACAATATACTAGACAAGTGTATTATGACCCATGGTGGTTAGAATGCAGCATTGCAAGCTAACTCTGCCCACTGCCAGAGTTCAGTCCTCACTGACTTCAGCTTGACTCAGCCTTCCATCCTTCCAAGGTTGGTGAAATTTTACAGGTAGATTTACAGATAATCAGAGTTGGAAGGGACCTTGTAGGTCATCTAGTCCACCCCTCCCCACCTAAGCAGGAGACCCTACACCATTTCTGACAGATGGCCATCCAATCTCTTCTTGAAAGTCTCAAGTGATGACGCTCCCACAACTTCCAAGGGCAACTTCTGTTCCATTAGTTGATTGTTCTCACTATTAGAAAGTTTCTCCTTATTTCCAGATTGAATCTCTCCTTGTTCAGGTTCCATCCATTGTTTCTTGTCTGGCCTTTGGGTGCCTTGGAATATAGCTTGACCCCTTCCTCTCTGTGGCAGCCCCTCAAATATTGGAAGACTGCTCTCATGTCTCCCCTGGTCCTTCTCTTCACTAGACTAGTCATGCCCAGTTCCTGTAAACATTCATCGTATGTTTTAGCCTCCAGTCCCTTAATCATCCTGTTTTTTCTCCTTTAACAGTAGAACTGTTTAGTTCCCTTTAATTCCCTGTTGTGTTCCATTTTTAAAAACTTATTTTTAAAAAAAATCAAAGCAAAAGCATTTTCCTGTGGAAAGGATTTCTTTATAATTAATTCCAAAATCTGATTTCAAATTTATCTGGCCCCTTAATCTGCTTTTACCTTTCTAAAATCAAAGTTTTAATCCCCCTTTTGCTGTTTATTCCTTTTTTTTAAAGTTCTTAAAACTTGCAGTTGAAACTTCTTTTGCTATCCAGTGGTATAAACCTTATTGATCCAAAGTTTCCTAATGTTGGAAAAGCAGTTAATGAGCAATTTCCAATGCTATTAGAAAAGTATATAAATATCCTTTCAAAGGTGCCAACCACAGTTTGAGAAAAATGGCTATTATCTTGTTTCCCAGCGCTCTAAACCAGAGGTTTCCAAACTTGACAGCTAAGACTTGTGGACTTCAACTCCCAGAATTCCTCAGCAAGCTCTAAACTCACTGGTATCTTGAACTGCTATCTGGAGCACTTGTGGGTGATCTCACATCCTCTCCTTGCCCAGAAAGGAATTATTGAAGAGCAGGTCTACTCACCAACTCTTCATTCCGCCACAGTCATTGGCTCTGCTTTTTGAAGCCATCTTTAACCCATCATTTCTTCCCCAGAAGTGGCCAGTCACTGATTCTTAACCCCAGGAAGGAGGCAATGGAAATCCACTTCCAAAAATAATTGCCAAGAAAACTGCCCAAAGTAGTCTCAGCTGTTGCCAAGCAGTCAACACCGACTGGAAGGCTCACATTAACAGAGGTGGTATTCAGCAGGTTCTGGCCAATTCTAGAGAACCGGTAGCGGAAATTTTGAGTAGTTCGGAGAACCGGCAAATACCGCCTCTGACTGGAGATTTTACAGTGTCCTTCCCCTGCTATGCCCACTAAGCCACACTCACAGAACCAGTAGTAAAAATTTTGAATCCCACCATTGCTCACATATATTTACATATCTGCCTATCTACCCTACTGTCCAAGGTTGTTCTAAGTCTTCAATAAACATACATCACTGTTATTATTACATAGCTATCAGGTATGAAGAATCAGGACCAAACATTAAGTTATAGTTAAGATGATTTCTTGCTCATGCAATAAGAATCTAGTCAATGTTTACAGCCTTCTCTAAGCGCTTTAAGAGTCAGCCTATTGCCCCCAACAATCTGGGTCCTCATTTTACCCACCTCGGAAGGATGGAAGGATAAGTCAACCTGGAGCCTAGTGAGATTCGAACTGCCAAATTGCAGGCAGGCAGCAGAAGTAGCCTGCAGGATTGCACTCTAATCACTGCGCCACCGAGGCTCCTATAAGAAAGTTGTAGTTGTAGAAATTTATGCACCAGACGGAGGACAGGAGCAGTTCTATAGAAAATTACATAATATTATTTGTGATATAGAGTAGGATGAGATTTGCATCCTAAGAGACTTTAACACAATTACGGATAAAAAAATTAGACTGCAAAAGCAATAATATAAGGAAAGGAATAAGAAGAACATTGCTAAAAACTTTCTTCAAAATGATAGAGGAACTAAATATTCAAGACATCTGGAGAGAGAGAAATCAGGAGAAGAATCAATATACTTATTATTTGATCATGGTCCAGAACTGACATGGTGTGGATGTCTAGAGAACTAAATACAGAAGACGTGGAAATTGAGAAAAACCTCTGGGCTGACCACAATCCTATGAAATTCAGTTGGAAAGGATAAAAAAACCCCAAGATGGACATTACAAAAATCAATTTTAAAGGAGGAAGAATTTAGGTCAATGATTGATAAAGAACTGGGTCTCTTTTTTAAGGAAAACAAGAAAGAAAGGGAAACCACAGGGAGGGCCTTCTCCGGGTGCCGTCGGCCTCTATGTGTCGTCTGGCGGCCCCCAGGAATAGGGCCTTCTCTGTGGGGGCCCCTGCCCTCTGAAATAGTCTGCCACCAGATATACGTACCAGCACGGACCTGAGAACCTTCAGACGTGTGTTAAAAACTTGGCTCTTTGAGCAGGCTGGCCTGGGCTGATATGAGATTTTAACCGTCTCCTGTTTTAATTTGGATTTTTATTTGGGGTTTTTAAATACTAATGGGGAGGGTTGATTTTTAATCTAACAGCTCAAATTATTTAATTCCATTTTAATTTTTGTATTCATGTGTGGGGTAGAATTGGCTGTGCACCGCCCTGAGTCCTTCAGGAGAAGGGCGGTATATAAATGTTTGAAATAAATAAAAATAAATAAACCAAACTCCAGACATGAACTGAAAGAAGGGATACAACTCGAATGGTGGGCATACCAACAAATCCAATCAAGATACAAGAAAGAATGAGACATAGAGAGAATTGATGGCATTGGATAAAGATACTATTAGGAATGGAGGGGAAAACAATCAAGAGAATATACAGCTATCTACTAGAATATAAAATGGAGGCACAGCAAGACAAAGAAGTAATGATAAAATGAGTTAGAAATTGGCAAAAGTTATTGGAAAGAAATAGAAAATTAACATTGACAACTTCGTATAAAGAGAACCAATATAAAATGTTTTATAGTTGGCATTTTCCTCCAACTAGATTGGCCAAAATTAGTAACAGTACATCACCACATTGTTGGAAATGTAACATTGAGATAGGGACCTATTATCATATGTGGTGGAAATGTATAAAAGCAAAAAAATATAAAGCTTTGAATAGAAGAGATGGTTAACCAGAAAGTAAAGCTCAGACCAGAAACATTCCTACTGGAAATTATTAATGAGAAATATAGTTAAGGAACAATATATTTAATGATACATATAATAACAGCTGCGAGATTGGTGTATGCCCAAAACTGGAAGAATGAAGATACCCCTACAGAAAGTGAAATAATAAGGAAAATATTAGTCTGTGCAGACATGGACAGACTAACTTTAGAAATCAAAGATGAGGGTCAGACAGAGTATTATGAAATCTGGAGTAAAATGTATCAATGGCTAGAGTCAAGGAAGAAGAAAGAAAGGGTTGACACTTTATAGTAGCGGTCGCCAACCGGTAGGCCATGGCCCACTGGTGGGCCTTGAGAAAATTTTGGTGGGCCACAGAGAAATCTCACCCCCAGAGCACCCCCCCAAAGCAATTAATCCAGGCTGCACAGAAACACAAGGCTGCACTGCCCATATGGCCCGCAGGAACGCTCCCCGCCCACTCATTCCTTACCCGGCAAACTTGCCTACTAAAATTGCTATTTTTCCTTTTTCCAACCATCATCTGTTTTGCTGTGCCGGGAGATTTAGATTAGCTAGGAAGCAGGAAATGGTTGGATTTCTTGCTTTCTAGCTAGTCTGTAGATCTTCGGCTCTGCTGAACCTCCCTTAGGATTGAAGGTTTGCTTGCAAGTAAATTCAGTGCAGACTCACAGCAAACAAATTTGAGAGACTGAACTAGCCGATGGCAGATAGATAGATCACTGAATGATTCTGTGAGCAACTCAATCTGCCTGCTTTGCCTGATTTTGGGTAAAAGTTGCTATTTTTTATTAAAAAAATCAGTATTTACATGCAGGGTGTGTTGTGAGTTAATTTTGTGAGTTTGCTTGCTAGAAAATTTTATGAGTTTGCTTGCAAGCAAATTTTATGTGACAGACTGAGCTAGCCAATGGCAGATAGATAGCTTTCTGAATGAATCTGTGATTCTGTGAGCAACTCAATCTGCCTGCCTGCTTTTGGGTAAAAGTTGCTCTTTTTTTATAAAAAAATCAATATATATATAAACATTTGTAATATTTACATACAAGCCATGCTCAGCCAGTCACATGACCACCGAGCCACACCCACAAATTAGGCCACACCCACAGAACAAGTTAGTGGTCCCTGGGATCAAAAATTATGAGTTTGGTGATCCCTGAGGTCCAAAAGGTTGGCGACCCCTGCTTTATAGGAATGAAAGTTAAAGTTTTATAAACCAAAAAGAATGGAATATAATGGACAAATATGAGATGATACGAATGCATGAGTATAAAAGATGGTTGTAAATATGTATATAGTTGTATATAAATGTAAACAGAAATAATATGCAGCTAGCACTATATTAATAACATAAAGGAAAAAGGAAATTAACTATTATGTGTATCTCTATACTATAGTTTGTATAGCTAAAATGATGGCTAAGAAAGTCGCACTGTGTTCAATTGTTTTAAATCTTTATTCAATAACATTTATTTAAAAAAGAAAGGAAGGAAGGAAGGAAGGAAGGAAGGAAGGAAGGAAGGAAGGAGGGAGAGAGAGAGAGAGAGAGAAAGAAAGAGAGAGAGAGAGAGAGAGAGAGAAAGAAAGAAAGAAAGAAAGAAAGAAAGAAAGAAAGAAAGAAAGAAAGAAAGAAAGAAAGAAAGAAAGAAAGAAAGAAAGAAAGAAAGAAAGAAAGAAAGAAAGAAAGAAAGAAAGAAAGATCCCTGCAAAATCTCTGGGACACAGCAAAGGTGTACATAAGGAGAGAGGCTATATCATATATGGCAAAAAAAAGAGAGAGAGAGAAAAGCAACGACGGAAATGCCTAGAAGAGGAATATATAAGATTGGAAGCATATCTCCAGAAAGAGCTGCAATAGAGTAATTTAAAACAACAAATGGATTTAATCGAATATAAACCGAATATCCTTGAGAAAGAGGACCTGGCACAACAAATAAAAAGGACCAAACAATTTTTTTAAGAATGCAAATAAACCGGGGAAATGGCCAGCATATAAATTGAAAAAATAGAGAAGAGTTGGATTAGCAAACTACAAAATGAACAAGGTAATATCACACTACTAACCAGAGCATACAAAACATTTGCTAGACCAATACTTGAATACAGCTCATCAGTCTGGAACCCACATTATGTATCTGACATTAACACAATTGAGAAAGTCCAGAAATATTTCACAAGAAGAGTTCTCCACTCCTCTACTTGTTGTAGAATACTTTATGCCACCAAACTTGAAATTCTAGACCTAGAAAACCTTGAATTACACTGTCTTCGGTCTGATCTAAGTATGGTACATAAAATCATACATTGCAATGACCTACCTGTCAATGAATACTTCAGCTTCAACCATAACTGTCTCCCGTTTTAAATTGGATTTTAATTTGGGGTTTTTAATTAGTTATGGGGGAGGGTGGACTTTTAATTATAACAGCCCAAAATTATTTAATTCATTTTAATTTTTGTATTGTGTATTGGGGTAGAATCGGCTGTGCACCGTCCTGAGTCCTTCAGGAGAAGGGCGGTATATAAGTGTTTGAATAAATAAATAAACAAATAAAATAACAACACAAGAGCACACAATAGATACAAGCTCAAGGTTAACCGCACCAAACTTGATTGCAAATAATATGACTTCAGCAACAGAGTGGTCAATGTCTGGAATACTCTGTGGTTTTTTCCCCAAACCCCAAAAACTTTAACCTTAGACTGTCTACTATTGACCTCAGCCCTTTCCTAAGAGGTCTGTAGGGGGCGTGCATAAGCACACCAACATGCCTACCGTCCCTGTCCTATTGTTTCTTTTATTTTTCTTATATGTACCCATTTCATGTATTCATAACTATGTATATACTTATACCTATTATCTTGTAAGCGATTGACAAATCAAATACATTCTAAAAATATGTTACCAAAATGAGAAAAATAACATAATCCAGGAGTTTTATGAGAAATTATGTATCGAAAATAACAGTTATAAGGAGGAAACAAACAGTACAATGCTTAAAGAAAGCAGAATTACCAAAAGTTCTGGAAGAAGTAAAAATATGTTAAATGAAGAGATAAAAATATTTGTATAAATTAAATGCTCTACTAAGTTGAACACAGGTAGGAAATTAGCCTGGGAAAGAAGAAAGAAATAAATAATTACATGCTATAAAATTTTTCTCGGGGACAGAAATAAAAATATCCAGATCTGGTGGCAGAAGAGAGTTCACCTTGGTGTTGCTGGAGTCCTGGAGAGAAGAAAATTATTTTAAAACTAGAAGAAATCTTTGTGTTTAGTTCATGGTTACCATCACTCAAAAAGTGGTACTTATTACTAGCTATGCAGTTTGCATATAATACTCGACTTATGACCCCGAGCCCAACAGTTTTGTTGCTAAGCAAGGCAGTTTTTAAGAGAATTTTACCCCATTTTATGACCTTTCTTGCCACAGTTGCTAAGTGAATCACTGCAGATGTTAAGCAAGTAACATGGTTCTTAAGTGAATCTGGTTTCTTTGACTTTGCTTATTCTAGAAATGCAGGCTGGCAATATTGGACAGTACTTTTGCTAGCACAGGTATTATATTCAATTTAATAGAAATTCTGGCAGCTTTATGGTGTTGCTTTACACCAGATACAACTTTTCCTTGTTTGTCTCCCCTAAAAACTGCCAGTCACCAACTAGCAATATCTTCTAGGCTTACCTTTTTCATGTTTGCAAAATGTTTACAAGAGTCTTCCCAGAAATGCCAAGAAGGCCAGGTCTTCTTAAATTCTGTTTTGAGGGGTGGTTGTTTTTTTTTAAAAAAGCCAAAGACTTAAGCCTCATTTTCTTCAAGTAAGATAGTAACTATTTTTCTCATTTGTGTTCCTGGAAGTACGGTTTAATATAAATATCTGCATTTTCACTGGGTGGGTCTCCATTTTTCCTAGATGGAGAAGAAATTACAAAAATGAAATGTTGTAAATGTTTAAAGATTGGATTTATTGTGCTTTAATGCTTTGTGGCAAGCTGATGGTACTGATGGTACTTGCATCAGAAATGTATGAATGAACATGTCTACGTGAGTTAACAAAATGTTTGCACCAAGGCGAAAAAAGCTGCAAAAGGTGATCACAGCACCCTGGGACACTGAAACAGTCATAAATACATGCCAGTTGCTAAGCATTCAAACATTCACATGACCATGGAGATGCTGTAATGGTCATAAGTGTGAAAACGGTCGTGTCACTTTTTTCCACGCTGTAACTTTGAATGCTCACAAAACGAATGATCGTAAGTCGAAGACAACCTGTAATGTACCACCATGATAACACAGTAATTATTATTTCTGTATCTCTTACATTCTGAATGCTTTGCGAACAGAAAACTGTGTCTCCCAAATCTTTCTAATCAAAGAAATGAAAATTACAGATTTTTTTAAAAAGTGCAATATACTAGTTTGCCATTAGATGTCAGCACTTAACCTTCCATAGATGGATAACTAAAAAATTGTCTTCCGCACCAGCAGAAATACTGGGGTTGTCTTGAAACCTTAGAGCACACACACTAGGCAAGAAACTGCACTATAAAAACATTAAACGTATTTTAATGTATTGCAATAATACTAATTCGTTAGTGTCCATGTTGGAAGCGGCATCTAGGTCAGGCCAACCTTCTGATTCTGAGCTCTTTCCTCCCTGCAAACCTTTTTGGCACCGAATGCCCAAACCAGACCGCGCGTGCATGCGTGTGCATGTGTGTATGTTGGAGCGCTGGAAAACCAAAGACTAGCTGGCCAGTGTGTACATGCCTGCTTTTTTTGGTATTTTGGGGGCCGTTTTTGGCCATTTTCAGGCTATTTTGGGGGCCCTTTTCCAGGCCGTTTTAGGCCATTTTGGGGCTGTTTTCTGGGCCAACTTCAGACTGTTTTTCAGGGTGTATTTGGCCTGAAAAACACCCTGAAACTGGCCTGAAAAATGCCCTGAAAAAGCTCCAAAAATAGCCTGAAAAGGTCCGAAAACATCCTGTTTTTTGGCTGATTTGCAGGCCATTATCCAGCCGGTTTTAGGCCATTTTCAGGCTGTTTCCCAGGCTGTTTTCTGGGTCATCTTCAGGCTGTTTCTTGGGGGGGCATTTGGGGGCTGTTTTTGGACCAAAAATCAGCCTGAAAACGGTCCGAAAACTGCACTGGAAAAAGCCCAAAATGGCCTGGTTTTTGGCCAATTTTCAGACCATTTTCTGGCACCCCGGTGCCCCAAAAACCAGCTGGCCAGCGCGCTAGAAACCAGAAGAGGAGCTGGCAACAGCGTGTGTGCCTATTGAGAGGGCTCTGCGTGCCACCTCTGGCACGCATGCCATAGGTTCGCCGTCACTGTCCTAAGGACCCGGGATTGCCTCATCCTCATCCCTAGGTCATTTTTCATAGGGCCATAGGGACTGCACCCTCCCCCTCCTTCAACCCCAGCTCCCTCTCCTCCTCCTCCTCCTCGGGCCATGACATTGACACTGAAGTTAAGAAGGTAAGAAAACTGCTTTCCATTTCATCTTTTCTCTCTGAACACAATACATACATGCCTGATATGCATTGTTCACAAATTCTTCACTATAAAGCTATTTCTGGAAAATAAGCTAAGGAGGAATAATATAGCGTTATGAGCTCCAGCTGTTGTGAAATTTATTTGTTTCTTTATTAGATTTTTAGCCTTCCTCTGTAAGTAATTCATGGTGGCAAACATACCTGTATACTGCATGAATCAAAAAGAGGGCTATGAAAATATTTAGACCCCTCACATCCCGGACATAAACTGTTTCAACTCCTTCCCTCAAAATGACACTATAGGGCACTGCACTCCAGAACAACTAGACACAAGGATAGTTTTTCCCTGAAAGCCATCACTCTGCTAAACAAATAATTCCCTCAATACTGTTCAACTATTTACCAAGTCTGCACTACTTTACTGCTAATCTTCTCATCACTCCTTATCACCCATCCCCTCCCACTTGTGACTGTATGACTGTAACTTTTTGCTTGTATCCTTATGATTTATATTGACTAGTATGGTTTGACTGCTTATTGTACCCTATGACTATTATTAAGTGTTGGACATTATGACTCTTGACAAATGTGTTGTTTCTTTTATGTACACTGAGAGCATTTGCACCAAGACAGATTCCTTCTGTGTCCAATCACACTTGGCCAATAAAAGAATTCTAATTCTACCGGTAATTCTAATACTCCTTCTTCTTCCTATTTTCTCCAAAACGACCCCCCTGTGGTGCGAGTTGGGCTGAGGCAGAGTTATTGGCCCAAAGTCACCTAGCTGGCTTTTGTGCTTAAGACAGACTAGAACTCACGGTCTCCTAGTGATTGGCTCAAACTTAACCAGCCGGCTTCCATGCCTAAGGCAGGACTAGAACTCACCATCTCCCAGTTTCTAGACTAGCATCTTAACCTCTATACCAAACTGACTGTCAAAGTCTTAATTAATTCTTAGGTGCTGCTTTGAAAATAAGTGATAAATGTTATCGTGTATCATGGACTTTTTAGCTGAGAGGCTCCTGGTTTTGCATTTTGCATTCTAGAATTAATTGCAATGTGTAATTGCTTGAGTTATTTTATTCCATGTCTGTACTGCACTGAGCGATAATCCCATAATAAATAAAACTACTACTATCTCACAAGTTTAATTACCTAGCTGCGTTCCAATATATCAACTCACCCTTTTCCAGTTAAAACCCAGCCCTAGGCCAATACAACTCAGTTCCCTTCTTTTCCTCTTTCGTTATTCAAACCCTGATTTGCTTCATCCACTTATTAAGCATTTAGAATAAAACAACTCATCAGGGAAGTTCTGAGAATGGTAGCTGATACCTGCCAGCTATCATGCAAGTTTAATTCTCCTTGAGTGTCCATTAAGAGCATCAGTGGCGCTGTGGTTAGAGTGCAGTACTGCATGCTACTTCTGCTGACTGCCGGCTGCCTGCAATTTGGCAGTTCGAATCTCACCAGGCTCAAGGTTGACTCAGCCTTCCATCCTTCCAAGGTGGGTAAAACGAGGACCCAGATTGTTGGGGGCAATATGGTGACTCTGTAAACCGCTTAGAGATGGCTGTAAAGCACTACAAAGCGGCATAATAATCTAAGTGCTATTGCTACTGCTATGTTCTTGTGACCACTCCAGGATCAGTCAACGTGTCCCTGTCTTCGGAGCCAATCTGCTCTCTCAAAATTGTTCCTTTGTTGTTAACACCATTCAATACCTAGAAATAAGGCTGGAAGGAACATAGAAACATAGGGTCGGAAAGAACCTCAGAGGGCTTCTAGTCCAACCCCTTGCTTCAGCAGGAGACCCTAAACCAAGGGTGTCAAACTCAAAGCTCACGGGCTGGATCTGGCTCATGGGGTGCTTACAGGGGTGGGATTCTACCAGTTTGCACCTATTCGCTAGAACGGGTTAACATTCTAAGCAGTTCGGAAAACCGGTTGTTAGAAGAAATTACTGGCCTAATCCTGTAAGAAAGGCAGGAAGGAAACATTCTGGGGTTGCTTACAGAAACGGCCTCTCCGTTAACCCAAATTACATTCTTGGCAGGACTAGATTTCCTGTCTCAGGAACCTCTCTGGAGTTTTCTTTCCCCCTCCTTTGCTGGCACTTTGCTTGTGTGGAGTGACCATTCAAAGTTACAATGGCACTGAAAAAGTGACTTATGATCATTTTTCACACTTACGAATGTTGCAGCATCCCCACAGTCATGAGAGGCCAGGCGAAGAGATGCGTGCCTCGATGTAGGTGATACTGAGTTGGCCACACCTAGCCAATAACATGACCACCAAATCACATCTACCCGGTCACACAACCACAAAGTCACGCTCACCATCTAAGCCACGCCCACACAACCGGTTGTTAAAAAAATTGAATTCCACCCCTGGGTGCTTAGATTTGGCCTACGGGGCCGCCCTGGAAACAGGCCCTCCCAGGCTCTGTTTTTTGGCTGCAACGGCCTTCTGCAGTGAAAATGGAGCTCAGAAAGGGCTAGCAAAAGAAACTTAAAAAAATACAAAGGAGAAATATTTCCCCTTTTGCATCCAAAAGCATCCAAGAAGGCAGGGGTGGGATTTCACCAGTATAACAACTAATTCAGTGAGTGCACACTAACCATCTCCTTCTCTGTTGTCTTCTCCTTTTGCTTCCATCTTCCCCAACATCAGGGTCTTCTCCAAGATATCCTCTCCAGTGGTGGGATTCCAAATTTTTTTACTACCGGTTCTGTGGGCATGGCTTGGCAAGCGTGGCTTGGCTTGGCGGGCGTGGCAGGGGAAGGATACTGAAAAATCCCCATTCCCTCCTCATCCCACTAACCTGCTTTCCAGCTCTGTTATCCTGTGCAAGGCAACCAAAGAAGAGCCAGCCGATCAGCTGGGACTCAGGAGGCAGAGAATAGATGGGGTTGGCGGGGCCAGTCAGAGGTGGGATTTGCCGGTTCTCTGAACTACTCAGAATTTCCGCTACCGGTTTCTCCAGAACTGGTCCGAACCTGCTGAATACCACCTCTGATATCCAGGGTATCTAAGGAGCCATCTCCCCCCAATGGAACAAGCCTACCCCACTCAAACTTGCAGAAGAGACCTGCTATGGATCCCATCTGCTAAGGCAGGCGTCACCAACCTCCACTCTGTGGACTGTCAGTGGTCCACGGCATGCCAGAAACTAGATCATGCAAACAAGTGAAGCCCCATCCGTGGGATTCAAGCAGCACACAAAACCACACCCCCTCTGCTCCCCGGAAAAACCTCTCACCAAGGAATTGGTCCCTGGTGCCCAAAAGGTTGTGGGCGGGGGGGGGGGGGGGGGACACTGTGATAAGGAATTGAAGCAATCAGGGTGAAAGAGAAGAGCTTTTTCTGCTGCGGTCCCGTTCCTGTGGAATATTCTTCTGCCAGAGGTGAGAACTTCCGCCTCCCATTTGGCCTTCCCGAAGGGGATCAGAGCCCGGCTTTGGCTTGGGGGTTCCAGCCAACACCTCCACCACTGCTGGAGGGGGCTGATGGGTTAGAAGATCTCATCCCTGTCCCATCCATCTCTTGACTCTTGCAGGCATGGTTTTAGCACCGTTTTTAAATAATATTTTAACGATGGTTTGTTTTACTCTTTGAATTATTTTTTTCCCACCTGTTTTTATAATTTGTAAGGCACCTAGACTTACCCTTTCAGGGGGGATGGATGGGTGGGAATGAAGGGAGGGAGGGAGGGAGGGAGGAGGGAGGGAAGGAGAAAGAGACATGGGAAGGAGGGAAGGAAAGGAAGGAAGGAGGGAGGGAGGGAAAGAAAGGGGGAGAGAAAGAAAGGAGGGAGGGAGGAAAGGAAAAAGAGGAAGGAAGGAAGGGTCTTCTAGTCTAACCTCTTGCTCAAGCAGGGGATACTATACCATCCCAGTCAAATGGCTCTCTAGCTATTTTTGAAACCCTGCCAGCCATGTATCTCCAGGAGGCAAGCTCTTCCATTGATTAATTGTTTCTCACTGTCGTGAGTCTTAGCATTCTGTAAGTTAGTTTGTTTGAGTCTTGTTGGTTCAATAATCGCTGCCCTAGCTAAGATGTACCTGTTTGCTCAATTAAAGGTTACCAAGTATCAAACAGACAAAAGAGTTTTTGCAGTTTATAGATTAGCCACCCAGAATCATTTGGGGAATGAGTGCCCATAGGAATTGGAGGGGGGGAGAAAGGGAGAAATAACTTATCCCAACTGTAGAGGCTGTGGGATCTGAATGAGTAGGACCTGGTTCAAATTCAACCCTGGACACATCAGACGGCTGTGGCTGTTGGTCCCTCCGGAACAAGAGAACGTCCCTCTGAATCTGTAAAATTGGGGTAGGGGCACTTCCTGGACTTACAACTCTTGCTTGAAAAGCAAGGGGGCAGCTGTGGCCATGAGGCCCCTTGCTACACACTTCGCTTGAATTAACTCCTTTTCTACCTGGTTACCTGAGCAGAACCATTTTAAAAAATCTGGAATTGCACCATACAGAAACAGTAACAGAGTTGGAAGAGACTCTGGAGCAGGGGTTGCCAACCTTTTAAACTTCAGGGACCACCAAACTCATAATTTTAAATCCTGCAGACCAGAGACACTGGGAAAAATCCAAAAAAAAGTCTGCAGGAAAATTTCCTACCCCGTTTTCCTACCAACTGATCATCCTTTATTTTGGATCGCAGGATATCCTCTCCAACTCCATTCTCAGGGAGAGGGAGAGAGAGAGACTTTTGGCTTCATGCAAGGAAAGCAGCAGAAGCAGCAGAAGTCTTTCTTTCTCTCCCCCAAACTCAGCCAGAAATGAGTCTTTGCCAGCACAGCCTTTTGCAGCAGGATTGCAGGGTTCCAAAGACTCATTTCTGGCGGAGTTTGGGGGAGAGAAAGGAAAACTTTTGCTGCTTTCCTTGAGTTCAGCCAAAAGCAGAAACAGCGGAAAGAAACAGCCCGGTGGCCAGGCCAGGCGCGTGGGACAAGTTCCCAACCCCCTGCCCTTTCCCCCCTCCCCTCACTACCTTGTGTTGTTTGGAATGCAAGCGACGCAAGCCTTGTGTTCCCACACAGCCTGGATTAATTGCTTTGGGTGTGACATTTCTCTGTGGACCACCAAAACTTTCTTGCGGACTACCAGTGGTCCCTGGTCCACTGGTTGGCGACCACTGCTCTGGAGGTCATCTAATCCAGCCCACTGCTCAGGCAGGTTACTTATGCTATTGCTGACAAATAGCTCTCCAATCTCTTCTTAAAAGCCTCCAATGTTGAAGCACCTACAACTTCGGGAGGCCAGCTGTTCCACAGATCAATTGTACTCAAGTGTCAGAAAATTTCTCCTTATTTCTAGGTTGAATTGCGCCTCGATTACTTCCCATCCCCTTGTTTCTTGTCTTGTTATCAGGTGCTTTGGAAAATAAGTTGACCCCTTCTTCCTTGTAGCAGCCCCTCAAATATTGGAAGACTGTTGTCCTGTTCCCCCCTAGTCCTTCTTTTCATTAGACTAGATATACCCAATACCTGCAATCTATGCATTATATATTGTAAGTACCTGAAGTCCTATACACACACAAAGAGAAAGGGAACTTAAAAAAGGTGAGATCTGGCTCAGCTCTAGAATTAAGGCTAGAAGGCCTTTACCCTGACCTGGTTGGGGTTGGGGTTATGGGAACGCAGCTGCTCCCGACCAAGAAACCACCCAGAGATGCAACGAGGATTCTCTCCAGCTCAGTGCAAAGCAGTAACCATGTTGGAAATCCGAGGAGAGGGAGGCCTGAATTTGGGGTTGCTTGAGCTGGCCATCAGCTCTTTTGATTAGTCCTGCCTAAGGAAAGAGGTTGGGGCCCCTCTGGTTGGGTTCCCACAACATGCTAAACATGGGGAAATCTGGGAGTTGAAATCCTCCAGGCTTAAAGTTGCCAAGGTTGGAGACCTCTGGACTACTCAAAAACCATTTGATTGGGATGGTATATTATCCCCTGCTTGAGCAAGAGGTTAGGCTAGACCTCCAAGGTTCCTTCCAACCCTGTTCTTCTCTTATATTTGAAAATGTTAACACAAAGAGCACAGATTCAACCTAGAAATAAGGAGAAACTTTCTGACAGTGAGAACAATCAACCCATGGAACAGAAGTTGCCCTCGGAAGTTGTGGGAGCGTCATCACTTGAGACTTTCAAGAAGAGATTGGACTGCCATTTGTCAGAAATGGTGTAGGGTCTCCTGCTTGGGCGGGGGTTGGACTAGATGACCTCCAAGGTCCCTTTCAACTCTGTTATTCATTGAATGCGCAACGGCGGCCAACCTTGACGGGGCGCGCCTGCTTTCCACGGCCGGAGACTTTTTCTCTCTCTCTCTTTTTGTTAAAGAGGCCATTAATTAGAGCGATCGCTCTGATTGGGCGGCCGCTCAGTCCCAGCGGGCGCCTCGCCGCCACATAATGGGCGAGGTGGGCAATGATTAATATCCCGCCTCCGGTCAGGGCACAGCGCGGAGCCAGCTGGCTCCAGACCTAGCGAGCTGCTCCAGCAAGACGGGCGGCCGCAGGCAGGCAAGGCGCAGAGCCGCCGCAGCCGCCGTCTCGCTCATCCCAAAGCGGGACTGCCAGCCAACCTTCCTCCGGATCGGATCGGACCAGGCAGGCTTTCGACGGCGCCCAGCGAGGAGCCGAAAGAGCGGGCAACAGCTGCGGCGCCGGATCCTAGACGGATCAGAGGGGGGTGTAACCTTGGGAGGGGAGCGCTTCCTCTCTCTCCCTGCTCTCCTCAGCCTCGGATCTCGGGAGAGGCTCCCCGGATCGGGTGGAGGGAGAAAGAAGCGAGAAGCGCAGCTGGACAGACCCGATCCTCGCCTGCGCGGCCCGACGGCGCGAAAAAGTCCTTCCCAAGAGCGAAAGCGCAAGGGGCGGTTTGCCAGAAGAGCTCCCCGACGTCCTCGGTGGGGACACGGCGCTCCGGGCTGCCGATTTTCGGAGTGGCGCGACGGCTCTAACCGGATCCTCGTCGAGCCGGCGCTGGGGAGAAAAGGCGCGCTCCCAGCCGCTGCGCCCCTCTGGAGAAGAAGCGCGGCTCCGGCCGTCCTAGCCCGGCCGGGCCATCGGGAAGCCAGCGATGGCCGAGCTCAAAGCGCTGGGCGGCGAGTCCTACCTGGCCCTGGCGCAGAGCTACAACCAGACGGCTTTCGGCTACGGCGCCGTGCGGGGCGCGGGCGAAGCGGGGCGCGGTTACCCCGGGGGCGCGGGCGGGTTGGCTTTCCCGGCGGCGCAGCTGGGCAAAGCGGCGGAGAGCAGCGGCGAGCAGAGCGGCGACGACGACGAGGCTTTCGAGGGCTCCAAAGCCGGCAGCCCGACCTTCGAGCGCGGCGGCGGAGACGAGGCCAAGCTGAAGGCGGCCGGCGGCGGCAGCAGCGCCGCCCTCGGGCCCAAAAAGCCCAAGGAGCAGCGCTCGCTGCGCCTCAGCATCAACGCCCGCGAGCGGCGGCGGATGCACGACCTGAACGACGCGCTGGACGGCTTGCGCTCCGTCATCCCTTACGCGCACAGCCCGTCGGTGCGCAAACTCTCCAAGATCGCCACGCTGCTCCTGGCCAAGAACTACATCCTGATGCAGGCGCAGGCCCTGGAGGAGATGCGGCGTTTGGTGGCCTACCTCAACCAGGGCCAGACTCTCGGCGCCTCCATCCCGCCCGGCTTGGCTCCCTTCGGACAATCGGCCGCTGTCTATCCCTTCACGGGCGCCGCCTTGCCGAACTGCCCCGAGAAATGTACTGCCTTTGCCGGAGCCGCCTCGGGGCTTTGCAAACACTGCAGCGAAAAACCCTAATGGGACGCTTGGACGCTTCTGCAAAAAAAAAAAAAAATCCCAGCCCGGCCCTTCTCTTCTTCTTCCCATCCTAATATCCTAGAAATTCTCCTTCATTTCCAGTCCCGCCTTCTCACCCCAAATTGCCTTTTTTTTTTCCCGCTTGGCTGCCCGCTCTTGCCTTCGCTTTTTGCAGGTTTAATCCGGATTTCTTTTCTCCCCAGGCCATTACTGGCTCAGTTTTCTGCAACCCCTTTGTCGAATATTTTCGCTTTTTTCCCCTTTTCGATTTTGTCCTGAATTAATTTTTGTGCATAACTTAAAAAACAAAACAAAACTTGTCTGCAGTCTGAGGTTATAAACCTGATGGTGATATCTTTTTTTTCCCTCTAGAAAGAATAACTGGAAAATAACTGGGGGAAAATTGGGAAAAGAAATTGCGCCAGATTCCTTTTGGGAATAAACAAATCGTCTGGAGGACAAACCTATGCAATTGTTTAGTGAATGCGAAGTTACTTTAAATATATATATATTTAAGCAGTCTCCCCCCAATTTGTACATGTGTTCAAAATGCTCCATTTTAAACTTTTCATTTGGGGTCCTGATTGTGAATGCAAGGTTGCTTTATAATGGATTGATCGGTTTATTGGATATATTCATATCTTAAAACATTGGACCCATTCTTTGTCTTAACTACAATCTTTTAAGTGTGACTGCCGCTCTTTTCAATGCTTTTTTTTTTTCTTTGCTTCTCCGTTGAACCATTTTCTATCTTGGTGACCTGGGACATTAAAATTCTCTGAGCTGATTTATTTGTATTTATATTAATAAAAAAAGCACATCAATTAACTTGGGTGGCTCTGTCCTAAATCTCTCAGAATGTCAGTTTGCTAAATGAATGAATTTTGTAAACGGATCCTTTTTAGAGGAGTGATGGTACCATATTATGAACAATGCCAGAGATATTATGGATAATCCAGCAAATTGAAACACTTTAAAATCCTATTGACTTCAGCAGGCTAATATAAAATCAACTACAATTGGGGGGTTGTTTTTAGCTAAAAGCAATGAAAGTTTATCAAGCTACGGAATCTTCTAATTAATCCACTCCTTAGAATGAGATGTGAAAGGGTTTAATTGCACACACATTAAATTAGTAATACGTTTTTCAGTTTTGGGTGATGTTTTATTGGGAGAAAATGAAGTTTGGCTTAGAGAAACAATTCAGAGTCTGCAGTTGATCTTTTAATGTCTTTCCAACAATTTCTCTCCAAATATAACTAGTGATACTATAAAAAGAGTTTAATTTCACTAAGGATTCAGCATTGCAGGCTTCTTCAATTCCATGGAGATTATGTATGTTTAACCCTGGGATGTCTAAATCAGTTTTTGTATATACTATATGACTGTCTTTAACCTGAACTCCCTATATATGTAGAAATAGACATTATAGATAATGTACATTGTAGATATCTACAAAGTAATTAGATATAGGGCATTAGCCAAAGTGTTTTGTGACTGTGTAGGAAAATGTTTAAATAAAAGATAATTGCATTGTTTCAGGTGGGGTGGTCTGGAATAGATGTATATATAATGTCTGCATTATCTAGCTAACTATGTAGCTATTTACATCTATCCTTCTGCATCATTTATCATCTATCTACAGTATCTATCTTTATCTACTATTTATATCTCACCTTTATTCTTTTTACAAATAATTCAAAGTGGCAGAGATATCAACATACCTTCCTCTTCCTATTTTCCCACTTTTTCCTATTTTCCTTGTATTTAAAAAAAATATCATAATGTAAAAGAAGAAAAGTGTGGGGATATTTTTTTCTTTTTTTAACTCGGTTGATCAGGTTCAGCTCTTTCCTTGAAAGTCAGAATTCACCTGGAAACTTGAATTTTAAACTGCAAAAAGTACAGGTTATAGGACATTCTATGATTGCAGAAGATAGTCTGGAAATCTGGCACAAAATTGAAGCTTTTTCAACTCAGATCTGCCCATTAAGATATTGCGAACAAGTTTGTACTTGTGAACCCGCATTTCTAATTTTTGTTTAGAAATCTGTGGGGTATGGTTATTTGTGCTGCCTCCACATTTATGATTTTATCGTTTAGGATGCTTAACTGCATACAGTAAAACATCATCCAGAGCCTGGGCCTCTGTTGAGTTTGATGTGTTTTAATTGTAGATCAAGCAATCCCACTCTTGCCTGTTATTCTGTTCACCGAATGGGCCCAGCCCTTGAAATTGTAGCTGGACACTGAAATCCAGGAGAAAATTGTGCCCCTCTGATTGAAGTCATTGAGCCTAAAGATGTTTGGACACCCTATTGATTGATTGTTTTAAATTGGGTGTAGCAGGAAGGCCTGAAATTCTGATAATTCTACAAAATAAACCAGGATCTAGCTGAACGGATTGGTGTAATAGATAATGCCTAGAAAGTTTAACTTTGAAAAGAAAAACACATCCTTTTAGTTATTCTGGTTAGATTCCAGTATATTTCCTTTTGGTAAGTTTTTGTCAAATGAATGTACAGCTTGTTGGTTCTTCAGGTAGCAGTTGGAACGCAGTGAGAGGGTGCTGGTGTCTCCAATGAAGAGATAATCAAGATAGACTTGTATTAAAATAGAAGCTTGCCATTCATTGTTAGAGTAAAACGCAAATTAGTCCAGTGAATGCCTTCAGGCTTGTTCTGTCCAAGCTATTTATTTTACAGATGAGAGAGAGTGTAACTGTTTTAAGGTTATTAAACTGATTTGCAGAACTGTCGTCTGCATTAAGACTAATGTGAGAAGGATTCAAACCTGCTTGTCTTTAATGTTTTATTTTAATTTGCGTCCTTCCTCACTTTTTTTCTCTTGTATGTTTGCAAACAAATGTAACTTTCATCAAGAAAAAGACATCAAATTAGGGGCTTCACGTTTTCATTCCAATCTCTTAATTTCATTTTTTTAAAGCTACATTATATTTAAAACTTCATTTTACACAGACAGGTGTTCGTTTAAAGATTTGTTTTATACAGACAGGTCTTTCCACACTCCAAAAATCACACTGAAACAAAGTAAACACCTGTTTGTATTAAAAAAGAACCTAACAATAATGAAAAAGCTAACAATAATGTTTTTCAATATGCAGATTGATATGGCGCAGGCAAAACATTTAGAATATATTTGAACAATGGCTTCATTTAGAAATCAATCATGAGATTCTAATAAACTTCTTTTTCTGCGCCTCAAAGTCTTAGAATTTAGCCACAATTATTTCAAAGTGGAATCTTTTTAGCTATTCAGCCACCCACTAGTGAAAAAAACTGCTTAGTTAATTTCTTTAGAGAAACAAGCTTTTATTTTTTTTAATTGCAGACTTCTACTAATAACCGTTGAATTTATAACTGCTCTCTCCTTAGATCAGAAGGACTGCATTGTTCTACAATTGCCATTTTATGAAAAAAAATATATCCTGTAGTATTAAAGGAAATCAGACTCCCTGCCTACAATGAGGTAAAGTGAAGGAGTTACTTGTTGAATTTAGAAATGTTGATTAAACTTAATTGAACAGGTAAGATTTTCAGGTGGGCTAAATGCAACCTTGATTCTGAGCTAAATTCATTCATTTATGGATCGAACGGTGGCATTCAGTGAAGGTTTGCTGGGCAGCATGTCTTAAATGGGGATGCATTTACAATAAATACAGGTAGGTTTGTAGCATAAATCTGCTGTGTTATGAGCGTAGTATTTTCATAAGCTGGAACAAAGATTCTAACTGACTTGTCATCAATAGAGGAGAATATTTGTAGCTCAGGTTTGAAATGAGGGGTCCTTGGTGCTCTCTGAGGTAACATTGCTAGCCCTGATGATGTTACCTAGTTTGGATAAAAAAAAACCCATCTACCAGAAAACAACCAAGCTCAGAGAGCACCAAAGACCTCTCATTTGACTTGTTAATTAGGCTAGCCAAAAAGTAATAATAATTTTTAAAAAATTATGGGGTAGTTCAACCAAATATGGAGACTATGAAAGAGCTATTTTAGAAAAAAGAGTGTGAGATAAACCGTAATTACTTCTGCCCTTCTCTCTGATCTATTTTCCTCATCAGGGCTACAGAAACAAAAGAATATTCAGCTGCAGAAAAGTGATGGATGGTTGCAAATGAAAATGTGCCGATTAGGGAAAGAGAATTAAGTCGTATCTCCTTTTTCTGCCAAAAGGACAGTCGCCCAGACATACATTTGCTGAGATGGTATATTTTTCTACCCCGAGGCTAAAAACTCACCTTATTTGTCCTGTGAAATTTTCTGAATTGAATTTTTGGATTGCTACGTTTTAAGGATGCCTGTCTGTTTTGCCCATCCCATGTGAATAATTTGGCTTTGGAATTAAGCTTGTTGCGTGTAAAGGAATGTGCCGCACACCTTTTAATGAAAATGTTAATAATAAGGGTAATCGATAGAATGCGATCCTAAATCTGTTGAAGGTTAAACATTCACCTGTTAATAAATAAACTCCAAATATCATTTGGGCAATCTCTAAAAGTATGTGTATGTTTATTTAATTCTTGGGCAGTCATCAGAAAACTCTGTTAATTAGTTTTTGTGTGGCCTCAGTGTCTTTTTTTATTGGCACCAGGCTAGAAAGCAAGAGACCGTGAGTTCAAGTCCCAAGAGACCGTGAGTTCAAGTCCTGGGTGACTTTAGGCCAGTCAGTATTTCTCTCAGCCCGATCAACCTCAGAGGATTGTTGTGGGAAAATTAGGAGGAGGAGATTGTATTGGATATGTTTGCCATCATGAACTATTTCTATTAGTACCTTGAACTATTAATATTCATAATAGTATTATTAGTATTAATAATGCTAATAGTACCTTGAACTATTTGTACTAATTTGTATGAATAATAATGGTGGAACTGGATTATTACAGAGTGAGTTCGAGTGTCCGTATTCTTTCCTTGTAGCCATTCTCACTAGAAATACAGTTTTCATTTAACTAGGAACAAAAATGGATTAAATAAGTAGATGCAGTGGTGGGAGAACCAGTTAACTTTCTGAGCAGTTTGATGAACTGGTTGTTGGAAGAAATCATTAAGACGGAGAACCGGTTGTTAAATTATTTGAATTCCACCACTGAGCAGATGGTGTGTGTGTGTGTTTTTTTTAAAATGAAGAATGATATGGAATTGACTTCATTTCCACTTCAACGTCTGTAGTATAAGCAGACGTGTGCTTGTGTGTGAGTGTCGATGTGGGTATATAAGTTTAGGGTTTTATTAATGTACTTTTGAAAGAAATACTATCAGGATCCAGAAAGCAAAATCCAACTGGTCTCTAAGATACGGAATGAATGTTGTTGGGTTTTTTTAAAAAAAATCTTGGCTGCTATAATTTTTTCCTATTATTGTTTGGAGATTTTGTAAAAAATGGTTTTACAAAATGAGACTGAATTCACACGTGTTCACGGCCACTGACAGAGAGAAAGAAGGCAAAAACTTCATTTTTGGATTGAGCCTGCAATTCCCTAATGTCCTGCTAACCTATAAACAGAAATTACAAATATGGCGATCAAGTTATTATAGGTCTTAATTATAATTTCTAGTCATTCTCCTGTTTGAAGTGAAGATTTTTTTTTTCTTTAACTCTGGAGGGTTTTTAACCTGATTTCAACATTTGGAAGAAAAAGGACAGCATGGTAATTTGAACTATGAATGATTGATCGGTTATTGCAGAAAGTCTGTGTCCTTCTATGTTAATCTATCCAGATATATTTTTGAAAATGCAATCTGTCTGTCTGACAGAACATATGTCTGTAGGTGTGGGTTAAATTTAGTCATTAATTGGAAGCATAGAGCAGCATGCTTCCAATCTACAGAAAAATTCCTATCTCGTTTCTATCATTATTCTTGCCGTTCTTTCATATCAGGAAATAATGCCGTATTTTAAAATGTACTAATTCGGATCACTCTGTTTCATCATTCATGTTTATTTCCATGTGTACTAAACCTTGGGATTGGAAGAAAAAAAGAGTGAAATATGACTGCAGAATTCCGATTCTGAAGTGAATGTATGGTATCTTTTGTCCTTCACGTTAATTTTATGGAATTTACTTCCCATTGAACGTATTAAACAGGATGGATGTTGCTATTAAAAAGTGAAATGCAGGAAATATAATTGAAAGACAGGAAGAGGTGATCTTTTTGAAATGGTGACATGTACGTTTGGGTACTGTTTTATTAGTTGGGCATTTTTATTTTAAATAATCGAGAATGATGGACACTATTATTCAGGGGGTAGGGGAATCCATCTGGTTGTAATTTTTATATTTCTTGTCTTGAGACCCAGCAGCTTAACGGCAAATGAAGGAAATGCTTGTCGTTACCTGCAATTAACAACTCCATGAGTGGTTTTTAAAAATATAAGCAAGGGGATGGGGTTTAGGGAGAAAGTTTTGGCTTTTTCTTTCTGCTAAGATAGTCAGGGAGGCGAACTGACCCTGGGCTGCAAAAGAGAAAATTTTGATATAATGCATGGGAAGATAGATCAGATCCAGTGGCATGAAATGCTGAAGGAGAAAATGACTCAGGAAGGATGGGGAATCCTATAAAATAACAGAATAACAGAGTTGGAAGGGACCTTAGAGGTCTTCTAGTCCAACTCCTGCTTAGGGAGGAAACCTTATACCATTTCGGGTAAATGGTTGTCCAGTCTCTTCTTTAAAACCTCCAGTGTTGAGAATTTATAACTTCTATGAAGCTGTTCCACAGATTTTGGTTTTTTCTATCAGGAAATTCCCCCTTCTTGCTAGGTTGCTTCTCTCCTTGATTAGTTTCCATCCATTGCTTCTTGTCCTGCCTTCAGGTGCTTTGGATAATAGTTTGAACTCCCCTCTTCTTTGTGGCAGCCTCTTGAGATATTGGAAGACTGCTATCCTGTCATCCCTAGTCCTTCTTTTCATTAAACCTGACATGCCCAATTCCTGCAACCGTTCTTTATATGTTTTAGCCTCCATCCCTCTAATCATCTTTGCTGCTCGCCTCTGCACGTTTTCATCCCAAGGAGCAAACTTTTTTTAAAAAAATTTCACAGCTGCATCGTCATCAGCAGTGATATCGGAGCCCAAGAAAATAAAATCTGTCACGGCTTCCATTTCTTCTCCTTCTATTTGCTAGGAAGTGATGGGACTGGATGCCATGATTGTAATTTTTTTAATGTTGAGTCTCATAGCACCTGCCTATAGAATAACATTCCCTCAGTATTCACATGGTCTTAACCTTGCTGATCTTTAAAAAAGCTCTGAAGATCTGGCAACTTCAAGACCTGTGGACTTCAACTTCCAAGATTCCCCAGTCAGCCATATTGGAGAATTCTGAGATTTGAAGTCCACAGGTATTAAAGATGCCAAGTTTGGATACCCCTGTTTTAAAACATCATTAAGAAAGAGCAGGTGGAGGTTTCACCGGGAGACTTCTTTGGGAAAACTGCAGTTCATCCTTCAATTTTTCAGTCTGGGAAAACAAGGTTTAACACACACCCTCACATTCATGAATTCACTCATAAATTGGGGTGAGAGTTTTATTCTGCCAGTTTCCAAGATTCTGTACCCTAACTCCTTATTTATTCTCATTTAATGCGATTAAACTTTGTGTGACTCTTATTGTCTTGATCAGGCTTAGCTGTTAGAGGTTTTAGGATAGATTGATTCTATAATGTATTTTACATTGATATGTTTTTAATGCAGGGTGAATACAGTCTATAGGGATCTAAAATCACATTCTCTTCAAAATTTCCATGGCAAAAAAATTAATTTGGAAAGTTTCTGAATAATTGTTTTATGTTTTGTCGTCTATTGCAAAATTTGGGGAAGTGCAAAATAAATAAACATGCATACACAGCTCAATCTGCACTTGATTGATTGATTGATTGATTTCAGCCCTCAAGTTGGTGTTGATTCTTCGCTTTGGAACTTTGCTTCGATGGTGCTTTGTTCTCCAAAGCACCTGAAGGCAGGACCAGAAGCAATGGGTGGAAACTAATCAAGGAGAGAACCAACCTAGAACTAATGAGGAATTTCCTGATGGTTAGAACAATTAACCAGTGGGACAACTTGCCTCCAGAAGTTGTGAATGCTCCAACACTGGAGGTTTTTAAAAAGATGTTGGATAACCATTTGTCTGAAGTGGTGTAGGGTTTCCTGCTTAAGTAGGAAGTTTTGTTTTTTATTTATTTATTTACTGGATTTATATTGCTGCCTATTCGCCCATGGCAACTCAGGTTGGACTAGAAGACCTCCAAGGTCCCTTCCAACTCTATTATTCTGTGTTCTGACTTTTTGCAATCACATGGATACTAACCTGGTTTTCAGGTCCTCTAATGGTGCTCCCATCATCACTGTAACTGCTGGCCAAGCTGTTGGTCATTCGTTCCATCCTTCCCAACATGGGAGCCTTTTCTAGAGTTGGGTCTTTGCATAATGTATCCAGAGTAGGATCATTTGAGCCTGGTCATTTGTGCCTCCAGTGAGAACTTTGAGCTGATTTTTTTGATGATACACTTGCTTTGAGGGGGGGATTGTTTGTTTGTTTTGGCTGTCCACAATAGTCTCAGGAATCTCTGATCAGCACTCTTCCTATTCTAGAAAATGTTTGTATGAAATATTGGCAATCTATTGCATTTTCGCAGCGGATGGAAAGTTCAACGTTTTTACATTTTGAATCTTAGGAAAGCAGTTTTTTTAATCGTGGAGGAATGATTTGTGAAGATGGCAGAGCATGCAGAAATGGCTAGATGAACTTGTTTGATTAAGGAGAGAACAACAATTAATTTTATAAAAGACAGAATAACAGAAAGGGACCCTGGAGGTCTTCTATACTATTTAAGATCAAAATGCCTGTCCAATCTCTTCTTGAAAACCTTCAGCAATCAAGCATCCACATTGAATGAATGAATGAATTCTTTATTGGCCAAGTGTGATTAGACATACAAGGAATTTGTCTTGGTGCTTATGCACTCAGTGCACATAAAAAGAAAAGATAGATTTGTCAAGAATCATAAGCTACATAGGATACTGATAGTCATAGGATACAAATAAGCAATCAAAACATACGAGGAAAGAGTCAATATAAATCATAAGGATGGATGCAAGCAAAAAAGTTACAGTCCTACAGTCACAAGTGGGAGGGGATGGGTGATAAGGAGTGATGAGAAGATTAACAGTAATAGTAGTGCAGACTTTGTAAATAGTTGAACAGTGTTGAGGGAATTATTTGTTTAGCAGAGTTTTTCGGGGAAAAACTGTCCTTGTGTCTAGTTGTTCTGGTGTGCAGTGCTCTATAGAGTCATTTTGAGGGAAGGAGTTGAAATAGTTTAGGTCTGGGATGTGAGGGGTCTGTAAATATTTTCACAACCCTCTTTCTGACCCGTGCAGTATACAGGTCCTCGATGGAAGGCAGGTTGGTAGTCACTGTTTTTTCTGCAGTCCTAATTACTCTCTGAAGTCTGTGTCTGTCTTGTTGAGCTGCAGAACCAAACCAGACAGTTATAGAGGTGCAGATGAGAGAACTTCTGGAGGAAAGCCATTCCACTGGTTAATGGTTCTCATGGTTAGGAAGTTTCTCCTTGCTTCTGAATTGGATGTCTCTTTAATAATCTTACATCCGTTCCTTATTGTCCTGCTCTCAGGTGCTTTGGAGATTAGATTGAGCCCTCTTCATGGACTTTTTTTTGCTGAAAATGGATAAAATGATCTGGTGATTGATTCAAACAGCGTGTATATATTCCAACAGAATGGAATTAGTTTATGTAATTTGAGACATGGAAATTGGGTTTGTTTATGTTTATAACAAGTACAAAGCTGATATATCTTTCTTCTTTTTTCTTCCATGTTCCTTGTTCACCTTTTCTATTCTATTGTTTTCTATTTTTCTCCATACTTTCTTTCACCTTTACTGTGTTTGTTTTTTATTTTTCTGTAGCTTCCAACTTTGTAAAACCTCATTCGTCAATAAAAATTACACACACACACACACACAAACACAGCACAGTGTATTTTTAAAAAGGGACGAAGAATACTGGAAATAATATCATTTACGTTAGTGGCAGTCCCAATGGGCTTTTTTTCCCCTGGACATGTTATAGAGTAGAAAGTTCCTAAATTTAATTGACAAACAAAAAAATAAATAAATCCTGGTTAATGCCAAGAAGACTCTACTACAGTAATTTTGATCATACAAATTTTATTTATGATGCATCTTTCATTTTTAATCTCCTTTGTTGAGGGGGCAGGATGGAAAATGAAGGATTTATTTTGCTTTCAATTCTGTGGCTGGTTATTACTTTCTCTTCCTTTTTTTTTTAAAGGATCATAGCTTAAAATATCCCAGGAATATATAATCAAATATGAATTTGGCCAATATAATCCCATATATGTAATCTTGGCTCAGTGTTGGCACATGCAGGCAGAACAATAATCACTCCCATTATTATTTTTTACTGTGAATGTAAGATAAGGAGCATTCATGGGCAGGTGGTCAAAAAAAATCAAGATGGCAGCTGTGGCTCTATGGTACCGCCCCTTTTTACACACAGGGGCGGAGCTTCAGTTTACATAGTTATGGCTGCCATCTTCTCTTTTTAAATTTTTTTCCACAGATATTCTGGATGTAGATACTGTATCCAGATAATATTTGGAAGGGAAAGCTTTTTGAAATTCTCATCTGCCACCATTTCTATGTTTAAGTAGAATTTGCTTTTGTAATTTTCATGCCCCCGAAGCATAAATAAATAAACTCATGTCCACAACAGCTATTTTCATTTCCATCCACAATGGGTAAAATTCTTAGACAGAATGATTGTGAATAAGTTCTGGGTTGTTGTTTTTTCCTCTTAGGTACAGGTAGACTTCAGCTTAAAATAGTTTGTTTAATGACCATTCAAATTTACAGCACTGAATTTAGGATGTAAGGCAAGAATGTGACCTACAGGTGAATGTAGATTTGTGGTCAATTCTTCTACTATTTTGTTAATACTTAGACTGTACAGATAGTCCTCGATCTACAACCATTCATTTAGTGACCCATTCAAATTTACAACGGCACTGAAAAAAATGACAGATGTCCGTTTTTTACACTTACAATCATTGCAGCATCCCCATGGTCACTTGGTCAAAATCCAGATGCTTGGCAACTGACTCATATTTATGACGGTTGCAGTGTCCCATGGTCACGTGATCTCCTTTTGCGACCTTCTGACAAGCAAAGTCAATGGGGAAGCCAGATTCACTTAGCAACGGGGTTAGTAACTTATCAGCTGCAGTGAATCACTTAACAACCGTAGCAAGAAACGTCATAAAGTTGTCATGCCCCTGTTGGAATCTGATTCTGAGGGAGAGATGGAACAGCTGACAGAGAGTGGGAGTGTGGCTCCAGTGGCTGTGGAGGAAACTGGGGAAGTGCACAGGCCAACTGGGCATTCAGAGGAAGACCCAAGACCACCCCTTCTTCATCCTACAGCATGCAGGGAGGAACGGATAAGGGAGCAACGTGGATTACGGGGGAGAAAAAGGCCCTGATTCCCTTTATTAGCTAAGTTGGGAAAACAGGATTTTAAAGGGGTGTTTGCACACAGCACCTTGCTGGAAGCAAAGCGTGCATTATCTTTGGTTGTCATGTCTTATCCGGGTTCTGGTGTCCTCCCAACTGTGTGTGTTTCGTTATCTTTTGGAAGTCTGCAATTCCTTATCCTGCCCTGTCTTGTTAATTGCTGCAGCGTGGTTTGTGTTGGTTTTTATTTATAATTTATATGTACTTTGGGTTCGGACAGAATTTCTTCCCTTTAAAAACTGTTCTTGGGAGTGTTTTTTCTCCAGCCGATGATAACTGGAAATTGGAGGCCAAGTTGGAGGAATTAAAGGGACTTTACCTATTTTTGTGACTTTTTGCCATGCCCTGGGTCATCACAAAAGTGGAGCAAAACTCACCTGGCAAGCATCTCACTTAGCAGCATAAATTTTGGACTCAGTTGTGGTCATAAGTCGATTCAGTGGTATGTTTTAGCACCATTTAAAATCTCATCCATTCACCTATTTTTCGGCTACTTGTGGGTGGTTTGCTAATATTTTATTAAGACGCAACTAAAAAAAACCCCTGCAAATACAAGGAACATCAGTCATTAAGTGCCCACAATTCTCTAACATTCTTCTTATTCTCTTCTTAAATCCCTGTAATGGTTTTCCTCTGTTTACATGATATTTCCAATACTCTTCTACATTTTGTTCTAGCAATTCTTATCACCCTGGCAAATTGATTCTGGAGAACAAATTTAAGATTTTTAAACACACACCCCCCCAAAAAAAAAAAAAGGATGTAAGCAGTTGGGAAATCCTATAGTTGTTAAGTTGTACCAAAAATGATTCTTTGGGAAATAAATAAGGCTGGTTCTCTGGGTACTTGTGATGCCGACAATTCTTTTCGCCCGAAGTACATGAAAGAAAATGTGGCTGGGGGTGGGAAATGCATCATCTCTCAGTGTGTGTGTGTGTGTGTGTGTGTGTGTTTTATGCTCCAAGCCCATTTTTGTCTAAAATAATGAGGCCATAGTCAATTGCTTCCCCCAGAGCGTCATGATTTAGTGTGACGTACAGCCAGGCACCGCAGCGTTGTTCATCCTGTCCGCATTATTTTAATGAGATACTGGTAAATCAGGGTTTTTCCTTCGCTGCAAACTGTTAACATGCAAAGCAGAATGCGAAAGGTTTGCTGATGGCCACAAGGCAGCTGACAGGTTCGATTTTGATCCGCCGCCATTATCTGGCATAACCACATTTGCTACATCCGGAGAGAATGCTCCTTTCCCTTCCCCAGCTACTGCAAGTGACAACAAAATTGTGTAAATCCGAAAAAGCATATTTTAAACTTCCGGGATGGCGTGGGTGAGGAAGGGGTTGCAATTTCCGTGTTGTTAATGTATTCACAAAGGAGGAAGGAAGGATGGAAGGGGGAGTAACACTTAACCCGAATCCCGGCACCAAAAAAGGGCAGTATTATTGGGGGTGGGGGGGAAATAGAGATGGCCTGGCCTCCTTTTGACATGGTATCAAAAATGACAGTGAGGCAGACATATCCCCAAAGAGAAGCTAATCATGATAATGGGGTTCTGGAAGTCTCGAGACGTGAACTTTTGCAAAGCTTACAGAATAGAGTCCCACTTGTTAAGAATAACCGGCTAAGAAAAAAAGAGGTTTGTGCATTTTCCTTCCAGCAATTGATTCCATGGTGTTCTGACCTAGGCTTCACAAAATCATAAAACCCCTTTTTATTAGGCTAATGTGAATTCCTATCATTCACATCCAGCAAATTCCCGGCAAATAATCTTTCAAGGTGAATTACAACCACGGACCTTATCAGGCTTGGAGAGTTGCCAGGCTGATAGCTTCCAAGCGGGACACTATACAAAAAAATACTTGGTAAGGAGTCTCTGAGAGTCACAAGCAAATCTTCACACTAATTAAATGAACTAATTGTCTCTTGCAAACACCACTCCTCTTTCACTCCTCTTTATTCCTATGGGAGAGGCCATTCACCATCCAACTGTGCCTTTACTCCCGAGTTGACCCTTGTTCCTTAACTGTTCCCTTCTTCTAGCAGCTCTGCGCATGTGCACATTGGAAACAGGCTCCAGCTGTTCTTCTGCCCCACTGATCTCTGACTTCGAAGGCAGCTGATAACTATTGGAGGGCCCTCACTCCACCTCTGCCTCCGACGCAGAGCCCTCGTCAGTGCCTTCCCCAGACTCCAGGACTGGCCCATGTTCCTCCCCAACTTCCTCACTGTCCAAATCAGCCGCCAGCTCTGCTGGCCATTGGCAGGCCACAACAAATAGTGAGCACAGAAATGTAAACGGTTGTGGGAAGTTTTAAATGAAAATATATTTTATTCGTTCTGTTGTCTCTCCTTAAACATTAACAGAATCCACAATGGATTGAGAATTAGCATCTCTGCTAGTTAATTGACTTAGCTAAAACTAAGTTAATGAGGTAAAAAATAGTAAACGTGGTGGGGGGTCTTTTAGTCACAATTCCTTATACAACCAAATAAGTTACCCAGGATTAATCCACATGGCAAAGAAGAAGGTCTGTAAACATAAATATAATTAATTCTCTCTTCAGGTGGTCCTCGATTTACAACCACAATTGAGCCCAAAATTTCTGTTGCTAAGTGAAACGTTTGTTAAGTGAATTTTGTCCCATTTTACGACCTTTCAAGCCACCGTTGTTAAGTGAATCGCTACAGTCGTTAAATAAGTATCCCGGTTGTTAAGTGAAATCGGCTTCTCCATTGACATTGCCTGTCAGAGGATCGGGACATAGTAATGGTCCTAAATATGAACTCGTTGCCAAATGTCTGAATTTTGGTCCCATGACTGTAGGGATGTTGCAAAGGTGGTAACAGTGAAAATTGGTCATAAGTCACTTTTTTCACTGCCATTGCAATTGACCGGTCACTAAATGAGCTGTTGTACGTCGAAGACTACCTGTATTCTGTTAGGTAACACTATAAGTGACATTGTCTTTCCACTAGTATTTTTTTCTATAGGTGCAACAATGAGCCCAGCTAACACACCTCATGCCATCCATACCCTTAGATTAGAGAACGAAAAGTTAACACAGAGTAGACCAGTAGCCCTCAACTTACAATCGTTAACACAGCCTGCTCATCAGGGTTGTAAGTCATGCCAGTTTTAAAAATGGGCTGGTCACATGACTGGCCTGATTTTACAACCTTTTTTGGTAATCACTGATAAGCAAATGCCATGGTGGTAAAGCAGCCCCCCGAAGTGGTTAAACAAATGCTGCAGTCATTGCACCAGCAGTAAAGAAGGGCATGCTAGAAGGAGGGAGGGAAATATTAGGAGGAGAAGGTACAAAAATCTTGCAGACACTGTCTATGGAGATTCTCAGGCATCCAGGTCACGGTGGTCCCAAAGGTGCTTTTTTTTTTTTCAAGAGGCAACTGGACTTTCTGGTTTTTCTTTGAAGATGTTTCGCTTCTCATCCATGAAGCTTCTTCAGCTCTGACTGGGTGGTAAGGAATTTATAAATCCTTCCATTCCCCATCAATCCAGTCAGTGCACAGAAGCTTCTTGGATGATGTGATGACTCAAAGGGGCATGGCACAAAAGCAACAAAAGTCACAAAAATAGGTAAAGACCCTTTAATTCCTCCAACTTGGCCTCCAATGTCCAGTTATCATCGGCTGGAGAAAAAAACTCTCCCAAGAACAGTTTTTAAAGGGAAGAAATCCCATCCAAACTCAAAGTACATATAAATTATAAATAAAAACCAACACAAACCTCACACTGCAACAATTAACGAGACAGGGCAGGATAAGGGATTGAAGACGTCAAAAGGTAACGAAATGCAAACACTTGGGAGGACGCCAGAATTCAGATAAGACTTGACAAACCAGAATAATTTCACGCTTTGCTTCCAGCAACTTTGCCTGCGCAGTTTTCCCTTTTAAACAATCTTCCCAGCTGCAGCCCATGAAGGGAATCAGGGCCCTTTCCTCCCCCATAAACCACACAACTCACACTGCTCCTTTATCCATTCCTCCCTGCATGCCCTAGGACAGTGGTAGGGAACCTTGGCTGTTTTGTCACTTATGGACTTCAACTCCCAGAATTCCTGAATGAGCTATAAAAAGTTCCCCATCCCTGGCCTACTGGTTTTTCAGTTGTGAGGGAAATCAATTTTTGATTTGAATGGGATTGTTCAATATACAAATGTCCTAATTTTTGACTTGAATGATCAATATTCTTTATATGTCCTACATTTGTATATTAAATAGTCCCATTCAAGTCAAAAATTGATTTCCCTCACAACTGAAAAACCACTAGGCCAGGGATGGGGAAACTTTTATGGCTCACTCAGGAATTCTGGGAGTTGAAGTCCATCAGTGATAAAAGAGCCAAGGTTCCCTACCGCTGCCCTAGGATGAAGAGGGGGTGGGCTGGGTCTTCCTCTGAATGCCCAGCTGGACTGTGCTCTTCCCCAGTTTCCTCCACAGCCACTGGAGTCACACTCCCACTCCCTGTCAGCTGTTCCAACTCTCCCTTGGAATCAGATTCCAACAGGGGCATGACAGATGAGAAGTGAAATGTCTTCAAAGAAAAACCAGAAAGTCCAGTTGCCTCTTGAAAAAAAGCTCCTTTGGGACATCTTGCAAGAGACTGTTAATTACAAAATCTGCAGCTCCCATCTTGCATTTCCAGGGTCTAAAATGTGCAGAGAAAATAATCCAAATATTATTTTTAGAAATTCTATTACAATTCTCGCCATCTTCGCCTCAATCCCTTTCTCAAAGATTCGAGAAAAGAAAACCAGAGGAGGGTATATTTTTTTTGTACCAGAAGCTCTTGTTCCTCTTAAAATGCTCTTTTGTGATTCAGTGTGGCAGCCCGACAAATAACACAGTGCCAAAAGAATAGTTTGAGCCAGCCAGGAGAGCAGAAATCTGCAACACTGAACATCAAGAGGCAGGCTAAAGAGATCCAGCATTGCTCGCAGCATTAACTGGTACATTATGTTAACATTTTTGCTGCTGTTTTTCGTTTCCTGGAGGAGCATCTCGGCTGAAAATAGACTTCCACCTCGCATGGCCCAAAAGAATGAAATGAAATGCGATTCAGGGCAAATCATGCTTGTTCTGTGAACGGGAAGATAGTCAAGAAGAGGCAGTTTTGTATTGGTGTGTAGTTGTCTACACCTGGGCTTTGAGCCAAATCGAATACAAGATAATAAAGGAGAATATTTGTACTTCAGGATTGAATTGTGGGGTCCTGAGCTACAAATATCCTCCTTTATTGTCTGGTAACTCTCTGAACTTGGTTGTTTTCTTGCAGATGTTTCATTGCAAACTTAGGTAACATCATTGATTATGCACTGATGTTATCTAGCTTAGGTAGTGAAAGAAAGCAACCAACACTAAGAACCCCAACTGCCCTCCTCCTCCTCCTCTTCCTCCTCCTCCTCCTCTTCCTCCTCCTCGCAGACCTAACACCCTTCTAGCACTGATGATGCTACTTAGATGGGTAATGAGATGTCTGCAAGAAATCAACCAAGCTCAGACAGCACCAAAGGCCCCTAATAATAGCTTTCCAATTTCCAGACCATGATACAAGTGAAGGTAGCTTTTTAACCATGAAGTCAGCCATTGGTTAGAGTTCCAATGAAGCCACCTTTGGAAGACATGAAAGAGCAGGTTAGGGTCAGTTCATTGGGGAGAAAAATATCTATATGGTCATTAGGAGTTGACAGGACTTAATGGTATTTATTTTATTTATAATTTACTAAGAATATTTATATGGCTGCCCAACTCACTCTGGATAAGTCTTGATGGCTTACAGAAATAAAACCACAGCACAAACCCCAATAAACTCCTTCCCTCCTGGTGACAACAATCAAACCAAGCGTTTGATGGGCTCCATATCACCATGGGGTTCCCAAGCCCACTGGTCAAACCATGTCTTCAAGGCCTTTGGAAAATGGGGGTCAAATTTATTTCCACAGAGATGATATTCCATAGGGAGGGAGCCAGTGGTGGTATTCTACCGATTCAGCCTGGTTAGGACAAATCGGTAGCTCTGAGGATCACCTGTGAGTGAACCAGTTCACTCTGACGATCAGCTGCTGCCCCACCCCCAGCTTCATGCTTCATATTTCCTGGTTTTGAAGCTCAACTGCTTCGCGTGGCACAGCGGATTGCCGCGCGTCAGCTGTTGAATGCACAGGGAGAGTGCAGGATTGGAGGTCAGTAGAAAACCACACGCAAAGTGCACCCACCAAGCCGCGCCCACTGAACCAGTGGTAAAAAGATTTGAATCCCACTACTGGGGAGAGCCCCCATGGAGAAGTCCTTTCGTCTTGGTCCCACCAGAAAGACCTCCTTAAAAAAAGGTTCCTGTACAAGGTCCCCCTGCTCTGGCTGGGTAGATGTGACCGGGAAAGGATGGCCCTTCAAATAAGTGTACTCCAGGCTGTGTAGAGCTTCAAAGATAACATCCAGCATCTTGAACTGGAACCAGAAACAAATCGGCAGCTAATGCAGCTCCCCCAGGAGAGGGGATGCGTGCTAATCTTGGTACATAATTAAGTCAAGCCAACCACACCTTTAAATCCAGGCCTCACTTCCTTAAAATCTCCTGACACAGAGTCTACCTTTGTTTGCACATCACACTGATACACAAAAACAAACCTTTGGCATTTTAATCCAGCACACCGTCCTAACTCTGCAGGATCCAATCTGAGTCGGTCGCCAGGACCAGAGGCTTAATCTTCTGAGCTTTTGGACTGACATTGGAGCCAGGGGTGGGATTCAAATTTTGTAACAACTGGTTTTGTGGGCGTGGCTAGGTGGGCGTGACCGTGTGAGTGGGTGGGCGTGGCTGTTTTTTGCAGCAACCCTCCCATTTTGGGGTCCTTTCTGAGCCTCCGGGGAGCCTCTTGGGGGGCATTTTTGCTCCCAGAATGCTTCCTTGGGGCTCAGGAAGGAAAAAACTGAGCATGGGGGAGGGCATGCGGCAACCCCCTGTGCTCCATTTTGGAGCTTCCTGGGCCTCGGGAGCCTCCTGGAGGGGGTATTTTTGCTCCCAGAAAGCTCTCCCAGAAAGCTGATCATCTAGATCTTCTTTTGTTGCCTTGCACAGGAGAATGGAGCTGGAAAGCAGGTTGGTGGGGTGGGGAGGAAATGGAGATTTTGCAGTAACCTTCCCCTGCCACGCCCATCAAGCCGCACCCACAGAACTAGCAGTAAAAAAATTTGAACCCCACCAATGGCGCCCATGGTGTCTTTGCCAGCGAAAACAGAGCTGCGTTTTCTCTGGCAGAAGGTTGCAGGAAGCCGTCGCACTGGCAGAGCGCTTGGGCCACCACAGGTGCCCTCAGCGAGTGACGTTGCGCTGGCCATGCCCCTCCTGGCCACGCCCACCCCAGACCCCGGAGGTCCAACACAACCCTGACGCGCCCCTCAATGAAATTGAGTTTGACACCCCTGCTCTACATCTTTTTTTATATCCTAGAAACCAAAATTGGATGCAATATTTTAATTGTGGTAGGCTGAAAGATGGAATAGACCAGCCCAAACGTACACGTGGGGTGGGTGTTCAGTAAAAATAGTGCATTTGAGGCTGTGTATGGACCTGCCCCCCCCCAAAAAAGAGACAACATATTTAGGGAAGAAAAGGAACCAAAAAAAGAGAGGGGGGGGCATAAGATGAATGGCATTTATCATGTCACAGAGACTCGCGGTTTGCTAATTAAAGATGTTAGAACACGGAAGCGGCCAAGGATCACTGGCTTTTAATGAGCGTGGTGTAGATGATTTAGCTCTAATTTTCTGCTTAATAAGGCTGGTTTAAAAAGTAATTTTGTTGGGATGTGATTCTCCTAAACCTGTTCATTACCAACGTTGGGGTTTCACTTCGGCACTTCGGGAAATGTTGTGTTTAATTAATATTGCGTCGCCGAGTAGGCCCGCTGACAGATGAGGGGCAAAATTGATGAAGAACTTTCAAGGACATCGGCTTCATTAAGCGGCTTCATTACAGCCCTGAATAAGTAGCTAAATATGTCTTTGGGAGGGATAATGTGTCCCTTTTCAAGTCGAAGAGGGTTGTATTGTTGTTGATAAAGAAAATTGAGAGCCAGTTTGGTCTAGTGCTTAAGGCTCCAGGCTAGAAAGCAGGAGGTAGTGAGTTCAAGTCCCCCCTTAACCGTGAAAGCCGGCTGGGTGACTTTGGGCCAATCAGCAGGAGACTGTGAGTTCTAGTCCCGCCTTAGGCATGAAAAGGGGCTGGGTGACTTTGGGCCAATCACCAAAAGACATTGAGTTCTAGTCCCGCCTTAGGCATTAAAGCCACAGCCCAACCCACCTCATAAGGTTGTTGTGCAAAAAATAGGAGGAGGAAGGTATACTGGATATGTTCACACTGAGAAATGCATAAAAATAATAAAGATGGGGTGTAAAGAAATAAAATCATTTACTAAGCTAATTATTAATGCAAATAAAACAGATATATATATATATGGGTCTTTCAGGTGTCTCCCCCACACCCATTTTTCAGGATTACATAATCCATGTTGAGGGTTGTCCTGCTCAACTTTGGAGGAGTTGGGCAAAGACCATAAATGGTGCCAAAGAAGAGGCACCATCAACAGGGTTAAGAATGGGCAATGTGTGCATGGGTATGCATGCACACTCTTATTTCTTGAATTTTGGAAAGAACCTGAACTTCTCTTCTTAATCAAACAAAAACAATTTTAATTACATAAACATAATTGTTTATGTCCAGAATTTGGGAAAGAATTTTAAGGTAGTTTTGGTTTATTTCCTGAATTTGGGAGAGAATTTAGATCTTTGGCTTTTTTTTAAACTATTTTTCTTATGTTTCTTGAATTTGGGGAAGGTTTTGAGACTTTCTCTTAAACTAGTTTTATTTTTAATTTTCTGGATTTTGGAGAGAGCTAGGAACTCCTTTTTTCAAACTGTATTAGGAACTTCCATCACGTGTTGATGATCTATCTATCTATCTATCTATCTATCTATCTATCTATCTATCTATCTATCTATCTATCTATCTACCATCATTCCTATCATCTATATCTATCTATCATTCCTATCATCTATATCCATCCATCCATCCATCCATCCATCCATCCATCCATCCATCCATCCATCCATCCATCCATCCATCCATCTATCTATCTATCTATCTATCTATCTATCTATCTATCTGCCTATCTATCTGCCTATCTATCTGCCTATCTATCTGCCTATTTGCCTACATACATACAGATATTAAAACTGTTCCATCCAGAATGCCAATGCAAGTGATCAAATACCAGATTTGGTCTAAAAGACTTTAAACTAAATTATTAAACCCATAGAATAATAGGCTTGGACCTTGGATGTCTTCTAGTCAAGCAGGAGACCCTATACCATTCTGGACAAATGGTTCTCCAATCTCTTCTTAAACATTTCCAGGGATGGAGCCCCAGAGACAAGCTATTCCCTTGATTAATTGTTCTTACTGTCAGGAAATTTCTCCTAAGTTCTAGGTTGGATTTCTCTTTAATGTTCTTCCACCTCCTTGTCCTGCCCTTAAATGCTTTGAAGAATAGGTCAATTCCCTCTTCTCTGACAGCCACTCAAGTAATGGAAGACTCTTATCAGGTCACTCTGATCTTTCTCTTTCATTAGTTAGCTACTAAAACTGCAGAGTATTATAATATTGGAGAGGTTAAATATTTCCATTTGCTCTTCTGCTTCTGATGGGTGGTTTTAGAGGTCCTTGGAACCATATTTTTACCATCAGCTGTTCTTTTCCATTCCTCCCACCAGGCAGGAATAAATTCTCGCCAGAGGTGTAAACTGACTGCAGACACATTTAAAATTAAGCCAACGGAAGGATTAGCAAGCAGTTGTGAATCAGCCACATATTATGGCTATGCCATATATTTCGCAATTAAATCTTCTTATCTGAAGCCTTTGAGCCATTTCATTACTTTTATTTGTTTATTTAAAGACTCTGTATGGACATTGTGGCTCCAAGCTGTGTATAATGGACCAGCCAAAAAAATAAAACAACACAGGATAAACAATCTCAGTTAAAATCCAAACAGACATTAATATGGGATCAGAAATTAATAGCGTACAGTCAGTAGGAGAGTTTAAAGATAAGGAGTACATATAATTACTCTAGTTATAAGTATAATTATAAAATTATAACTACAAACAGTATATTACCCTCTTAGTGGCTTAGAGATTGAGATTCCTAAATTCTACAGGTAGTCCTCAATTGGGATCTCAATTTCCTTTGCTAAGCAAGGCAATGGGTAAATGAATCATCCCCAATTGTGCAACCTTTTTTTGCCACCGTTGTTAAGTGAAAAAGTAGAACGGCTTCCCCTCAGAAGTTGGGGGTGCTCCATCATTGGAAATTTTTGAAAAGAGATTGGACAACCATTTGTCTGGAATGGTATAGGGGGGTGGACTAGAAGACCTCCAAGGTCCCTTCCAACTCTGTTATTCTGTTACTCTCAATCATCGCAACTGTTGAGTAAATCACACAGTCTTTAATTAAATCCAGCTTCTTTCTTTGACTCTGCTTGTTGGAAGCTGGCTGGGAAGGACACATATGGCGATCAAGTGACCTGGGACAGTGCAACTCTCATAAATATATACCAGCTACCAAGTACTCTAATTCTGATTACGAGACTATGAGGATGCTACCAGAGGTGGTATTCAGCAGGTTCTGACCAGTTCTGGAGAACCAGTAGCGGAAATTTTGAGTAATTGGGAGAACTGGCAAAACCCACCACTGACTGGCCCCACCCCCATCTATTCTCTGCCTCCCATTGCATCCCAGCTGATTGGCTGGGTTTCCTTTGGTTGCCCTGCCCAGGAGAATGGAGCTGGAAAGCAGGTTAGTGGGGTGGGGAGGGAATGGGGATTTTGCAGTATCCTTCCCCTGCCACACCCATAGAACTGATAGTAAAAAAATTTGAATCCCATCACTGGATGCTACCATGGTTGTACATGTGAGGACCAGTCATAAGTAGCTGTTTTCAGTACTGTTGTAACTTTGAACAATCAGTAAAGGAATGGTTGTAATTCAAGACCAACTGTTCACTTAGCAATCCATCAATTAAGTAATTTTGTTTAGATATTTTAGAGTTACTCTCACATTTGAGCATCTGCAGTTACATTCTGATTTAGTTTGAACTACCTCAAGGGTGTCAAACTCGCATTGTCACAGCATCATCACATGACATATTGGGACTTTTTTCCCCCTTCACTAAACTGGGCGTGGGCGTGGCCAGCGCATGATGCATCTGACCCATGGGCTGCGAGTTTGACAGCCCTGAGCTACATTAAGATGTATAGTTGAGTAAGAATGTTTCCTCTCAACTTTTTATGAACTTGGCAATGCCTCATCTTACTGTGTGAAAAAAAGAAAGAAAATGAAGAGAAAAGAAAGAATGAAAGAAAGAGGGAGGGATAGAGGGAAAGGGAGGGAGGGAGGGAGAGAGAGAGAGAAAGAAAGAAAGAAAGAAAGAAAGAAAGAAAGAAAGAAAGAAAGAAAGAAAGAAAGAAAGAAAGAAAGAAAGAAAGAAAGAAAGAAAGAAAGAAAGGGAAATGAAAGGGAGGGGCGGAGAGAAAGGAGGGAGGGAGGGAGGGAGGGAGAGAGGAAGGAAGGAAGGAAAGAAAGGAAGGAAGGAAGGAAGGAAGGAAGGAAGGAAGGAAGGAAGGAAGGAAGGAATTGAATCAGGCTGGGTCAAGGAAGAAGGGAGGGAGGGAGGAAGGAAGGAAGGACAAACCGCAGTCTGATCACTTCTCTTTTAGAAAATTCATTCCACAATATTATTTTGATAGTTCTCAATATTAAGAACAGTTCCTTTGAAGGAATTCAAGTCAAAACAATCACCAAGGGTCTAAACCTTATTCCCCAATCTGTTGTCCTATAATTGTCCACCTTTAGCTGGAGAAACCTGTGAGCCGTTCACCAATACACCTGGAAGGCCCCAGGCTGAGAACGGTTCATTCATTTTATTTATTTATTCAATCAAATTCCTATACCGCCTATCACATTTGCGGGACTCTGGGCGGTTTAACAAAGAATTTAAATCTAAAAGGGAATAGCTGAATGACTTTATTTAGACTGAAGAGAAAAGGCCATTATTTTCTTTTGTGGTGGGTTCTACTTTTTTCTGATTTTGAGGTATTCCGAGCAGACAAATATCATGCATGTATACAAATCCCATTATTAGCAAGGAAAAAGCTACTGGATATACCCCACTGCTGCTGCCCTTCCCTGCAGAAGTTCCCATATGGAGTTTTTCAGAAGCAAATACTGTATATTATTAAAAATCATATTTTATATTACCCACTGGACATAAAGATAATCAGAAAGCTATATCCATAAACAGAGGGTTATTCATAATCCCTTACATGGCATTTCAATTATCAGTTGATGATGATGGGACATTATGGATGGAGTTGTGATTAAATTTTCTTGTGTAATGACCCTAAGTAAATCTTTTGCTATTTTCATTTTGTAGAGATTTAATATAGATCACTGGCCTGTTATTTGCAGTGAAGGGGGCCCAGTTTAATCCAAAACCACTCATTAAATTAGGCCCAGCAGAAAAGGAGAAAAAAAAAAACCCAACTCTGATTGCACAGCCTGGCCTTGAGCGATGAACTTAACATATTAAATCTGTATTCCAGATGGATGTAAACATCTGTTTTCATTATGGTTATTGGTGTTAATCTCAAAACCTGACCTGCTTCTATTAAACATTATGCATATTAAATTTGGTATCCAAAGAAAGGGACTAGGGTGAGTGGAAAGAGAGAATAACATCAGGTTACTATGACTCTATATTAGAGTTTAACCTGTTCTTGGGACCTTCCAAAAATTCATGGAAAGCATTCCACATATCAGCACAGCTATTATTATTTCTTTTATTCTTATGGAATTTTTTTAAAAAACCAGAGGAGATATAAAAAAAAACCCACAAGGGAAGCAAGTTCAATTTCCAATTAGATTAGGGATCCTGGTATTACAGGTATTCATCAACTTACAACCATTAGTTTAGTGACTATGAAATTTACAATGGCCCTGTAAAAAGTGACTTAGGGCTGGTTTTTTTTCACACTTAACAACCATTGCAGCATCTCTATGGTCACATGATCAAAATTCAGAGGCTTGCTAACTGGCTCATATTCATGACAGAATAGAGTAGAATAACAGAGTTGGAAGGGACCTTGGAGGTCTTATTTATTTATTATTTTTATTTTTTTATTTATTTATCGTATTTTTATACCGCTCCCTCTCCCAAAAGGGACTCGGGGCGGTGTACAGTCTAAACATATAAAGATACAGTCAACAGTAACAGTAATTAACTCAGAATTGAATATAGATAGATGAAAATAGGATAAATGAGTAAAATAAGTAAGTAAGTAAATGATTGAGTCCCATCAAATAGAATTAAAAGTCTTATTTGAATCTAAAATTTAAAAATCTCAGAAAACCTTTAATTGGCTAGGCCGGCCTGCTTAAAAAGTAAGGTCTTGACTGCACGCCGGAAGGTTAGGATGTCCGATGTGTCTCGTATCTCCGGGGGGAGATAGTTCCAAAGGGAGGGGGCTCCCACAGAGAAAGCACGTAATCTTGGGGTCGCCAGCCGACAACGATCAGGTGGCGGTATCCCAAGCAGGGCGACCCTGTGGGAGCGTACTGGGCGGCGGGAGGTTGTTTGTGGCAGAAGGCGGTCCCGTAAGTAGCCAGGTCCCGAGCCATGGAGCACTTTAAATACTAATAGTACCACCTTGAATCGAATCCGGAAGGCCACAGGAAGCCAGTGCAGTCTGCGGAGAAGTGGTGTTATGTGGGTGTCCTTGGGGGCGCCCATAATCATCCGTGCGGCTGCATTCTGGACTAACTGTAACCTCCGGAGACTCTTCAAGGGGAGCCCCATGTAGAGAGCGTTGCAGTAGTCCAAGCGGGAGATAACGAGGGCGGAAGTGACTGTGCGAAGTGCGTCCAGATCCAGAAAGGGCCGCACCCCTGCTTAGGCAGGAAACCCTGCACCAGTTCAAACAAATGGTTATCCAACCTCTTTTTAAAAACTTCCAGTGTTAGAGCATTCACAACTTCTGGAGGCAAGATGTCCCTCTGATTAATTGTTCTAACTATCAGAAAATTTCTCCTTATTTTTAGGTTGCTTCTCTCCTTGATTAGTTTCCATCCGTTGCTCCTTGTCCTGCCTTCAGGTACTTTGGAGAATAGCTTGACTCCCTCTTCTTTGGGGCAGCCCCTGAGATACTGGAAGACTGCTATTATGTCTCCTCCAGTCCTTCTTTTCATAGAATAGAATAGAATAGAATAGAATAGAATAGAATAGAATAGAATAGAATAGAATAGAATAGAATAGAATAGAATAGAATAGAATAGAATACTGGCCAAGTGTCATTGGACACACAAAGAATTTGTCTTGGTGCAAATACTCTCGGTGTTCATAAAAGAAAAGTTACATTCATCATGAGTCAGGAATCATAAGGTACAACACTTAATGATAGTCATAGGGTACAATAAACAATCAAATCATACTAGGAAACAATAAGAATAGAGTAGAATAGAACAGAACAGAACAAAATTCTTTATTGGCCAAGAGTGATTAGACACACAAGGAATTTGTCTTGGTGCAAATCCTCTCTGTATACATAAAAGAAAAGATACATTTGTCAAGAATCATAAGGTCCAACACTTAATGATAGTCATAGGGTACAATAAGCAATCAAATCATACTAGAAAACAGTCAAGTATAAATCATAAGGATACAAGCGACAAAATTACAGTCATACAGTCACAAGTGGGCGGGGATGGGTGATAAGGAGTGATGAGAAGATTAATAGTAATAGTAGTGCAGACTTTGTAAATAGCTGGACAGTGTTGAGGGAATTCATCAGTTGCAGTGTCCAGGGGTCATGGGATCCCTTTTTGCAACCTTCTGACAAGCAAAGTCAACGGGGAAGCCAGATTCACTTACCAACTGAGTTATTAACTTTAACAACTGCAGCGATTCACTTAACAGATGTGGCAATAAAGGTTGTAAAATGAGGGCAAAACTCACTGAACTAATGTCTCGTTTAACAACGGAAATGTTGGGCTCAAATTGTGGTCGTAAGCCAAGGACTAACTGTATAGCCACCTACTCATTCACAGCGACTCCAGGCAGCTCACAAGCAATAAAACCACAATATAGAAAATGATAAATAAACAAATAAACAATAAAAATATTAAAAAATAAAAAAACAATAACCCCACTTCATCCAGGCAACAACACACAATCAAATAAGCCGTTTGATGGGCTCCATCCAGGGGTGGACTTCAAACATTTTAGCAATGGATTCTCTGCCTGGTTGCTGGGTGGGTGTGGCCATGGTGGGCGTGGCCTAGTCAGCCTCCTGCACCACGGGTGGAGGGGGGCATTTTTGCCCTCCCCGGGTTCCGGAGGCTTTCCTCAAGCCTCTGAGAGGGCAAAAACAGCCTCCCCGGGCTGCAGAGGCTCTCTGGAAGCTGGAAATGGGCCCATTTCCGGCCTTCCCGAACTTCCGGGAGGTCCATTTTTGGTCCTCCCCAAAGTTCTGCTCACGCCCTGCACTTACCTGCATCCAAAATGGGCCGTGTGGGGACTCCTGGGGGGGAGGGGCCAGCCAGGGGTGGGATTTGGGGGTTCTCCGAACTGCACACAATCTTAGTTAGGGGCTCTCCGGAACTGCTTTATATTTATGACAGTTGCAGTATCCCCAGATTATGGCAACCTTCTGATAAGCAAAGCTGATGGGGAATCCAGATTCACTGAACAATTGTGTTGCTAACTTGTCAACTGCAGTGATTCACTTAACAACGGTGGCAAGAAAGGTCATAAAATGGGGCAAAACCCACTTAACAAGTGTCTCACTTAGCAAGTGAAATGTTATGTTCAATTGTGGTTGTAAGTCAAGGACTACCTGTCTACCTTCACCAACGGAGTCAAGGGTCTTTCTTTTCCTAAAGAACCAAGTCGGGGTCAGGTGTGCCACCACCTCTCACAGGCTGATGCTGGGATAGTGCCCATTTTACAGACAGGAATGTCCAACTGACCAATAGCCCTTGTGCCCAGAGGTACTTCCTGGTTACACAGAGCTTGTAAGCAGTGGTGGGATTCAAATTTTTTTACTTCCGGTTCTGTGGGTGTGGCTTGGTGGGTGTGGCATGGTTTGGTAGGCGTGGCTTGGTAGGCGTGGCAGGGGAAGGATACTGCAAAATCCCAATTCCCTCCCCGTCCCACTAACCTGCTTTCCAGCTCCATTCTCCTGTGCAGGGCAGCCAAAAAAGACCCAGCCGATCAGCTGGGACTCGGGAGGCAGAGAATAGATGGGGGCGGGGTCAGTCAGAGGTGGGATTTGCCGGTTCTCCAAACTACTCAAAATTTCTACTACTGGTTCTCCAGAACTGGTCAGAATCTGCTGAATACCACTTCTGCTTACAAGGGCTTTTAAGAGAGAAGCGGGAGAGAAATACTCGAGTGAGTAATTAAGATGGCAGGCCCTGCAAGAGAGGCACTTCCGTGCAATTATAGAGGGAAGCTAATTAACATCTGAGTGCCATCAGGTTGTTTAAAAACTTTTCAATGCCCAGATCAGCACAACCGTGGTTCCACCGCACAGCTGGGCCTGCATCTGCTTTGGTGAGAACAGTGTGACAGCACACTCTGTTGCAGCCATCAGCATCCACCGTTTCTGATGCATAAAACAAGTTGAGACAAGTTGCAAAAACAAAAGGGGAAGATTGGTGACAGACACTACATAAGAGCTGGTCCCATCGTTTCCGTGGATTGACATTCCCTGTAGTAGTCTAGTTGGAAAGCCAATGAATTTTTAACAACGCGTAAACCAAACTCACTCTGTTGCAATTGCATTCGATTCCCCCAGCAAGGAGCAAAGAATTGTTAATAGGTCAGTGATGGCTAACCTTTTTGTCGTCATGCATGCGTGCCTGCACCCATAATGGAATGCGCTTGTGATCCCCCACACTCCCTTGGCCCCCTGCGCATGCACACATGTCTCCCACATGTGCCCCGCCTCCCACGCATGTGTGGCAGATACCCCAAAATCAGCTGGCTGGTGGGAGACGTGCACACATGCGCAGTGGAACTGAGCTGGAGTGACAGCTCGTGTGCCCGCAGAGATGGCTCTGCATGCCACTTCTGGCATGCGTGCCATAGGTTCGCCATCACGCTTATAGGTAATCCTCGGTTGGCGAACACAGTTGAGCCCGAAATTTCCGCCGCTGAGCAAGGTGGTTTTTAAGTGACTTTGCAACCAATCTTGCCACAGTTTTCTTTCTTGCCGCCGTTGTTAAGTGAATCACTGCTCTTGTTAAGATAGTAACAGGGCAGTTAAGGGAATCTGGATTCTCTGCGGACGTTGCTTGTCAGAAGGTTGCCAAAAGGGGATCACATGACTTCGGGCTGCAACCGACAGAAGTACATGTCAGTTGCCGAGCATCTGGATTTTGATCGCATGACCTTGGGGATGCTGCAAATGTCGCAAGTGTGGAAAAGCAACATAAATCCCTTTTTTTCAGTGCTGTTGTAACATTGAACCATCACCAAACAAATGATTGTAAGTCGAGAACTACTTCTAAAGCTATGTGTCCAGCCTTGAATCAGGAAGAGATTTGCAGAGTGAGAAAAACATAAATTATGCTTTGGGGGACAATCCAGGAGAGAAGGTCATCTAGCAGGACCCAGGAGGAGAGCCTTTTCTGTCATGGTGCTCACCCTGTTGAACATCATCCTCTTTGAGATCAGATTGGGCCCATCACTACTGTTTTCCATAATGCTTTAAAGGTGTGGTTGAACCGCCAGACACGAGGACCTGGAAGTATATGGGTGGTCCTCAACTTACAACCATAATTGATATTATGGCCTGTTTTGCCCGGTTGCTAGGCTAATCACTGCAGATGTTAAGTGAATCATGTGGTCATTAAGAAAATCCAACTTCCCATAACATTTTTATTCCACCTGGTTTAACTCTGTGCCAACCAGACACTATCCAGCTTCCTAGATAATTTTATTAAATAAGATTCTATCTATTTTGCTTGTACAATACATTCTTTTCCCCGTATGGGGACAAACTGCTGCCAAATTGATTTTTAAACATTATTTTTTTTAAAAAAAAAAATCAGCTGGCAGAAAGGGAGCTAATGGAGGTGAAACTCCCGCCTGCATGATTCCAATTTTTGGCCTAAGATTGGAAGTCTGAATTTCCAGTTGGGAAAGCAAGCTGTGCGCTTCTGTAGGCCAGATGGCATTAGAAGGGTGAAGGGTACAAGGTGAGTGTTTAGCTGGTTCTTTTTCTCCCGTTTTTAAATCCCCATTTTAAAAAGAATAAATATTGCTGGCATGGTACGTCGGCTAAGATGTTACGGTTATTGGACTTTCTAGCTTCTATGAGCTTAGTTGTTTATTTGCAGAGTTTTAAAGGAGTGGCACTGATGATGGTACCTATTTGGGTCATGAAACATCTGCAAGAAAACAACCAAGCTCAGACAGCACCAAGATCCCACAGTTCAACCCTGAGCAACAAATATTCTCTTCTATTGGTACTCTTGTTTATAACAGGGTTGATGGTTGAACAACTATGTGCAACTACTAAAGCAAATAGATATAAGTACACATGGGGAAATGTTCACTAATAAAGCACAATTGTGCACATCAACTTCAATTACATAAGTAAGAAGAAATCAATAGACATTACATTCTTCATTAGATGCCTAATATTTCAAATAAGAACTAAAGGACCAATGCACGTTTCCCCACTCTTATCCTAGCAAGCTGTCAGCGTAGTCTGGAGTTTGCAAAGGATAGAGTTTGCCTGAGCATGCAAAGCCAATCTTTGGATGATCCTCCCTGGTTTGCCAGAACAAGCCAGCTGAACAGAAGGAGTTAGATAAAGTTTCTCCACAGTTCTCTAACTCCAGGAGTGGGTGACCAACCTTGGCAGACTTTATTCCACCTTCATAAATAAATATCACCCCAAAGTTACTAATGGTTTTCATGGACAGCTGGATACTAGGAGCCTTACAAATGTTTATTTCACCTCCACCAACATTCAGATTCGTGCATGAATTTTCATGAGCTTCTACAGGGATCTCTTAGCACATACAAAGCATATACAAAGAGCCAGTTTGGACGAGTGGTTGAGAAACCAAGCTAAAAAGCGGGAGACTGTGAATTCTAGTTGTGTCTTAACCATGAAAAATGGCTGGGTGACCGTGGACCAATCACCAAGCCTCCTTAGGCATGAAAGCCGGTTGGATGATTTTGGGCCAATCAAGAGGAGACAGTGCGTTCTAATCTCACCTTAGGCAGGAAAGTTGGCTGGGTGACTTTGGTCTAACTCACCTCACAGGGCTGTTGTTATGGGGAAAATAGGAGGAGGAAGGAGCATTAGTTATGTATAGTCCCCCTGAGTTACTTATAAAGGTGGGATTTTAAAAAATGAATCAGGAGGTAGGTGTCTCATTTTCAACTTCGAGCAGTCAAAACACAGTGGTTAGAATGCAGTGCTGCAAGCTAACTCTGCCCCACAGTCAAGAGTTCGATCCTGACCAGCTCAAGATTGTCTCACCATTCCATCCCACCGAGGTTGATAAAATGAGGACCCAGATTGTTGAGGGCTATACATAGATAGTGCATCTACATTGTAAAACCGCCCAGAGACTGCTGTAAAGCACCATGGAGTAATATATATATAAGTTTAAGTCAGGGGTGGGCTGCTGGGGGTTCGCAGGGGTTCGGGAGAGCCTCTAGCTAAGATTCTGCACAGTTTGGAGAATCCCCAAATCCCGCTCGTGGTTGGCCCTACCCACCCTGCCCCGCCTCTCTCAGGAGTCTCCACGTGGCCCATTTTGGATGCAGGTAAGTGCAGGGCGCACACAGAGGCTCAAGGAGGGCGAAAAACGGGCCTCCCGGAAGTTTGGGAAGACCGGAAATGGGCCTACTTCCAGCTTCCAGAGAGCCTCCGCAGCCCGGAGGGACGGTTTTCGCCCTCCCAGAGGGTCGTGGAAAGCCTCTGGAGCCCGTGGTGCTGACTAGGCCACACCCACCATGGCCACGCCCACGCAGCAACTGGGCAGAGAACTCATTGCTAACAATTTTGAAGCCCATCCCTAGTCTAAGTGCTATTGCTGTTGCTTTATGGATTCAGATAAATCTCATTAGGCAAACTCTAAACATTGCCTTCTTAACAGTCAATATATTAACCAGTAACAAATGCTGATCAAATTGCTGGCTGCTCCTCAGTATTGATGACCCAAGAGACTCCTTGCACACAGAATGTTTTTGACCGGTGGGAAGCCATGTTTGTTGTGCCAGAAAGTGCAAGGATTGAATTGATCTTTGTCTGGAAAAGTGACAGAGAGGAAGCTGTCACTCTTAAGTGTCTGTCCAAAGATGCCGTCGTTACTACCCTGCTTGGCAAAAAAAAAAAATGGATTGGAAAAGGTTTTAATTGGATGTTAAGCACTTGTGTGGCTCCAGAGTTTGCAAACTTGAAGCTGTCAGGTGTAAATCAAATGCATCTGGCTGATGTATCACCCCTGGATGTGACATTTGGAGAGTTAGCATCCCAAGTCAGTGGATGAGATGGCACCATCAAGCCGATGCCACGTCCGTCCTTCCAGCGAAGGTGCTTGGCATTCCACTAATGTCTTTCATTATTGTGATGGATAGAGTCTCCCATATCATGCTTTGCAGTGGCTGATGTTTGCGGAAACTGCAGTAAATTACCCTGCCTTTCCAGATCCCAAAGGTGCTTTTTTTTTTCCAAGAGGCAACTGGACTTTCTTGTTTTTCTTTTGAAGCTTCTTGGATGGGAAGCGAAATATCTTCAAAGAAATAAAAAAAACAAGGAAATCCAGTTACCACCTGCAAAAAAAAGCCCCTTTATTTCTTTCTTTCTTTATTTAATTAAATTTATATACCACCCTTCTCCCGAAGGACTCAGGGCGGTGCAAAGCCTACTAAAACAACACATATACAAAAGTTAAAATAGAATTAAATATGGGCTGCTACCAAATCTAAAATCCCAACATTAAAACCATAATTAAAACCCCATTAAAATCAATTTACGATCAGCCCAGGCCAGCCTGCTCAAAGAGCCAGGTCTTCAAATCACGCCTGAACACCCTCAGATCGGTGGTCGTTCTCAACTCAGGGGGGAGCCCATTCCAGAGAGCGGGTACCCCCACAGAGAAGGCCCTGTTCCTCGGGGTCACCAGGCGGCACATAGAGGCCGTCGGGACCCGAAGGAGGCCCTCCCTGTGGGAGCGCACAGGTTGGTGAGAGACTACTGGTAGAACGCGGTCTTGCAGTTAGCCTGGTCCGATGCCATGGAGCGCTTTAAAGGTCAAAACCAGAATCTTAAAGCACACCCGGAAAGCCACCGGCAACCAATGCAGCTCACGCAGGAGAGGCGTCACATGAGAGCTTCAAGATGCCCCCATAACCACCCGCGCGGCCGCATTTTGTACCAGTTGCAACCTCCGGGTGCTCCCCAGAGGGAGCCCCATGTAGAGGGCATTACAGTAATCCAGGCGGGAGGTGACCAGGGCATGAGTGACCGTGCGTAAGGCGTCCCGATCAAGAAAGGGCCGCAACTGGTGCATCAGGCGAACCTGATGAAAAGCTCCCCTGGAAACGGCCATGATATAATCTTCTAATGACAGCCGTACATCCAGGAGGACGCCTAGATTGCGAGCCCTCTCTGTGGGGGCTAAGATCTCACCCCCAATAGCCAGCAATGGAGTCAGCTGACTATATCGGGACGCTGGAAACCACAATCACTCAGTCTTGGAAGGGTTGAGTCGAAGCCTGTTCTCACCCATCCAATTCCGCACAACCTCCAGGCACCAGGACATAACCTCCACAGCATTGTTGGGGTGGCTTGGGGTAGAGATGTAAAGCTGAGTGTCATCCGCATAAAGATGACACTTTACCCCAAAACCACGGATGATCTCCCCCAGCAGCTTCACATAAATGTTGAACAAGAGAGGGGAGAGGACCGACCCCTGAGGCACCCCACAAATGAGGGGCCTAGAGGTGGACCTCTCCCCACCCCCGTCAACACAAATTGCAACGCAAGCAGTGAGAGAGGAAGGAAGAGAACCACCGCAAGACGGTACCTCCAATTCCCAACCTCTCCAGCCGCTGCAACAAGATACTATGGTCGATAGTATCAAAAGCTGCCGAGAGATCTAATAGGACCAGGACAGAGGAATAACCTCTGTCACAGGCCCTCCAGAGATCATCAACCAACGCGACCAATGCTGTTTCAGTACTGTGCCCGGGCCTGAAGCCCGATTGGAAGGGATCTAAATACGTCGCTTCCTCCAGGTATGAGGGAGCTGAAATGCCACCACACTCTCCACAACCTTCGCCACAAAGGGGAGGTTGGAGACTGGACGATAGTTATTCAAAAGCGCTGGGTCCAGGGCAGGCTTCTTGAGGAGAGGCCGCACCACCGCCGTTTTCAGGCTGGTAGGGAGTGACCCCTCCGTCAACGAAGTGTTGACAATTCCCTGGAGCCAGCCTCGTGTCACCTCACTGGAGGTAAAAACCAACCAGGAGGGACATGGGTCCAACAAACATGTGGTGGCATTCAGCCGCCCCAGCAACCTATCCACACCCTCGGCGGTCACAGGATCGAATTCCTCCCAGATAACCATCTCAAGACTTGCCCCGGCCACCTCCCCCGGGACCACCCAACTGGAGTCTAGCTTGCCCCGAATCTGAGCAATTTTATCATGCAGAAATCGGGAAAACTCCTCTGCCCTGCCCAACCATGATCTGAATGACTGAGAATCTCTATAGACTTTTAGCTATACAATTTGGCATGAACCTGAGCTGACTCAAATGGGATTTTAAATGGGGTTTTAGATTAGTTGGGATGGGTGTACAAAGTTTTAATTTATTTTAATTGGGGTTTTTTAGATTTTTATAGGGACAGCCTAGGGTTTAATTCTTTTTTAACTATTTATATTTATATTTGTCTACATGTATTTTAGTTGGCTGTTCACTGCCCTGAGTCCTTCGGGAGAAGGGCGGTATATAAAACCTAAAATAAATAAATAAATAAATAAACCCCCTTAGAATGGTGTGGGAGTAGGAATGGATTTCCAGAGAAAAAATTGCAGACTACAAGAACCAGGAGCATCGCTCAGGTGACTCTGAGGCAGAGGTGGTATTTAGCAGGTTCTGACCCATTCTGGAGAACCGGTAGTGGAAATTTTGAGTAGTTCGGAGAACCAGCAAATCCCACCTCTGACTGGCCCACCCCCATCTATTCTCTGCCTCCCAAGTCCCACCTAATTGGCTGGGTCTTCTTTGGTTGCCCTGCACAGGAGAACGGAGCTGGAAAGCAGGTTAGTGGGGTGGGGAGGGAATTGGATTTTGCAGTAACCTTCCCCTGCCATGCCCACCAAGCCATGCCCACCAAGTCACACCACACCCACCAAGTTATGCCTACAGAACTGGTAGTAAAAAAAAATTGAGTCCCACCACTGCTCTGAGGACACAGATAAACCTTCAAGTGCTTCAACAACCCTCTAAAAGGATGCAGATTATCAGCTGTATGTAAGGAATATAAATCTTTCCGTTCCCTACCATCCAGTCCACTGGTGGTATTCTACCGGTTTGGCCTGATTTGAACGAACCGGTACTGAAAAACATTACCATAGAACCAAACTGGTAGTTAAAAAAACAGCTACCAGTTCAGCCAAACCGGTATTTCTTTCTTTCTTTCTTTTCCTCCTGACAATCAGCTGTTCTGACGATCAGCTGTGTCAGGATCCCCCTCGCTGTCTTACTGCTTTGCCCAGGAGGCTTCTCTGAGGCCCAGGAGGCATAAAAGGGGAGCGCGGGGGGGGGTACTGTACGGGCCCCCCATGCTCCATTTTTTGCCTCCTGGGCCTCAGGGAAGCCTCCTGGGAGCCAAAACAGCCTCCTAAGTGGCTTCCCTGAGACCCAGGAAGCAAAATTACGAGGCGCGGGGGGGTGTGATGAAAAAAAAAGAAGCCACGCCCACCCAGTAACATAGCCACACCCATCTAGCCACGCCCACAGAACTAGTTGTAAAAATATTTGCATCTCACCCTTGATCCAGTCAGAGCTGAAGTAGCTTCATGGATGAGAAGCGAAACATCTTCAAAAAACTAGAAAATCCAGTGGCCTCTTGGAAAAAGCACCTTTGGGACAACCATGAACAGGATGACTGAAAATCTCTACAGGCTGCCTTCTAGATGTTGTCTGCAATCACAGGCGCAAAACAACTGAGAACCCACAACTGGGGGACACTCAGCTGGGCTCCCATTTTGTGACCTTTCTTGCTTCAGTTGTGAAGTAAATCACCACAGTTGGTAAGTTAGTAACCCGGTTGTTCAGTGAATCTGGCTTCCCCATTGACTTTGCTTGCCAGAAGGTCACAAAAGGGGATCGCGTGACCTTGGGACACAGCAACGGTCGTAAACATGAACTGGTAGTTGCCAAGCATCTGAATTTTGATTCCATGATCATAGGGATGTTGGAAAGGTCGTAACGGTGAAAAACGGTCATAAGTCACTTTTTTCAGTGCCATTGTAACATTGAACGGTCACTAAATGAACTGTTGTAAATCGAGGACTTCCTGTATTCTCTTCCTAGCAATAAACTTGCTATTCAAACCTTGTGTCAGGATTCCAGCAGTAACTCCCATTTAAATCATGAGTCTCGAGCCAAACTTCCAAAACTTAAAAAGGATTTATTGGGAGTTAACATGCTGGCACTGCCTGGGTGTAGCTGACACATAATTCATTGTCACACTTGACCCTGGTTTTCCACCACCATCTAGGTGTATTGTAATTCATATTCTCCAATGGGACACATCCATAAACAAGAGTAATAAACCATGCTCTCCAGTTAGAATTTTACACGGTAGAAACTTCGGTCAGCTAGTTACTATCTTTGAAAAGATTTATGGAATACACTTCCGATTTCCAAGCTGCTGCACTGCTCCCCGCTCCTTTTCTGTTGGCAACTCTAAAAAGACCATAGAAATATTTTATGAGTTGACACCTTCCTCCTTAGTACCTCCTAAAAGAAACAATGTCTGCGATCACATGGTTTTGGCCACCATCTTGACGTCTTTGACTTGGGCAGAAATTCCTGACTCTGGCTCTGGACCTAATGCTTTTCAACCAGCCCCTTCTAACTAACTCTTCTCTCTTTTTTTTCCCAGGGGCTTGTAAGAGTGTGCCAAACTATACAGATATACCGATTCTATAAATCCCCCATTATTATCTTTTACTGGTGATAATAAATGTCTGTATTAATTAACTTAGCGGTTTTAACTGCAGTAATGACTTCGTATTAAACAAGTCCACGTTCCAGGCTCCCCATAAAACCTCTAACAATAAAAAATTGGGCTGCGGTATTCTTCTTTTCTTTTCTTTTTTTTAAAAACTTCCATCCCATAGAAACAAAGCAAAGTGTCGGCTTCACATTTCCACAGGCTTTGATCAAACAATTAATTGGACGCCAACGAAAATGCATGTCATTCCAAAAACTGAAAAAGCAAGTGTCTGTTTCCAGAAACTTCCATCAGTTTTGCCAAAGAGCAGCGCCATCTCTCTCTCTCGCTGCTCCGAGTTGTTTAAGCCAAAAATATTTCCACCCCAGGCTGAATTTCTTTTTGATTGTTTTTTCTTCTTGCAAAACAAAGTGAAGAGCAATGACGAGGTATGTGTTTAAATGGATCGGCTGAAATTAAAGCCAAGGAAAGCTAATTATACGGGATGCTTCTACAGAACTGTTACTTTTATAGTGGATGTATCTATTAAATGGTGCGAAAACATAACAGCTTTCTGGTTGATTTGGGTTTTTATCTAAAATTTGAGGTGCGATAGGAGCATTCACAAAGGATGTCAAAAAGGCAAGATGGTGGCCATGACCACACAATAGAAGCCCCGCCCCCTTTTAACATGCATCATGCTGTATGTAAAAAAGAGGCAGAGCATCAATTTCCCATTGGCAACTGCCATCTTGAATTTTTTTTTTGATTCGCTCCCTTCCTGCAAGCATTCCTAGTTCTTCACGTATGTGACTGAAATCTTTCCTTGGGAACTTGCCAAAATCTGTTCTGATTTTTTTTCTCAGAGAGGGATATTCTGTTAAATGACAGCTAGAAAATGTGGAATTCTCTTGTTATCTAGCACGGGTGAAAAAAAAGAGGGGGTTAATAATGCCTATATCCTTTTTTTTTTGTTGTCAGAACAGAATTCACATAGCCGAGATTACGGTAGTTTTCCTATTAGAGTAAGTCTATCTTCTCCTAACTATAGAAGCTTCCAAGCTGAGATTGGGCCAATCATGCTCACAAGATGGTTGGGAGGATAAGATGAACCAATAATCTCAGAAACCCAGATGGAGAAATGGTAGGATAGAGTCTGGGTCATTTGGGGCCAATCACCAGGAGTTTTGTGAGTTCTAATTTTGCTATAGGAATAGCAATGGCACTTAGACTTATATACCACTTCACAGTGCTTTACAGCCCTCTCTAAGCAGTTTACAGAGTCAGCCTATTGCCCCCAACAATCTGGCTCCTCATTTTACTCACCTCGGAAGGATGGAAGGCTGAGTCAACCTTGAGCCTAGTGAGATTTGAACTGCAAAATTGCAGTCAGCCAGCAGTCAGCAGAAGTAGCTTGCAGTACTGCACTCTAACCACTGCGTCACTGTGGCTCACCGTAGAATGAAAGTCTATGGTGAATGTCAGTCATCCAGGTCATGGTTGTCCCAAAGGTATTTTTTCAAGAGGCCACTGGGCTTTCTGGTTTTTCCTTAAAAATGTTTCGCTTCTCGTCTAAGAAGCTTCTTCATCTCTGAGCTCAGAGGTGGGCTTCAAAAATTTTAGCAACCGGTTCTCTGCCCGGATGTTGGGTCAGCATGGCCATGGTGGGCGTGGCCTAGTCGGCCTCCTGCACCATGGCTTGGGGGGGAGGTGTTTTCACGTTCCCCAGGCTCCGGAGGTTTTCCTCGAGCCTCTGGGAGGGCGAAAATGGCCTCTTCCAGGCTCCAGAGGCTGGAAATGGGCCCATTTTTGGACTTCTGAGAGGCTTGTTTTTCACATTCCCTAGGCTCCGGAGGCCTTCCTTGAGCCTCCGGGGGGGCAAAAATGGCCTCCCTCAAGCTCCGGAGGCTGGAAATGGGCCCATTTTTGGATTTCCAGAATTTCTGAGAGGCCCTTCTTTTACCCACCCCAAGCCTCAGCAACTGGCTCTGCACTTACCTCACCTCCAAAATAGGCTGCATGGAGACTCTTGGGAGAGGAAGGGCGGGGTGGGAAGGCTGGGATGGGATGGGGTAGGAGGGCGGGAGTGGGGCAGGGTGGGAGGGGCCAGCCAGGGGTGAGATTTGGCGGTTTGCCGAACAGGCCATAACATTAGCTACGGGTTCATAGCAGCCCACCCCGGTCTGAGCTGAAGAAGCTTCTTGGATGAGAAGCAAAACATCTTCAAAGGAAAACTAGAAAGTCCAGTTGCCTCCTGAAAAAGCACCTTTGGGACATAGGCATGAAAGATGGCTGGGTGACTTTGAGCCAATCACCAAGAGACAATGAGTTGTAGTCCCTCCTTAGGTATGAAAGATGGGGGGGGGGTGACTTTTGCAATCACCAAGAGACAATGATTGTAGTCCCTCCTTAGCATGAAGATGGGGTGACTTTGCCAATCACCAAGAGACATGAGTTGTAGTCCTCCTTAGGCATGAAAGATGTGGTGATTTTGGGCCAATCACCAAGAGACATGAGTTGTAGTCCCTCCTTAGGCATGAAAGATGGCTGGTGACTTTGGGCCAATCACCAAGAGACAGCGGGTGAGTTTTAGTCCCTCCTTCGCATGAAAGATGGCTGGGTGACTTTGGGCCAATCACCAAGAGACAATGCGTTTTAGTTCCTCCTTAGCATGAAATGGCTGGTGTTACTTGAGCCAATCACCCAGAGCAATGAGTTGTAGTCCCTCCTAGGTGAAAGATGGGGGGGTGACGTTTGAGCCAATCACCAAGATACAATGAGTTGTAGTCCCTCTTAGGGCATGAAAATGTGTGGTGAGGCCAATCACCCAAGAGACAATGAGTTGGTAGTCCCTCCTTAGGCATGAAAGATGGCTGGGTGACTTTTGGGCCAATCACCAAGAGACAATGAGTTGTAGTCCTCCTTAGGCATGAAAGATGGCTGGGTGACTTTGGGCCATCACCAAGAGACAATGATTTTATCCTCCTTAGGCAAGATGGCTGGGTGACTTCGAGCCAATCACCAAGAGACAATGAGTTTGTAGTCCCTCCTTAGGTATGAAAGATGGGGGGACTTTGAGTGAAGCCTGAAAGATGGGGGTGACTTTGAGCCATCACCAGAGACAATGAGGTAGCCCTCCCGTTAGGCATTAAAGATGGCTGGGTGACGTTTGGGCCATCACCAGAGAGAATGGATTTGTAGTCCCTCTTAGGCATGAAAGATGGGGGTACTTTGGCCAATCACCAAGAGACTGAATGAGGCACTTGTAGTCCCTCCTCCTTAGCAAGATGAGTTGATGGGTTTTGGGCCAATCACCAGGACAATGAGTTGTAGTCCCTCCTTAGGCATGAAATGGAGAGACTGGGTGAGGGCCAATCACCAAGAGACAATGAGTTTAGTCCCTCTTAGGCATGAAGATGGCTTGGTGACGTTTGGGCCAATCACCAAGAGACATGAGTTGTAGTCCCCTCCTTAGGCATGAAGATTGGGGTGACTTTGACCATCACCAAGGACAATGAGTTGTAGTCCCTCCTTAGGCATGAAGATGGGGTGACTTTGAGCCAATCACCAAGAGACAATGAGTTGTATCCCTCCTTAGGCATGAAAGATGGGGGTGATTTTGGCCCAATCACCAAGAGACATGAGTTTAGTCCCTCCTTTCGGCCTGGGTATGAGTTTGGGCCCATCACCAAGAGATGAGTTGTAGTCCCTCCTTAGGCATTAAAGATGGCTGGGTGACTTTGGGCCAATCACCAAAGAGAGAATGAGTTGTAGTCCTCCTTAGGCATGAAAGATGGGGGACTTTGAGCCAATCACCAAGATACAATGAGTTGTAGTCCCTCCTTAGGCATGAAAGATGGCTGGCTGGTTGATTTGGCCAATCACCAAGAGAGAATGAGTTGTAGTCCCTCCTTAGGCATGAAAGATGGCTGGGTGACTTTGGGCCAATCACCAAGAGACAATGAGTTGTAGTCCCTCCTTAGGCATGAAAGATGGCTGGTGACTTTGGGCCAATCACCAAGAGACATGAGTTGTAGTCCCTCCTTAGGCATGAAAGATGGGGGTGCTTTGAGGCCAATCACCAAGAGACAATGAGTTGTAGTCCCTCCTTAGGCATGAAAGATGGCTGGGTGACTTTGGGCCATCACCAAGAGACAATGAGTTTGTAGTCCCTCCTTAGGCATGAAAGATGGCTGGGTGACTTTGGGCCAATCACCAAGAGACAATGAGTTGTAGTCCCTCCTTAGGCATGAAAGATGGGGGGTGACTTTGAGCCAATCACCAAGAGACATGAGTTGTAGTCCCTCCTTAGGCATGAAAGATGGCTGGGTGACTTTGGGCCAATCACCAAGAGACTTAGGCATGAAGATGGCTGGGTCTGACTTTGCGGCCAATCACCAAGAGACAATGAGTTGTAGTCCTCCTTAGGAATGAAAGATGGCTGGGATGACCTTTGGGCCAATCACCAAGAGACAATGCGTTGTAGGTCCCTCCTTAGGCTATGAAAGATGACTGGGGTGACTTTGAGAACCCATCACCAAGAGACAATGAGTTGTAGTCACACGCACACCCTTCGGCATGAAAGAGGCTGGGTGACTGTTGAGGCAATCACCAAGAGAACAATGAGTTGTAGTCCCTCCTTAGGCATGTAAAGATGGCTGGGTGACTTTTTTGGAGCCAATCACCAAGAGACAATGAGTTGTCGTCCCTCCTAGAGCATGAAGATGCTGGGTGGACTTGGAGCCCTCACAAGAGACAATGAGTTGTAGTCCCTCCTTAGGCATGAAAGATGGCGCTGGGGTGACTTTTGAGGCCAATCACCAAGAGACAATGAGTGTAGTCCCTTCCTTCGGTCTGAAAGATGCTGATGGGTGACTTTGAGCCAATCACCAAGAGACAATGAGTTGTAGTCCCTCCTTAGGCATGAAAGATGGCTGGGTGACTTTGGCCAATCACCAAGAGACAATGAGTTGTAGTCCCTCCTTAGGCATGAAAGATGGCTGGGTGACTTTGGGCCAATCACCAAGAGAGAATGAGTTGTAGTCCCTCCTTAGGCATGAAAGATGGGGGGTGACTTCGGGCCAATCACCAAGAGACAATGAGTTGTAGTCCTCCTTAGGCATGAAAGATGGCTGGGTGACTTTGGGCCAATCACCAAGAGACAATGAGTTGTAGTCCCTCCTTAGGCATGAAAGATGACTGGGTGACTTTGGGCCAATCACCAAGAGAGAATGAGTTGTAGTCCCTCCTTAGGCATGAAAGATGGCTGGGTGACTTTGAGCCAATCACCAAGAGACAATGAGTTGTAGTCCCTCCTTAGGCATGAAAGATGGCTGGGTGACTTTGGGCCAATCACCAAGAGACAATGAGTTGTAGTCCCTTCTTAGGCATGAAAGATGGCTGGGTAACTTTGGGCCAATCACCAAGAGACTATGAGTTCTAGTCCCTCCTTAGTCATGAAAGCTAGTTGAATTACTTTAGGCCAGTCACTCACTTTCAGCTCAACCCCCCTCTCAGTTGGTTGTTGTGGGGAAAATGGAAGAAGCAAGGAGTATTAGGTATATATATTTTGCAACTTTGAGTTATTTATAAAAATAATAAAGATGGGAAATAATATATAAGCTGCTTGTTTAGATCACCTGTATATCTTTCTCAAAACTCTCCAGTAACTCTTTGATCATGTAATTTACTTTTTTTTTTACTCCATCTTTCCTGTACTGATTCTATTTCATGCTCTGCTACACTAAAGAGACACAGTAATCTGTAGGGCTCTAATAGGATCAGATCCTGTCAAGCGGAAAGGATCCAGTGATGTTGCACCAAACAAAGGATGTTGCACATTTGAAAAGAAAGAACACAATGAACATTATTGCGTGAAGAGAATATTGTTTTATACCTAAAGTCCAGAAGGGACACTTAGAACAGGAGATCAGGAGAGATTCCCTGGTCTAAATTCAAGCCCCACCCCCCTTAGACTGAGATATCTAACAAGAACTTGATTAAATTTTCACGTCCTTTAGAAACAGAGCTGAAAAGCAAGTTTATTTTGCTAGGCAGTCTGACTCTTCCAAGGATGTTTTATTTTCTGATAGTTGCAAGGCAGGTACTTTGTCTGGCAGTTTTATGTAAATATTTTTTAAGAGGCGCATCTGCCTGAGTTATCACCAAGCACTTTTGGATTGCTAATTGTTTAATCTGGGGGTAGCGCTCAGCTTGTGTAAATCACGGAGCTGCAATCCAGCAAGCTTGGAAGTCTGAAGGTAAGCTAACACTTTGGCAAAAGAGACAAGAGACCTGACCCCCAGGTGTTTTTCATTGTCCTTTTCTTGGTCTCTTCTAGATTTTCCACATTCCTGATGCCTTGCAATTAGTGCAGAATTTTCTTCCCTGAAAAGCTTCATTAGGTTTTCTAGCATCCCCCACCCCCAGAATTGCTAAACCCTCAGATTTTCCAGGCACTCCAAAAAATCTTCCCAGAATTGTCATCCTTAATAATCCTTGCTAGATTTTCTAGGCACCCCAAAATTTCTGGACCTTCAGGTTTCCTAGACCACCCCCAGAAAAGCACCCCTGGATTTTCCCTGCAGACACCGTAAAATTTTCTTCCCCGAAAAAATATATTATTTAGATTTTCTAGAACCCCAGAATTTCTAAACCCTCAGCTGTCTAGATACTCCCAGAAAATGTTATCTAGAATTTCTAGATGCCTGATGCCCAGGAGACAGTGCAGAAGTTCCTTCCCTGAAAATCTTGCCTAGATTTTCTACATCCAGAATTTCTAGACCTTCAATTCTTTAGATACCCCACAAAAAAGCTTCTCTAAATTATCTGGACACCCCAGAATTTCTAGATCCTTCATTTTTCTAAATATCTTTCCCCCTGGAAAGCCTTTCCTAAATTTTCTACATTTCTGATACTGCAAACACCATAATGCTTTTTCCCTGGAGAAAAATCTTTACATTTTTCTAGATCCTCCACCTCCGAATTTCTAAACCCCAGGCACCAGGAGTCTAGAAAACCGAGGAGAGGCTTTCTAGATACCCCTCCCTTTCCCTAGATTTTCTAGACTCCTGGTACCCAGCAGACAACCCACAATTTACTTCCCTGGTTGCCCCACAACCCATAACCTCCCCTCCATGCTCTTCTAGAGTCATTCTTGCCAGACAGCTGGTTGCTAAGCCACGTTTCCTAGGGGCGCGTTGTCCTTCCCGAATTTTAGCATGCCCTCCAACCTCATCAATATTTAACAGCCCTTCCCAAGAAGATCAGAGCTTTCCTTTCAAGGCTCAAAAGTGCAGATTTCCCAACTGAAACAATATTATATTCCGGGGCCCCTGCTGCCCACTGAAATCGGGGTCCACGGCAGACAGTATTGATCAATGCTGGGTAGAATTGAAGAATGCTCAGTGACAGATGGGCATTGCCTTGAAAACTTCGGCGTATGCAAATCTCCATACAAAAGAGCCCGGGATGTTTTTAATTTTGCACTCTTGCCTCGGGATATGTTTTGAAAATCCCCGTTTACCCAAAGTCCTTGGCTTTTTATCAGTCAAACGCCTTGAGCGCTATGCCAGTGTGGACATCTGGCCTCATACGGAGGTGGGAGGAGAGAAAAATCTTCATTTGCTAAAATATTTAGTGATGTGGCATAGGAGTTTGCTGGGAGAAGGATATTGCCAGTGGCATATGTTGCAGCCTCAGCAACGGCGACATCAATCTCTAAATACTGGCCACAGTTTAGGACCAGAAACACAGGGAGTCCTTAACTTACAACAGTTCATTTAGTCACCGTTCAAAGATGCCATGGCACTGAAAAAAGTGACTTATGGCCGTTTTTCATACATACAACCGTTGAGGCATCCCCATGATTGTCAATCAAAATTCAGACACTTGACAACTGACTCACACTTATGACAGTTGCAGTGTCCCCTTTTGCGACCTTCCGACAAACGAAGTCACTGGGGTGAAGTTAGATTCACTTAACAACCATGGTGCTAACTCAATAACTGCAGTGATTCACTTAACGACTGTGACAAGAAAGGTTGTAAGATGGGGCAAAATTCATTTAATAACTTTCTAACTTAGCAACAGAAATTTTGGGCTCGATTGTGGTCGTAAGTCAAGGACTACCTGTATCATAAGCTCACTAATGGGCAAAGACGATCTATCTTCATTTTCTTTTAAAACAGATCTCTAAACTTTTCTTTTTTTAAAAAAAAATGGATATGGATAACAGATAATCAGAGTTGGAAGGGACCTTGTAGGTCATCTAGTCCAACCCCGGGAGACCCTACACCATTTCTGACAAATGGCAGTCCAATCTCTTCTTGAAAGTCTCAAGTGATGATGCTCCCACAACTTCCGAGGGCAACTTCTGTCCCATTGGTTGATTGTTCTCACTGTCAGAAAGTTTGGATGGATTGGACTAAAGCCAGAATGAAATTTGCTTGTTATGATTGGAGACCCAACTGGGGTGTTTAATAAAACCAGGATTTGTCTTAGTGTGATGTTGTGGCTAAGATTTCTTCAACTAATTGTGACAAAGGATAAAATAATCTTCTTGTTTCTTCAAAGTCCCACTTTGGCTTTCAAGAGTGTTACAGAGAAGACCATGGCTTGCCAATTGTGATCTTTGTAGGCAAAGAGACGTCACAAAATCTGAATGTTTTTTCAAAGGCCTCCACAGCTAATCTACCCAGTGCTACTCTATGGCATCTTTTTGACAGCTGTTTCCTTTAGTGTTGATAATTGATCCTAAGAGGCTGAAGCGATCCATATAAGTATCAACTAACTTTAATGTAGTTTTCTGGACATGGCTCTTTCCCTTGAAAGGGCAAGTAGTCCTTGACTTATGAACGGTCATTTAACAACCTTCAAAGTTACGATGGGCTCTCCAAAAGATACAGGTACTTACAACCATTCAATTAATGACCATTCAAAGTTGGAATGCCACTGAACAAGAAGCAATGGGTGGAAATTAATCAAGGAGAGAAGCAACCTAGGAAATAAGGAGAAATTTCCTGACATTCAGAATAATTAATCAGTGGAACAACTTGCCATCAGAAGTTGTGGGTGGTCCATCACTGGAGGTTTTTAAGAAGAGATTGGACAACCATTCACCTGAAATGATATAGGGCTGTGATGGCGAACCTACGCCACGCATGCCGGAAGTGGGACACAGAGCCATCACTCCAGGCACGCCAGCCATCGTCTGTTGCTCTTTGGGTTCCAGCTGGTCTTTGTGAATCTGGGAGCACCAGAAACTACACCGCCTGCGGTCCGATCTAAGTATAGTATAAAAAATCATACATTGCAATGTCCTACCTGTCAATGAATACTTCAGCTTCAACCATAACAACACAAGAGCAAACAATAGATACAAACTCAAGGTTAATCGCACCAAACTTGATTGCAGGAAATACGACTTCAGCAACAGAGTGGTCAATGTCTGGAATACTCTACCTGACTTGATGGGCGTGGCAGGGGAAGGTTACTGCAAAATCCCCATTCCCTCCCCATCCCACTAACCTGCTTTCGAGCTCCGTTCTCCTGTGCAGGGCAACCAAAGAAGACCCAGCCGATCAGCTGGGACTCAGGAGGCGGAGATAGATGGGGGCAGGGCCAGTCAGAGGTGGGATTTGCCGGTTCTCCGAACTACTCAAAATTTCCGCTACCGGTTTTCCAGAACTGGTCAGAACCAGCTGAATGCCACCTCTGGGCAGAGGGGTTGGACTAGATGACCGACAACGTCCCTTCCAAATCTGTTCTTCCGTTATCCTGAGAAAGGCGACTTACGACTATTTTTCATTTATAACCATTGCATTGTCCCCACGGTTCACATGATCAAAATTTGGACACTTGGCAATTGGATGGTTGCAGAAAATTATTTGCTTGAATTATTGAGTTGTTATATTTCATTTATTTTATTTTATTTATCTATTTCTATCCTGCCTTTATTATTTTTACAAGTAACATAAAGGTAGCAAATACATCCAACATCCTCCTCCTATTTTTCCCACAACAAACCCCCTTGTGAGGTGGCACGGGCTGAGAGAAAGGGACTGGCTCAAAATCACCCAACCCAACTTCCATGCTTAAGGCAGGACTAGAACTCACCCTCTCCTGGTGATTGGCCCAAAGTAACCCAGCCAGCTTTCACAGCTAAGGCAGGACTAGAACACATGGCCTCTTTCCTAATGCTTTAATTCTTTCTGGATCTGAACTTGTTGGTATATATTATATACTCCCCTGGCATGATCAGAATCTGAAATGGCAGAATCGAAAACAAAATAATAAAACTCTATAATAGACATAAATTGCAGATATGTCACGACGAGATGCTGCAAATGGCCATAAATGCAGACCACTTGATGAGCATCATGTGACTAGGACAGGGAGGGTCTGGCTGTCAGAACTTCAGAATCGGGTTGAAAGTACAGGGAGTCCTCAACATACGACCACAACTGAGCCTAAAATTTCTGTTGCTAAGCGAGACATCTGTCCAGCAAGTTTGGCCTGGGTGATTCTAAGTCACTACCTAGGAGCAGTAGGTGCAGTGATACAGTGGTACCTCTACTTATGAAATTAATTCGTTCCGGAAGCCGTTTCATAACCTGAAAATTTCATAAGTAGAGGCACATTTTACCTGTAAATGTCCTAATCCATTCCAAGCCCCCGAAATCCAGACTGTAATTCTTCGTTATTACTTCCTGCTTTGCTGGATTGCTAGCGCGAGACTGAGAACGCGGCGCGGTGCGTGCGCACAGATCCCTCCTAGCCAATGGGATGCCAGGAAGATAACCAATGGCAGCGCATCTCGGACGCGCCATTTCCCAAGAAAGCCTTTCGTATCTTGAAACATATTCGTAGGTAGAGACGATATTTTCTCGAAGACGCGTTTCGTAACCTGAAACTTTCATAAGTAGAGGTACCACTGTATTCAGCTGGTGGTCTAGAGGTGGAGCTCTTGCCTCACAATCAGGTGGCTGTGAGTTCAATCCTAGGTAGCCTCAGATATTTCTCTGAGAGCAAAGAGAAAATGTCTGTTGCAAACTCTGCATAGGGGTCAGGAAGGGCATCCGGCCAGTAAACGCTGAGCTCCATTCAGTTGCTCTGACTCCACCCCAGTGCAAGAGATTACAGGATCATTAAAAAGAAAAAAAAATCTAAATCACTACTTAGGGTCTTTTCAGAACCAATCCCTGGCTAGTGATTTCACCATCTCCACTGTGCCCCATCCCTATAAGCCCACAAAGGCAACTTGTTCTGCAGCTCCTTCCAGCTACTGGAGGCCAAAATCTCCTGTTATTGATCCTTTGCGAGCTAATAAAAACCTGCTTTCTTTTCCTACCAGTGTGGTGTTAGATGCAAACCCTGAGTCTTCCCCACTCACCCATCTACAAAGTAAATGTCATTAGAGGTCAAAGACCAAGTTAATGCATGAAGTCCAATTAAAGTAATTTATTGCTAAATGCCTATGCACAAGAATCTTCTCAACAACAAATGGTTAGCACCTGCTTGGAGTTAGTTTGGAGTCCTGTTCTGACCCAAACCCTTTTCCAATAAGACAAAAAATAACTAAAGGGAATAGAAACCTTTGAATGAGTATTACAAATCCCCGGTTAAAAGACTGCTGCAAACTAATTAACTTTGATAAGCACAAACCTTGCCAAAATTGCCAAGAATCACAGATAAGAAATATTTCACAACACAAGAGTCTTCAAATGCCAACTGTAATGTCCACAAGGCTGAGTTTCAAAACGTCTTTGCTTTCTGCAAAGAATGTTCGCTTCACAGCTGGCTTTTATCTTCTTGAAGGAGGGGCCTTACTCCCAAGTTGCCCATGCTACTGCAACTGCTCTTTTTGCGAGCAACCCTGCGCGCACCCACACTTGGCACAGGCTCCTCGGGAACCTCCTCATCGCTGCTGCCAGCCCCCACAATCTGAAGGCAGCAGTCCACTCCCTAATGGTCCTTGCCCTTCATCTGAGTCCTCACTCTCCTCAGCCGTCCGCACCTGCTGCCAGCTAACCACAACAAGTCCACAGAATTCAAGGCATGTTGGATTTGGTTCGCTTATGGCTATGTAGGGATTCTAGGCTGATTTCTCTTTTAACTCCACCCCAAGTGCTCCCACCGCTTCTCCTACATTAGACCCAATGAAGACCCTTCATTCGGCAGCTGAAGTTGAAAAAATCAGGAAATAAAGATCAAGTAAGAGCCCAGGTAGGCGGATGGGTGGGTGGGCAAAAACATCAGCAGACATAGAACCGGTTCTATGTCTGCTGCTCTTCAGAGCTACCGGTTCTACAGAGGTCGACAGAACTGGTAGAAACCCACGCCTGGTTCAAACTGTTTTCCAAAGCACCAAAAGCCAAGACAAGAAACAATGGATGGAAATTAACCAAGAAAAGAAGCAAGATAGAAGTAAGGAGAAATTTCCTAATGGTGAGAGCAACCAACCAACCTCCAGACTTGCCTCCAAAAGTTGTGGGTGCTTCATCATTGGAGGCTTTCAAAAAGAGACAGTCATTTACCTGAAATGGAATAGGGTCTTTTGCCTAAGCAGGGGGTTGAACTAGAAGGCCTGCAAAGGTCTCTTCCAACTCTATTACTCTATGTTCTATGGATACCTTATTATTATTTCTTAAATGTATAGGCCACCCATCTCATGGTCCCCAGATATTCCACGGATAGGAACAATTTTAGCGATACTGGGAAGACAAGATTTCTAATCTATTTACATGCTTGCACGATTAATATGTTAGTATTTGCTATGTTTTGTTCGTAACAACAAATCCTTCCAGCGTCTGACCTTGCTCATTCCGTCTGTTATGAAATTCAAGGAAGGGATGGGCCGTTCTCCACTTGGCACTTCGTTATGGGCTTGGATGTGCCATCAAAACATTTTCGATTTATGCTTCCAAAAGTTTGGGGGGGGGAAAATGTGGTAGGTCGCTTTGTTTTGAAGCTCAAGATTAAAAGTTGTTTGAAGACAAATGTTTTCCTAAGTTTTTGCTGACATTCAATTTTAATGGCTTTTTGAAAACAAAGTAAGTATTAACTGTGCGTTGTTTTATAGTTTCCTGATGTCTGACAGGTGTTTTTGCCCATGTGGGAAACAGATGCTAATAACATTTCCCCTAATAGCTCATAAATAATAATTATTTAGCATTTTCCTTTTATATTGCTCTGTCAATAGCCAATTTACTTTTCAGAAGCTGCTACATTTTGCTGTCAATCATTTCATGCCTCCGGCTCTTTTTGGTGATTATAAGCCCCTTGGAGAGGAAAACTCCAAATTAGTTTTAAATAAAAAATAAGAGTATTCATGCTGTTGAACATCTAAAGGTAAAAATTAAAAAAAAAAACCCCAATCTGGATACATAAATACCACTGGTAGCGTATTAATACTTTATAAAAATATAGTGACCAGCTGTCTTCTGAAGAAACAGAATACACAAACAAAAATGGCATGAAAAGGATGGGGGAAATTTAGAAATTTAGAAAAAGGGAAGGGAAGGGCAGGAAAGGGAAGGAAAAAGGAAAGGAAAGGAAAGGAAAGGAAAGGAAAGGAAAGGAAAGGAAAGGAAAGGAAAGGAAAGGAAAGGAAAGGAAAGGAAAGGAAAGGAAAGGAAAATTATGATTATGTTGGGTGATTTATTTTCAACTGCTTAGTTCCCCTTGAAATACGTAGATCTAAAACAGATACTGGAGACAGTATCTCCGTGAGCCATGCTTTGAAGACTCATATCCATCTGCCAACTAGTTCATCAGTGACCACTCAGCCTGACTGCACACCCACCCAACCACCTAGGTAGCTGTCACTTGGCCATTTGCAATAGTGTACCCGGCCAAGTAGGGGTCCCTCAGATGGTCTGTCCACTTGATGTACCATATAAGGCAAAGAATACACAATGAGAATTTTTAACCATGCTATTTTCTTATTATTTTTTTCAAGGAGAGAAGCAACTTAGAACTAAATTTGCTGACAGTTAGAACAACTAATGATTGGAACAACTTGCCTCGAGAAGTTATGAATGCTCCAACACTGGCAGTTTTTAAAAATATATTGGATAACCATTTGTCTGAAATGGTGTAGGGTTTCCTGCCTAAGCAGGAGGGGTTGGACTAGAAGACCTCCAAGGTCCCTTCCAATTCTGTTATTCTATTCTATTCTATTCCTTTCCTTATCTATTCTATTCTATTCTATTCTATTCTATTCTATTCTATTCTATTCTATTCTATTCCATTCCATTCCATTCCATTCCATTCCATTCCATTCCATTCCATTCTATTCTATTCTATTCTATTCTATTCTATTCTATTCTATTCTATTCTATTCTATTCCATTCCAATCCATTCCTTTCCTTTCCTTATCTATTCTATTCTATTCTGTTCTGTTCTGTTCTGTTCTGTTCTATTCTATTCTATTCCATTCCTTTCCTATTCCATTCCATTCCATTCCATTCCATTCCATTCCATTCCATTCTATTCTATTCTATTCTATTCTATTCTATTCTATTCTATTCTATTCTATTCCATTCCATTCCATTCCAATCCATTCCTTTCCTTATCTATTCTATTCTATTCTATTCTATTCTATTCTATTCTATTCTATTCTATTCTATTCTATTCTATTCTATTCTATTCTATTCCAATCCATTCCAATCCATTCCACTCCACTCCATTCTATTCTATTCTATTCTATTCCATTCTTGCTTTGAACTGTAAAAGGTAAAGGTTCCCCTCGCACACGTGCTAGGTGTTTCTAGCTCTAGGAGGCGGTGCTCATCTCCGTTACAAAGCCGAAGAGCCAGCGCTGTCTGAAGACGTCTCCGTGGTCATGTGGCCGGCATGACAAAACACCGAGGGCTCACAGAACACTGTTACCTTCACACCAAAGGGGTCCCCTATTTTTCTATTTGCATTATTACATGCTTTCAAACTGCTAGGTTGGCAGAAGCTGGGACAAATAACAGGAGCTCACTCCATTAAGCGGCACTAGGGATTCGAACTGCTGAACTTCCGACCTTTCTGATCGACAAACTCAGCGTCTTAGCCTCTGAGCCACCGCATCTCTTTTGAACTTTATAAAAGTAACTAAATATCATTGCTGGGGGGGGGGGGTCTCTCTACTTCTTTGAAGCCGGGACCCCAGAGGTGGCGTTCAGCAGGTTCTGACCAGTTCTGAAGAACCGGTAGCTAAAATTTTGAGTAGTTTGGACAACCGGCAAATCCCACCCCTGACTGGCTCCGCCCCCATCTCTTCTCTGCCTCCCGAGTCCCAGCTGATGGGCTGGGTCTTCTTTGGTTGCCCTGCACAGGAGAACAGAGCTGGAAAGCAGGTTAGTGGGATGGGGAGGGAATGGGGATTTTGCAGTATCCTTCCCCTGCCATGTCCACCAAGCCACGCCCACCAAGCCATGCCACGCCCACCAAGCCACACCCACAGAACCAGTAGTAAAAAAAATTGAATCCCACCACTGCGGGACCCTTTTGCTGCAATAAGAGATGTTAAAAAGCTATTCCTCATGTCTGGGGAACTTTTTGGCTTCGGCCCCAGGCTAAGACTCAGGAACAACAATACCAGCACAGGAAATTCTTATCTCGTCCAAGCCGAATTGTTCTACTCCAGCTTTTTCTTCTTCTTTTCTTTCCTTTTCTTCTTTTCTTTTTGCAATAAATATCACTCCTTGCATCTGAACGACTCTTTTATAGGAGGAAACACCTACCGCTGCCCGGTTAAAAATGCCAAGGAAATATAATGTAAAATACTGCCTGTCGGCTTAAATTACTTAATATTATTAGCATGAATTGCGGGGCCCTGATTCATTTTCCTCCCTCCCACAGCTTCGGCAGGCAAAGTTGAACTTTAAACGAAGTGCTGTTCCCTTCCCTTTCCCTGGAAAAGGAAAATGCAGGTGAGTACAACCTCTGTTTTTTTTTTTTAAACCCAGGCTCTCAGGTGAATGATAAAGAAAATGCCATGGGCCACACTGCCAAAGGTTAGTAGGAACGAGATCTAATTTAACATGAGGTATGTTTCGTTTACGGTAAAGTTTTATACACCGGCCCATTCATTCAATGTTTCATTGCAGTTTGTTTAAAATCCTTCCATAGTTCGCCATTGAGGCCAGACATTCCTCTTATAGCAGGGGTGGGATTCAAATTTTTTAACAACTGGTTCTGTGGGTGTGGCTTAGGTGGTGGGCGTGGCTTGGTGGTTATGTGACTAGGTGGACGTGGCTTGGTGGTCATGTTATTGGCTGGGCGTGGCCAACTCAATATCACTCACATCGAGGCACGCATCTCCTCGCCTGGCCTCTCATGACTGTGGGGATGCTGCAACAGTCGTAAGTGTGAAAAATGGTCATAAGTCACTTTTTTCAGTGCCATTGTAACTTTAAATGGTCACTCCACACAAGCAAAGTACCAGCAAAGGAGGGGGAAAAAAACTCCAGAGTCTTTCCTGAGACCAGAAGTCTAGTCCTGCCAAGAATGTAATAAGGGTTAACGGAGAGGCAGTTTCTGTAAGCAACACCAGAATGTTTCCTTCCTGCCTTCCTTACAGGATTAGGCCAGTAATTTCTTCTAACAACCAATTTTCCGAACTGCTTGGAATGTTAACAACCAGTTCTAGAGAATAGGTGCGAACCGGTAGAATCTCACCCCTGTCTTATAGTGGAGGGAGAGAAGCGTTTTGAGATTAAAATAGTTCTTGATACCCTGATTCTTGGAACAATATTTGGTATTATGGAAGAGAGGGGGTATCATCAGAATAGGAATCAGAATAGAGCTGGAAGGGACCCTGGAGGTCTTCTAGTCCAGCCCCCTGCTCAAGCAGGAGATCCTACACCATTTCAGACAAGTGACTGTCCAGCCTCTTCTTAAAAACCTCCAGTGATGAAGTACCTACAACATCTGAAGACAAGCTGCTCCATTGGTTAATTGTCCTCACTGTTAGAAAATTTCTCCTCAATTCCAGGTTGCTTCTTTCCTTGATTAGTTGCCATCCATTGTTTCTTGTCCTGCCCTCTGGTGCTTTGGAAAATAAATTGACCCCCTCCTCTTTGTGGCAGCCCCTCAAATATTGGAAAACTGCTATCATGTCCCCCTATAGTCCTTCTTTTCTCTAGACTAGCCAAAGCCAAATCCTGCAACTGTTCTTTATACGTTTTAGTCTCAAGGCCTTTAATCATTTTAGTTGCTCTTCTTTGTACACTTTCCAGAGTCTCAACATCCTTTCTTGTAATGTGGTGACCAAAAAGGGATGCAGTATTCCAGGTGGGGTCTTACCAAGGCTTTATAAAGTGGCAGTGGTTTTGATTCTATTTGATTTATACAACCAGGGATTGTATTAGCTTTTTTCAGCCACGTTTCACCTAATCTATATTACTTGTACCTTTGGATTTTCTTGCCTAGGTGTAAAACTTTGCTTTTCACCACATTAGAAAATGTTAGGCTGGGCAAGTTTGGTAGGGATGGCCCAGGGGAGAAAAGGGGGATTTTATCTATGCTAATTTTTCATGTGAAAACGTCAGAACCGGCTTTTCTTCTTCTGTGCCTATGAGGAATTATCAGTAAAGTTATACTTTTGGTAAAGTAATGTCCCAGGAGTTTCTGTTGCTGTATATGCCAATGGGGCAGTTGACAGGTTAGTAGGAACACAATCTGATTTAATCTGAGGTATGATTCATTTACAGAATACAGACTAACAGGGCTGAAAAGGAATTTGGAGGTTCTACTATCTGAACCCTTGCTCAAGCAGGAGCACTTACACCATTTCAGAAGAGTTACTTATAAAGTAATAGATAAAGGTAAAGGTTCCCCTCACATATGCATGCTAGTTGTTTCCATCTCTAGGGGGCGGTGTTCATCTCCGTTACAAAGCCAAAGAGCCAGTGCTGTCCGAAGACGTCTCCGTGGTCATGTGGCTGGCATGACTAAACACCGAACGCTGTTATTTTCCCACCAAAGGGGTCCCTATTTTTCTACTTGCATTTTTTTTACGTGCTTTCAAACTGCTAAGTTGGCAGAAGCTGGGACAAGTATGGGAGCTCACTCCGTTACACGGCGCTGGGGATTCGAACCGCCAAACTGCCAACCTTTCTGTTCGACAAGCTCAGCATCTTAGCCACTGAGCCACCTTATAAAGTAATAAAGGAGGGATAAAAATCCAATCCTAAATAAACAAGAAGAGGCATGGCAGAATACATGAACTTATCCCAAACGTACTTTTTTAAACGGCAAGTAGACTTTGTTTTTCCTTGAAGATATTTTGCTTTTTCCTCATCTAAGAAGCTTCTTCAGAACTGATGAGAAGCAAAACCTCTTTCAACAAAAGTCTGGTTGCCTTTTGAAAAACCACCTTTGGGACAACCATGACCTGGATGACTGAGAATCTCCACAGACATTTGTAAACCATAATTTATGGCTTGGCATTACACCTGAACCCAGCGTCTGCTGGTCAACAAACTCTGATTAAAATAAACCCCTACTCTGGTACAAATCAAAACAAACATTCTTGCAATCTCCTGTCTCCGTGTTTGCGCGATCGTAGCTGCTGGCGCCTCAGCGGCAACTGCTTTCGTTCTTCTTTTATAATCCTCCTCAACCCTTCCTCCATCCTTCCTCTTATTTTGGCTTTTGTTCCCAAAAGTTAGATCCCTCTTTTGTAGTCTAAAAGGCCAAAGGGCCAAAGTTTGCCTTTTAATTAAAATGCATATTCTGTAATTAAAGGCCCCATAACACATGAAGGGCATTCATTGAAATACGATGGGTGACATAGTCATTACCCCACTGTTAATTACTAATTAATGAAGCTATTTCAATTAATAGCCTCCCCACTGTCACTCTTGCTTTGACAGGGCTGCGTGCTGCGAACTGCTACAAAAATCAGAGACCCTCATAATTCTGGCACATCACCAAAAGGCCTCCACTAAATATTCATGTCGGAGGACTTTAACACTTTTCAATTAAACATAATAAAGGAAAACCTCTGTCAAAAGTGTATATCAAACATGTGTCAGTAGCTTTGTTCCCCCTCTCTCAAAAATCGTGTTCAGCTTTCTCTCTTGTACTTTCTCCAGACTTTTCAAAAATTACTAGATTTTGAGGGTAAGAAGAAGGAGTTTGATGCATCTCTCGTCTCCATTTTGGGCACTGATGGTGAAATCAAATATGTGGTTTAAAAGGTTTAACAGATTAACAGAGTTAGAAGGGACCTGGTAGGTCATAGTCCAACCACCCACCCAAGCAGGAGACCCTACACCATTTCTGACAGAGGGCAGTCCAGTCTCTTCTTGAAAGCCTCCAGTGATGAAGCTCCCAAAATTTCTGTAGGCAACTTCTATTCCATTGGTTGAATGTTCTCACTGTCAGAAAATTTCTCCTTATTTCTAGGTTGAATCTCTCCTTGATCAGTTTCCATCCATTGCTCCTTGTTTAGCCTTCAGGGGCTTTCGAAAATAGTTTGACCACTTCCTGTCAGTGGCAGCCCCTCAAGTATTGGAAGACTGCTATCATGTCTCCCCTGGTCCTTCTCTTCACTAGACTAGCTATGCCCAGTTCCTGCAACCATTCTTCATATGTTTTAGTCTCCAGTCCCCTAATCATCTTGGTTGCTCTTCTCTGCACTTTTTCTAAAGCCTCAACATTGTGGTTTAGCCACGTTATGCCAGAATTGGGAGGGAGAAGGGAGATAAAGCTGTGTAGAGCAGGGTTCATATGCTTATCTTCTTTGATGTATTATGTTGGACCACATCTCCCATCCTCCACAGCACACTTGGAAGCCAAATTGGAGAAGAGCAGGTTCTAGTTTGACTGTATCACTTGAGATTCTTTTAGAAAAATAGATTATTAACAACACTACCTCCTTTCTCACCTATCTGATTTCACATATGCAGACCCACAAACACACACACACACACACTCTTCTGTGACACACACACCAGTTTCCTTCCTAATCCCTCCCCTTTCCTTTTCCAAAGCCAATCCATCTGGAATTGATTCCTTTTCAAGACACACACTTTCCCCAAATCCTCTGATTGAACGACAAGAAGAAGAAGAAAAGAATCCCATGGAAATGTTGAAGTTGATAAATGTGATCAACAACACCATTA